>JAWQEG010000971.1:0-172500 GCA_033782935.1 Petrolisthes cinctipes
TGTGTGTTTATATGTGAGTGTGTTTGTATGTGAGTGTGTATGTGTGTGTTTGTGTGAAAGAGAGAGAGAGAGAGAGATAGATAGAGTCTGTGTGTATATGTTTGTAAAAGAGCGAGAGAAAGAGAGTCTGTGTGTGTGTTTGAGTAAGAGAGAAAGAGAGATAGAGTCTGTGTGTGTGTGTGTTTGAGTAAGAGAGAAAAAGATAAATGGTGTGTGTGTGTGTGTGTGGGAGAGAGATAGAAGTCTGTCTGTGTGTGTGTCAGAGATAGAGAAAAAATGAGAAAGTGTGTGTGTGTGTGTGTGTGTGTGTGTGTGTTTGACGTGTACCATTCATTAACCAGGTGGAGGGTGCGTGGTTGGGTTGAGAAGTGTCGTAAAGAGAGAGGTGTGGAGGAGAGACGACACGCAGCAGTCATGAGACGACTACACCGAGCCTCACACTCCACCGGGACAGCCCTCACCACCCTCACCACACTCCAGGTCAGGGAGGGGGGGAGGTCAGGGAGGGCAGAGGAGGATTAGGGTCAGGGAGGGCAGAGGAGGATTAGGGTCAGGGAGGGCAGAGGAGGATTAGGGTAAGGAGGGAGGGTCAGGGAGGGGAGAGGAGAATTAGGTTAGGTTAGGTTAGGTTAGGTTAGGTTAGGTTAGGTTAGGTTAGGGAGGGTCAGGGAGCGGAGAGGAGAATTAGGGTAGGTTAGGTTAGGTCAGGTTAGGGTAGGTTAGGGAGGGTCAGGGAGGGGAGAGGAGGGTTAGTGTAGGTTAGGTTAGGGTCAGGGGACGGAGAGGAGAATTAGGGTAGGTTAGGTTAGGTTATGTTAGGTTAGGTTAGGGTAGGTTAGGTAAAGTTAGGTTAGGGTAGGTTAGGTTATGTCAGGTTAGGGAGGGTAGGGTTAGGTTAGGGAGGAGAGGATCAGGGAGCGGAGAGGAGGGTTAAGGTAGGTTAAGTTAGGTTAGGGAGGGGAGGGTCAGGGAGCGGAGAGCAGGGTTAGGGTTGGTTAGGGTAGGTTAGGTTACGTTAGGTCATGTTAGGTTAGGTTACATTTGGTTAGCTTAGGGAGGGTCAGGGAGAGGAGAGTTAGGTTTGGTCAGGTTAGGTCAGATTAGGGAGGGTCAGGTTACGTTAAAGGTCAGGTTATGGAGTGTCAGGGAGGGGAGGGTTAGGTTTGGTTAGGTTAGGTGAGGTTAGGTTTGGTTAGGGAGGTTGGATCAGGTTAAGGCAAGATTTGGTTTGGTCAAGTTAGGTCAGGGAGGGTCAGGCCAGGTCAGGTCAAGATAGTCAGTCACTGCACTATGCAAAAATGAGGGTAATTTGCTTTAGTAGACAGGTCAGATCACCGAACTCCAGGTCAAGTCAGGTCCTGTTAGGTCAAGATTTTTTTTTCTTGCAACAAAGGTCATATCAAAATACTCCAGATCAGCTCAGGTTAAGTCAGTGACCATGATACAGGTCAGACTATAACACACACACACACACACACACACACACACACACACACACACACACACACACACATAACACAACACAACACAGCACAACAAAACACAACACACACACACACACACACGCAAACACACACACACATACACACACAGAAACGGCACAAGAAATAAACACACAAATGAACACATATAACCAAATCACTGTAGAAAATGACTATCAACTATATTATTATTATTATTATTGTGTGTGTATGGGAACAGAGTGAACGAGACAGTGAATTGGGTCTCATCCCCTGTGTGGTGTGGTTGAGGAAGAGTCAGTGTACAGGAGCCGACCTGCAACACCTCACCCTCCTACCGCTACCCAACACTGAGGTAATGAAGGACCTTGATTCTACAGTTCTACTCTTATAAATGGTGCAGAAAAAAGATCTAGGACTGACTGACTGACTGACTGACTGACAACGCTGACTGACTGACTGTACAGGTGGTTATAAGTATTGCCAACTGTATTATAGTTTTGGACACTGTGCCTTTATACTGTACTTCTCATCCTCCACAATTAAAAAAAAAAAAATAAAATAAAAAAAAAAAAAAAAAAAATAATAATAAAAAAAATAAAAATAAAAATAATAATAATAGTATGTATATAGAATTGTTTCAGTCTCGTGTGTATGTGAGATGTATGTGTTGTGATAATTAATTAAGGGGGTATTAATTAATAGACTTTTGGTACATTAGGACATCTTGATTCCTCCAAAATATGCTAGGAAATAGCAGGACCAGATTAACAAAAATAATGGTGGCCTGTTGCCTGGAATAGTTTGGAGGAATCAGTTGCTCCAGATTTACCAACACTGTAATAACTCCTTGATTAATTAAAACATTATCTCTCTTACTGGGTGTT
The DNA here is from genome assembly GCA_033782935.1 of Petrolisthes cinctipes. Taxonomy (NCBI): domain Eukaryota; kingdom Metazoa; phylum Arthropoda; class Malacostraca; order Decapoda; family Porcellanidae; genus Petrolisthes; species Petrolisthes cinctipes. The sequence goes on from JAWQEG010000971.1 coordinate 2,348, forward strand.
TGTCCATTTGTCTGTATTTTTCACTACATATAATTATCTGTTGGTGACTATAATAATAATAACTGGTTCGTAATATTCACTCAAATGGCACACTTTACTTCATTGGAATTAGGACTTTTAATCGTGACTGTACCTGACCCTCTCCTATCCCCTCATCCACCCCTTCACCCACCCCTTCACCCACCCCTTCACCCACCCTTTCATCCACCCCTTCATTCACCCCTTCACCCACCCCTTCATCCACCTCTTTATCCACCCCTTCACCCACCCCTTCACCCATCCCTTCACCCACTCCTTCACCCACCCCTTCACCCACCCCCTCATCCACTCTTTCACCCACCCCTTCACCCAGGACGAAAGCAATGTGGGTGTGGTGTGGTGGGATCGTGACCTGACCTGCCCTCCCCCAGCCACCCTCCTGCCCCGCGCCACCCTTGACCACCTCCAGCAGAGACTAGCCCACGCCAAGTTGACCCAGCAGTTGGCAGCTCGTAGGCACAGGTCAGTTTATTATTATACCCAAGAACCCACACAGTAACAGTATAAAGAAAAGGGAAAGAAGGAAGACCGTATAGTGCTAGGCTAGAAACACATTATGCCACAACTAATACGGGAAAAAGAGAAAGACTTTATACCATTAAGAAAAGGGAAAGAAGGAAGACCGTGGTGCTAGGCCAGAAAAATATTATACCATAAATAAAAGGGAAGAAATATGACTGTGCTGGGCCAGATAGACATTATACCACAACTAAAAGGGTGAACCAGAGGAAGGAAATAATACGCTGGAATAGAAAGACGTTATACCACAAGGGAAGAAGAATCAAAGAGGAGTTGTTGTTGTGGTTGTATGGTTTAGCAACATGAGGCCACAGGTACAGAGGAGGTACAGACAGTAAACATGAAGGCAAAGGGTGACAGTTGAAGAGAGGAAACGGCTTGGCTGGGGCCCAAAGGAACACCAAAACTCTTATAAAAGTATTGCCCACATCCTCACAAGTAACATTCCCCAGAGTGTACAGTTGTAGACATATAAAACAGACACACCTAAGACGGGGCCCCTCACTGAGCATAGAGTAAGATGAGACATTGTATACATAGGGACGTCCTATTCTATGCTTGATAAGGGGCCTGTTTGAAGTGTGTCTGATTAGTTTCATATGTCAGCAACTGTACATGGTGTGGTGTGGTGTGGTGTGGTGTATTCCTAACAATGGTGTAGTGGTTTAGTGTCGTATGATCCTTATGATGTAAATGGTGAAGTATGTATGGTGTATTGTGTGTGTTTGTTTGAGGTATGACATATATATATAAATACAATAAATAAATACAGTAGTGTTTGATTTATCTCTTGTATGTACAGTTGTGGACACATAACACAGACACACTTGCAACGGGGCCTTTCAATGAGTAAAGGATAAGATGAAATGATAATTATGTGTAGAGGCGCGTAGTAAATCTATCCTTCACACGGGGCCAGTTTGAAGTGTATCTGATTCATGTACCCGAAATTGTACCTGCGAATGTATCCAGTGTGACCCAAGAGTGTAAATATTGAACTTCTCACCCCTTGGTATGTATATATGTATGTATGATGAACAGGGAAGGTCGAGCGGAGAGGAGAGCACTGACGCAGGAGGTGGAAGAACTGAAGAGGGAGTTGGAAGCACTCAGACACGCCTACCAGGTATGTACTGTATGTCTGGCAGTATACTAGAGTTCACTTTTTCTACGGTGCACACACGGCGGAATGTAAACAAACGGGAAATGAAGTAGGAAAATATATCATTAATTTAACTACTTTCTAAAATTTGAAAGTAGGGAAATTAATGATATATTTTCTTACTTATTTAATAATGTTTTGTGATAACTCCATAATCACCACAGTACAGGCGTAAGGTGATACTATGCTTTTATTATGTTACATTCTACCACCTTAATCCCTCCAAAGCATGCCAGAAAAAAAAAAAAAATAAAAAAAAAAAAATAAAATAAAAAAAAAAAAAAAAGGAAACAGGATCACATTCACAAAAATAATGGTGTCCTCCTGCATGGAATAGTTTGGAAGAATCAGTTGCTCCATATTTATCACCAACACTGTGCTTCCTCCTTAATCACCACACTATGTTGCACTAAATCATCTCTGCAACAGGTCACCAAGGAGTGCAAGCTGGGGGCCGGGTCAGAGTCGGACCTGAGTGCTGTTGCAGGTCAGCTGGCTACCAGTCTTGACCTGCGCTGGCCTAGTAAGGTGTCAAGCCAGGTCACACGTCACAACACTACCATGACACGCCTCCAGGTGACTATTTTTTTTTTCTCTCTCTCTCTCTCTCTCTCTCTCTCTCTCTCTCTCTCTCTCTCTCTCTCTCTCTCTCTCTCTCTCTCTCTTTGTCTTGATTTATTACCCTTATATATTCACAGAAAAAGATGATATCATACAATATCACTTAACATACTATATCTAAATTAAACTATTGAGTTTGACCACAACATTGCAACACTCACACACACACACACACACACACACACACACATATATATACAAATGAACAAACCTAAGCTAGCGGACAGACAGATGCTTTTGACAAGGTGCCGTAAAATATATGAAAACATGCGAACGACCCACGTAAGCATACTTTCGTGCCTGCAGGGTGAGTTGCGAAGTGAGAAGAAGGAACTGAGGGCCCTACAGCGTGAGGAGACCGCCCTGGCAGCCCACGTCTTGGCACTGAGGCAGGAGAAAGACCACCTCACCTACCATCTCAACCACACACACCACCCTCAGGTGTGTGTGTGTGTGTGTGTGTGAGAGAGAGAGAGAGAGAGAGAGAGAGAGAGAGAGAGAGAGAGAGAGAGAGAGAGAGAGAGAGAGAGAGAGAGAGAGAGAGAGAGAGAGAGAGAGAGAGAGAGAGAGAGAGAGAGAGAGAGAGAGAGAGAGAGAGAGAGAGAGAGAGAGAGAGAGAGAGAGAGAGAGATTCATTTAAACAGTTAACATTTTCCTATGTGTCAGGATTTTTCAGTGATAAGTTATATTCCCCAACCAAATATACCTTCCATTTTATTTTTGTGCTATGTGTTTCTTACTGACGTTCACTACAAACAGTTATACTTAATATCTACCCTTGGTGTACAGGTGGGCGTGGGCGTGGGCGTGGGTATGGGTGTGGGCATGCGAGGTATGGGTTCGGGTGAGCGAGGTGTGGGAGGGAGTGAGGAAGTGCGACGATTGAGAGCGACTGTGACAAGACAAGACCACATCATCTCTTCACTCAGGTAGGTCACTATTGATGTCATTACAACACCATAATTATACCCATCCATCACCATAACATTTCGGCATATTATATAGAATTGTTGGACCTGAATAGGTAACAGAAATATTCATTAACAGGCATAAATATGTGTGTGTTTTACATGAACCCTCACTTATTACCTATCTTCTTGTTTCGTAGTGTAGAATATATATCGTATCGTGATCTTACTCTCTCCCCTTATGCCTCGTCGACGGTGGCGTTGCAGGCGGGAGATCAACGCACTAAGAAACAAGGGAGGTTCAGTGGTCCTCCCTGGTACATCACCTCTTGCCCACCCCTCGCCCTCCTCACCCTCCCTCGCCGCCACTGCTGGCTCTGCTTGGGAGGAGCCACATCAGCAGGAGTCCAGCAGAGACCACAGAGAGGGAGACGACTCACACTCCACCACAGACACCGAGACAAACTCCAGTGTTAGTGGTGATGCCGATAGTGAGACAGGATCGTCAACTACCTAACTAGAAACTTCGTTGAGGACTGGAGGTGTATTCTTAATTGAGTTACAAATTATCACATCTCTAACTTCAAGTAGCATGAGGTGAAGCCAGAAGTATAGCTATATTATATCTTGCTGCCTGGATTGTTATATATCTTAAGTCTCACAATGATATTATAGAGTCCCAGTGGTTCCCAACCATTTTAGCAGGTGACCCCAATCATGCTCCTCCAGCCATAACCGCGACCCCACTGGTTTTATGCAGTGTATATAACTATATAATAATTATAATGTATGTGTTGCATGTTACTATATTACTGACTGTAGGCTGTAAAAGCAAAGAACAAGTATAATTTTCTTGTAAGAGGTGCTGTAAGGCTGAAGAAAAAAAAGAGGCAACATGAGCATGATTAAATTTAATTCACTTTAATATGAACATTTTCATCAGCAATTTTTTTGTTACATTCCACAAAGTGACAAAGGCAAACTAAAGATAAAACTGTTTCTTATCAATACACACACTCAAAATCAGCAGTAATATACTCTATATTAAATTATGGCAACATACAAATATAGCATATGCTGAAAACATCTCATAATGGAGAATTCGTATTTTTTGATGTTGTGAGACTTGTGAGTGCTTGGAGACCCCAGAAAAAAAAATGCTTGGTGACCCCATTGAGGGTCGCGACCCCAGGGTTGGGAAAGGGGGTTATAGACCATAACAATTCCTATATTCCTAATAGCATGTAGGCCTATAGTTGTGTAGTTTAATAAATGAATTGATATATATGGATTGCGTATTTATTTCCCTTAAGTTCAAGCTTTGAGAGAGCCAGCTGTGTGTTATTTTGGACTACCTTGATATGCTCTACCTTCCTCAGTAGGCTGTGTAACTCTGTAGAGATTGTTAAATATGTTTATAAAAAAAAATAATAAAACTCACATAATGTTGTCTATATAATTATGTACTCTTTCCTTTCTTATGATTTTGTTTCGGTTAATGTTCGTGTTTCCTTTTTTCCCCGTTTTTTGAGGCATATTAGCACCTAATGCCATTTACGGCCTGGTATTAGTATTTTAATGTTAGTATACTGTATTGTTACCCCGTTGAAAATAATAAAACATGTTAGAGAGAGTCTGCTGAGCTGTGATTGGCTGAGAGCGGGCCCGGCCATCATCCACAGCTGTGATTGGCTGAGAGCGAACCAGACCCTTGGCCTCACTTATACTCCCCCAGACATAACAAGAGAATGGCTTCTATGGGTTCCAGGATTGTTTCATTGCTGACAACTGGGAAATATGCTCCCGCCATTAATTTCGCCCGTAGATTCTCAGGTATGACGTATAATATGAGTAGTTATTATATAATTTACCTCAATATGTTGCGTAATGGCATACCAGTATATATATAAAAAAATAATAAGACGGCTCGGAGCACTTGACCTGTTTCTCAATATGGTTAGGCTTAGCTATTGAACGTTGGGTTGAGGCAAGGGTGTGTCATGTCCCCATGATTGTTCAATGTACACAGGGATGGGTATTTATTGAAAGAATTACCGTTTTGTAGCAGTGTTGCCAGATCCGGCTAGGTTCCAGTATTTTGCCTCGGTCATTTCCTGTACTTTACCACAGTTATTTCCTGGTAGTTTGCCCAGGTTAGGTCCCGGTTGTCTGCTGTGGTCTAGGTTACGTAAGGTAAGGTAAGGTCAGGCTAATTTGAAAATGCCCCATTTGAATATGCCCTATCTTGAAAATGGGGCATTTGCAGAGGAAATGCCATAGAAGAAAATAGTCTTAGAATGGTCTAAATGAGTGAGTAATGAAGTTAGAAAAACCGTACACAATAACGGTAAATCTCTTAATATTTACCCATGGATGGAGTCATGAAGGAAATACAGGGAAGAGCAGTGGGTGTTGGTGTACCTCTGATAAGGGAAGGGAGTGAGTGGAAGTTGCCTGTGTTGCTGTTTGCTGATGATACAGTTCTGTTGAGTGACGATGTGTGGAAGTTACAGGGTTTGGTTATATGTTTGGAGATGTGTGCGAGAAACAGAACCTGAAGGTGAATGTAGTGAAGAGCAAAGTTATGGTCTTTGAAAGGGGTACAACCACAGGCTGTGAGGCGAGGTTGAATGGTCAGGTTATGGAGAATGTCAGCTCATTTAAGTATTTGGGCAGTGTGATGAGTAAAGATGGGATGTTAGAGGATGAAGAGCAGGAGAGGGTACAACAGGGGAAGAGGGTTGTAGGAACACTGAAAGCAGTGACAAGGAATAGGGCGATGAGTATATTAGTGAAGAAATGATAGTGTGGTAATCCCGACACTGACATACGGAAGTGAAACGTGGACGATGATGGAAAGACATTAATCAAGAGTTAGAGGGGTGGAAATGAGCTACCTTAAAAGTGCGTGTGGAGTTACATGGAGAGACAGACTGACGAATGAAGAGGTATGGTAGCAGTGTAGTGTGGGTGTGGACATATTGGAGAGTGTGAAAAGGAACACCTTGAGGTGGTTTGGTCGTGTGGAGTGTATGGGAAGCAAGAGGTTGGTTAAGAGAGTGTACGAGAGTGAGGTGGAGGAACGGAGGGGGAGGGGCAGACCGAGAGTGAGGTGGAGGGATGGAGTTGAGAGGTATGTGAGGGAGGAGGGACGCCAGTTAACGGGGAACAGGGGTTCATGGAGGCGATTCATTTGTGGCCACTCCTTCTGGGATTAAGGTGTCTGGCAATAGATAGATAGATTATGATATACCAGGGAAATTGTTTACTGAGAATGTGGTGGGTGTTATTACGAAAGATGATGGTGTTTTCATTGTTTTTGTTCTCGATGTGTGACAGCGTCAATGAAAGTTAATAAACTGAATCCAGTACATGTGCTTTCTATTACTGTATTACTTATTCTTCTACTTTTTCTCATTACTTTTTGGTAATGGGTGACAAGACTTTCGGACCACCCTGTACTACCGGAGGCTTTGTTACATCATTTGTTGTCCATTTTATTGTATCATCTTGGTACCTAATGCTGTACAGTATTTAGCGTGGTAGTAGTGTTTGCATTGTTGAACTGGATTGTTACCTAATACAACATTCACCATTGTGGCAAACCTTGGCTGGGATTTTCCTTTTTTCAATAATACGAATATACTAAGTTTGCATGTTTCCCCACTCAAAATCCCCAATGTCCCAGACTCTTCTTTAAGATTACTGGATAGGTGGGTGGGGGCTATCTGAAATAGAATGAATTTCCAAATTACAGGTGTTTTGAAAATTTGAAATGTCTGTACCAATTGATAATGATCATTTCAGTTAGTCATCAGCAATGGAGCAGACAGGCAAAGGTTGGCTTCATAGGTCTTGGTCTAATGGGAGGTCCGATGGCTGTCAACTTGATCCAAAAGGTGAGTGACTAACCAAGATCACATTTAAAAACCTGAGTTTTCATTCAAGTAATTCAAAGAAATAATACTACAGCTGCAATTATTTGGCACATTGCATTTGAGGGAGCATAAGTCATGGTAATGGGAAGTGATGAGGCCACAATAACCTAATTTTTTTTTTAATTACCAGGGTCACAGCGTTGTGGTGTATGACTTGAGCAGTAAAGCCACAGAACACCTGCAGGACGAAGGAGCCGAAGTAGCCAAAAGTCCTGCTGAGGTGGCCAGCAAAGCAGATCGTATTATTTCCATGCTGCCCAACTCTGAACATGTCCGTACCTGCTACACCGCTGATGATGGTGTCTTCCAGTGAGTATTGGTTTGTATTGCTGTTTTCTATTATGATGTTTTTACCTTCTTTACCCACTAATTTATACCATTCTAAGACACTTTTCTTCGGAAATGCCCCTTTTCCAAGATAGGGCATTTTGAAATTAGCCTGACCATACCTAACCTAACCTAGACCACAGTAGACTACTAGGACCTAACCTGGGCAAACTACCAGGAACTAGCCTAACCATGGTAAAGTACTAGGAACTGACTGGGGCAAAGTACTGGGACCTAAGATCTGGCAACACTGCTACAAAACGGCAATAGTCTAGATAAATACCTAAATAAATGAAAGAATAATTTGACCTAAGCCCTCTGGGCCTGGATTCTCATAAGCCTGGAAGTAGAATATTGACATTGAAAAGAAAGAGGTTATGAGGTGGAACAGTAAGCGTAAAGGAAAAAAAAGGAATGGAGAGACAGTTAAAGAGCTGAAAGAGACTGACTTGGGATCAAATGGGAGTTTAAACTTTAACTATCACCCACATCTCTGCAGACAATACTGGTGCTTCCTTTTGAGGTACTGTATTGTTGTTGAAGACTTGGTACATATTGTGAAGTATCCTGTGCCATCTGGAAACTTACCACTCTTGTCAGTTGCTTCCTGAGAACTTATATAGAATGTTGCTTTGAAGGATTGTCTGCCCTTCAACCATGGCTGTTACGCACATATTGAAAAAGCATGTTCTGTGGACTGGTCAGCAGGAATCAGAAGCCTCTATCTGTTGTACATGATCACAGGGCCCTGAAAGGAGTTGGAGCTAGGCTTTATTTTTTTATTTACCCTATTTTATTTATTTTTTTGTATTTTGTTTTAGGTCAGTGCTGGCAGGGACACTGATCCTGGACAGTAGCACCATTGACCCCAATGTGTCCAAGGAGATGGCTGCCCTTGCTGTCAAGAAAGGGGCCGTATTCATGGATGCTCCCGTCTCTGGAGGTGAGCTTATTTTTTTTTTCTATTATGAGGAAAGCAAGGATTAAAGGCAAGTAGCCTGCTGAATGTCCACACCAGAAAAATAAGAAGAGTGAAAGAGGTCCAAAATCATATCAGTCTTCGTTTGACATGCTTAGACACATTTCGTTTCAAGGAGCATAAGGCTTAGTAAGGGGAAATGGAAGAGTCCCACCAAATGGCTAACCTCATGAATGAGAATAACATATGTCTATCTATCTATCTATTGCCAGACGCCTCAATCCTCGAAGAAGGTGGCCATAAATGAATCGCCTCCACGCACCTCTGACCCCCTCAACTGGCGTCCCTCCTCCCACCCAACACCACTCTCACTCATATACCTCTCAACTCCATCCTTCCACCTCACTCTTGATTTATGTCTTTCCATCATCGTCCACGTTTCACTCCCGTATGTCAGTGTCGGGATTACCACACTATCATGTAACGTCTTCTTCACTTCCATATTCATAGCCCTATTCCTTGTCACTGCTTTCAGTGTTCCTACAACCCTCTTCCCCTGTTGTACCCTCTCCTGCTCTTCATCCTCTAACATCCCATCTTTACTCATCACACTGCCCAAATACTTAAATGAGCTGACATTCTCCATAACCTGACCATTCAACCTCGCCTCACAGCCTGTGGTTGTACCCCTTTCAAAGACCATAACTTTGCTCTTCACTACATTCACCTTCAGGTTCTGTTTCTCGCACACATCTCCAAACATATAACCAAACCCTGTAACTTCCACACATCGTCACTCAACAGAACTGTATCATCAGCAAACAGCAACACAGGCAACTTCCACTCACTCCCTTCCCTTATCAGAGGTACACCAACACCCACTGCTTTTCCCTGTATTTCCTTCATGACTCCATCCATATATACACTGAACAACCATGGGGACATCACACACCCCTTGCTTCAACCTAACATTCAAATTAAAGAACTCACTCTGCTCATTCTCCACATGGACTGCCACTCTTGCACCTTCATACAAGGTCTTCACTGCCTGCAGTAAATTTCCAACCACTCCATATTATTCTCAGTACTTTCCACAGACCTTCTCTATTGACTTTGTCATATGCATTCTCCAAATCCATAAATGCAGCATACAATTTCTGTCCCTTTTCCAGATACTTCTCCACAGCACACCTCAAGGAGAAAATCTGGTCTACACACCCTCTTCCCTTCCTAAACCAACCCTGCTCCTTACCCACCCATTTCTCTGTTCTCACTCTCACTCTCTCAATCACTATTCTACAGTATACCTTCCCTACTACACTAAGGAGGCATATCCCTCTGTGATTACCACATACTCCTCTCTCCCCTGTACCCTTATACAGAGGAACTATAATTCCTGCTTTCCAGTCTTCAGGCACACTTTCCTTCTCCCGTGCCAGTCCACATATTTTCCACACTCATTCAACCACTATCTTACTGCCATACTTCAGCATCTCACCACACACTCCATCTATTCCTGGTCCATTACTCATCTTCGCCTTCTTCAAAGCCTCACTTACTTCTGCCCAACTGATCACCACCTCCTCCTCCACTACCTCTCTTCTTCTCCCTCCCATACCATACCCAACTAGGTTTGCCAGCATTCCACTTCCTTCATTCAAGAATTCATCAAAGTGTTCTCTCCACCTCTCAACTCTACCACGCTTCTCTACAGTCACCTGCCCATTTTTGTCTCTTACAACTTTACTACTTCCTTTGTCACCCTCCCTGACATAATATTATGTAATGGTGAAAATATGAAAGATGATGATCCCACTGTTGCCTTTTCTTGCAGGTGTGCCGGCAGCCAAAGGTGGGACCCTGACCTTCATGGTGGGTGGTGAGGAGCAAGAGTTTGAGGCTGCCCGGGAGCTGCTCTCAGCCATGGGCAAGAACATTGTGCTCTGTGGACGAGTGGGAAGTGGCCAGGCTGTCAAGATCTGCAACAACATGCTTTTGGCCATAACCATGATTGGTGTCTCAGAGACCATGAACCTAGGCATGAGGTATAGTATTTATAGAGATGTTGGCGCATTCTAGAAATCTTCAGCAAAAAGAGAAATGAAATGGATGTACAGAGAAAGAAAGAAAAATTTGCTTACTGTAGAGCCTACTAAATTCCTTGAGGGAGACTCTCCTGTGGTGAAAATGGAGGGCTACTGAAATTTCCAAACTATAGCATGAAACAGTGCACCTCATTGGGACCTGGTTAATAATTTGCCTCATTGTTTTTGTTGGTACAGGCTGGGTCTGGATCCAAAGGTGATGGCGGGTACCATCAACACAGCCACAGGGAGATGTTGGTCCAGTGACACATACAACCCGGTGCCTGGTGTCCTGCCCAACGTTCCCTCAGCAAATGACTACCAGGTGGGTATGCAGGTCTATTAGTTAACTTGTATACAGGCAGGCAGGTTTATGAGATGAGCAAACAGGCTTATTAGCTTAAGTTGTGTGTATAAATTTGATGATAACATCTGGTAAGTAATGAACCATTAGTCTTCAGTTTGTAGCTGTGGTCTGGGTTCCAGTTTAATTCAATGTTAATTCATTGTACTATACTGTATGTTAGGAATTATCAGACAGAATGACAATACAGGCTTTCTCTTGCATTGCACACATACAGATTTATTTGTGGAGTCATAATCAGTGGAGTTTGTCCAGGACAGACGGTAAATAGATCGTTACCATAAATTAGGTGGGTGTAATATTGTGAGTCTACTACTGTTTATGAAACTCAACAGACCCCCTTGTAATGATAGTGTTTTGAATGTGTGTAAATTATAAGGTTGTGTGACTTGCAGGGTGGGTTCTTAACTGCACTGATGCTGAAGGACTTGGGTCTGGCACAGAACGCTGCCATCGCCACCAATTCTCCCACCCCTCTCGGCGCAGTGGCACACCAGGTGAGCCTCACTGACTTCACCATTACTTAATAACATGTTAATTAACCTAGACAAAATATACTGGCTCCCTCATGAATTTCTTGGCTTTTCCAATCAACAATTTATACATATGTAGACAATTCTTAAATTTCAACAAACTTCTCCAGATCTACAAACTAATGAGCAACACATACTTGTCGGAGAGAGACTTCTCGTCCGTGTTTCGATTCCTTCAAGAGCCTCAAAAGAAGGAAGAAGATAATTGATCTGAGCCATTGGTATGTCAGCAGTGCATTTAGCTGCTGAGCTCAGGTCTATGATGCAGCTGTACTGTAGTAGTGTATTGTATTATAAAGTATAGTCTGTCCCTTTACTTATCTGTGTTAATTTGTATACTCCATTTTTTTTTTTTTTTTTTTTTTTGCCTGGTGGAAATATATGGGCTTACTCATTAAATTTCTTGGCTCTTTTGGTTAATGTAATGCAATCCGTGACAAATTACACCAAATAATTACACAACAAGGTACTTTCCTGCAACTTAATGTACAGTACGCAAAACATCAATCGGTGCTTTTACGTCAGCTTGAGAAAATGGCACTACATGCATAGTTACATAATGCTGTAACAAGAAACTACACTTGACTTAACAGTGCTTCCTATGGGACGTTTCTGGTAGTCTGATATTTATCTTATGTTAAGTTCAACACTGTTCAAACATGCTGTAGAATAGTCATTACACCATATTATATTTTGTATTAGCAGTACAGTACTTAAAATAAATGCTTTTTTTTTAGTAATTAGGCTTTACTAGGAATATCATTAGTTTGCTGGAATATATCGGTATCTCTGTGAAATGAGAAATTAACAGAATTTTGACTTATTTTTACTTCACCCATTGCTACTGGAAGTACTGCATATACTAGTGTATTGTATTGAACAGCATGAATAAAATAATTTTATTACAAAGCTAATGAAGGTTTTGCAGAAATATCAGACCATGTTATCACCAAGAATCCACAGCTTAATGAATAAAAAATAAAAAAAGAAAAGTGGTAATCAAGACTATGTATTGTCATTTCTGAAACAAATGTTGGATTGTTGAGTTTCATTGCTTTGACATGAACCAAGAACACTTTTAAAGAACGGTAGATTTGGATCTTTAAGTATAAATAATTCTGTATTGATTTGGCATTCTATAATTGAGCAAAACCAGGGCTGTGTAATGTCAATCTTCAGAAATTTTTGTCTTGTGTAATTAACTGTATTACATACAAAGTGTTTAGGTACATTTGTATGAATAACAGGCTGGTGATGTTCCTGTAGTTTAATATTCTGATAATGTATTCCATAATTTGGTAAGTAAAATTCATTAAGAAAATAAAAGCCTATATGATTCCTGTCATTAAAATGGGAAGAAGTTATAACGTTTAGTAAATGTATGCTTACGAAGATTATTGTTTAATATAATAAAACGAAGTAGCAATAGGACACACTTCATGTAAAAACTGCAACATATTTCATGGGTTTATGGGGAATTATAGTACAGTACTCTTATCAAGGTGTTCTATATCTGGAGGTTTGCAGAGTAATCAAATTGGGAAGTTAATTCAGAGGATCTCCAACTGTGAATATAATGCCATGTGGCTATCATTACCTATCTATCTATCTATAGCTCTGACGCCTTGTTCCATCCAGGAACTCTCCCCAAGGGGGTGGTCATGGCAGAAGTGTCTCCAGTTTTCTCTGTTCCAACACTCCCTCATTACTTGGTCAAGCCCTCCTCTGACCCTCATGTTTCTCTACCTCACATACTCTTCCACTCTGTTCTGCCATCTAACTGGAGGTCTGCCTCTCACACCAGGTCCCACAACTTCACTTCCATACACCTTTACAAACTCCTCACCTTGCATTCTCTCCACATGTCCAAACCATCTTGATGTATTACGCTTCACTCTCTCAACCACCCCACCTAGTAAGTCCACATGCTCCTCTCAATTAACTCATTTCCACTGCACCTATTCTAGACTGATGAGCCCTACTCCATGTCCATGTCTCTGATGCATATGTCAGTGTTGGCAGGATTATACTATTTCTTAGTCCCCTTTTCACTTCCATACTCGCACTTCTACCCTTCATAATCCTCCCCAGTGATCCTATGACCTGTCTACCTCTCACTGCTTTCTCCCTAATTTTTCCTTACATACTTCCATGTTTACACAGAACTGTTCCCAAGTACTTAAACTCCTTCACTTCCTCCATCCTCTCACCCCTCAGTTATCTCACATTTAGTCCCAGTTGGTACTCCCACTCTGTAGGGTGTGGCAAAGTCAATCACTTCAGTGATTAACCAGGAATATTGAAATTATTCCCATACTGTAATTCCTTCATTGTTGGGCTGTAATGTACTTGCTTATTTTGATTATGTTCATTATAATTTTCCCCAAGATCCCATCATAAAATAGGTGCCTTGATAAGCTGTCCAAACACTAAGTTTTGTGAACATGGGGTGGGATGTTCGAAAGATCGTAACGGTCACTGAGCTTATTTTAACCGCCGAGATCCTCGTAGAATTCTCGTTAATCGCTAAGGCAGTATGATCTTAGCCGCGACTTATCCGTCCGCCATATTTCCTCGTAGAGCTACGATAACTGAAGACCACCCTTACTAAATGAAACGGAACAGACCAGGCACTAAGACTGATTGATTGTGAGCTACGAGGATTGTTGTGATCGTTGGAAAACACCCCTTAGTGGACCTCGTAGCTCACAATCAATTAAGGCAGCGCTAAGGTCATTATTGCGGCAGCCCGCTACAATATTTCGAACATCCCATCCTAGTACTGTAGTTCCCTTCTGGAGAATGAGAAGAGTTGAAGGTTGATTATATACCATTTGCAGTGTGTCAGTCCCAACATTAGGAAGAAACCCTCTTTAGTACTTAATCATTATTATTATTTTTACTACAGGAGAAATGAATATGAATTCCTCCCAAGACAGACTTAAGACCTAGTAGTAACTTATATATAGGTTATAGGAAGGCACTATCTATATCCACGCAATTTATATGCAATGACAAGCTTTGTCCACCTTGATTCAAAACTCGTACTACCTTGCTCATGTTTTGCACAAACTTATACTATACCTGTCTTCCACCCCATCTGTAACTATTTTCTACCAAGATGGGGACAATGCTTAAAGGGTTTTGGCGCTCCTTCAAACTCGAGACCAATCTCTTTTCTCTAAACTGTTCCTTCTTTTCTTTTTTTCCTCTGTGTTTGCTTCTGTCTCTCCTTTTTCTGTCTCCTTTTCTCTCGTTGTGTACAAGGTCTTTCTAGCCGAGCAGTCTTCTTTCTTCCTCTTTCATTCAGTCATTCCCTCTCTTCTGTACGGTGACAACTCCTGTAAATGTAGACACTCCCCCCCTTCTCTCTCTCACACACACACATGCACACAAACATACACACTCAGTAATTATAATCTGCGCTCTCCTGGTCGTCATAGCTGTAGGATGGATCACGACCCTGGCTGTTCTGGTCGGGGTCATCGTACTGGTCGTCATAGTCGTCGTCCACTCCGACATCCTGGTACTGCTGATACTCGGACACCAGGTCGCTCATGTTGGACTCGGCCTCTGTGAACTCCATTTCGTCCATGCCCTCTCCAGTGTACCAGTGAAGGAAGGCCTTGCGTCGGAACATGGCCGTGAACTGCTCCGATATGCGCTGTTGGCAAGAGAAAAAAATGGGGAGAAGAAACAATCGTACATTCTACTGTACTCAAGTATTTGTCAATATTTTTACCATGATGTTGAATGCAAGAAGAGGTATTTACGAAGAAGGTGCGTGGGAATGAAAGTGAAGGGCCTGGTGTATGAGGAAGACCACCAGTCACATGGATGAACACGGTGCATGTCTACATAAGGGAAAGGAATATGAGTGCAAGGACAGGGTTTAATCAGCGAGAAGGAGTGTTGGAACAGGGAGAACTGGAAACTCTTTGGAGGTAGTTCTCAGAGGGAAGAAGACGTCTGATCAACAGATAGGTAGTGCAAGTAGGAACAATGCTATATCACACGTTCATACCTTAAACAGTTCTTGGACAGCTGTAGTGTTGCCTACGAAGGTCCCTGACATCTTGAGACCACGTGGTGGAATATCACAAACCGCTGTCTTTACATTATTTGGAATCCACTCGACAAAATTAGATGAATTTTTGTTTTGCATTTTGAGCATCTGTTCATCCACTTCCTTCATGGACATACGACCTCTGAACATTGCTGCCACGGTCAAGTAGCGTCCATGACTGGGGTTACAGGCAGCCATCATGTTCTTGGCGTCAAACATCTGAGTAGCAAGTTCCGCAACAGTGAGGGCCTTATAGTTCTGGGAGCTGTGATGGAATAGAATAATACCTTAAATAAGTGAGAAAAAAATAGGACTGTGCTCGGCTAGACTGACTTAATAGACATAAGGGAGAAGGAGGGTGAGGTGCTGGAAGAAGAAAGGCTGGGTATAGGGGAGGGAATGGCAGTGAATGATGTGTATGAAATGTTTAAGACACTAGTAATGAGGACAGCAGCAGAGGTAGTGGGATACAAGATACAGAAGAGGGACAAGAAAGGGAGTGCTTGATGGTCAGAAGAAGTAAAAGATGCAGTAGAAAAGAAAAGGAAGGCATATAGGAGAACATTACAGAGGAGGTGAAAGAGAGAATATAATGTATGTAAGAGGCAAGTGAAGAGGATGGTGAGTGAGAGTAAAAGGAGAGTGGATGAGGAGTTTGGTAGGAAGCTGAATGAGAAGTTTAGAGAACACAAGAAATAATTTTGGAAGGAGGTTAAAAGAGAAATAGGAGAAGGTAACAAAATAGAGAAGTTTTAAAATTTTCCCACGGGATATTGTAATCATTTTAAAATGGGGAATGTGATTGTTCGATGATTATCCTTTATATTATCTATCCTTCAAGACAGGTTCCGTGAGGCGACAGCGTTTTATCGTTGGTGAGTGTACTGTACGTTTGTCTTCCTTAGATGTCCCAAATATTCTGAGATTCAAAACAAAGAGTGAAAAATGAGCTCTCTAACGCAATATGGAATAATGAATGTCTGTATTGGTAAATTTTGAAAGAATTACCATTATTGCGTACGGTTTTTCTACCTTCATTACCCACTTACTTTGACAATTCTAAGACTATTTTCTTCTATGGCATTTCCGCAAATACGCCATTTCCAAGATGGGGCATTTTGAAATTAGCCTGACCTTACCTAACCTAGACCGCATCAGACTACCGGGACCTAACCTGGGCAAACTACCAGGACCTAACCTAGGCAAACTATCGGGAAATAACCGTGGAAAAGTACAGGAAATGACCGGGGCAAAATACTGGGACCTAGCCGGATCTGGCAACACTGCTACAAAACGGTAATTCTTTCAATAAATACCTCTGTATTAGTATAAACAACTCACCCACGGGCAGTGAGTGGCGCAAACCCTGGCATGAAGAAGTGGAGGCGTGGGAAGGGCACCATGTTTACTGCCAACTTGCGCAGATCGGCGTTAAGTTGGCCAGGGAAGCGAAGGCAAGTGGTGATACCTGCAATCAGTTTGTAAATAATCTTTATCATTTTTCAGTTGTATACGGATAGCAAGCTTTTTTTTTCTTTTCTTTTTTTAATTGTTATTTTGGTGCCTTTTTACATTAAATATAGACGGCGGTACCTCTTACTGACAGCAACGACATTTCCAAACAAAAATCACCTAAATGTTACTGTTATCTGTTTCGTGACATAGGAGGAGTCACAGTAGCCCTCCAAATTAATAACCTGAGACTGTGAGGGAGATGAGGTGGTTGAGGTCTCCGTAGGTGGGTGTGCTGAGCTTGAGGGTTCGGAAACAGATGTCATACAGAGCCTCGTTGTCAATGCAGTAAGTCTCGTCCGTGTTCTCCACCAGCTGATGCACTGACAGCGTGGCATTGTAAGGCTCCACCACCGTGTCTGATACCTGAAGGAGGGACAGATACGCCGAGGAGTTACAACGTAAAGTATCACAAAAAATCAAATAAATAAATAAATAAAATAATAACTCAGATGAAGGGGTCATCTTCCTGTGGCATGTTAAGTCGTCTGACGTTAGGATTAGTATATAAAGTAAGGCGAAACCTGATTAATGGGGGAGTTAAAATGCCAAGTCATAATATATCATTGTATAATTATGTAAAAAATCAGATGGAGGATGTATGTTTTCCTGTGGCATGTTACTAGGAGCATCAGGATTGTCTGCGTTCTTATGAAAAAATAACTGTAGTTGCTTAGTTACACGACATCCTTCACTTTTGCAGGGAAGAGGTGAAATGACTATATGTAGGCTATAAAGTAGCCCATAAGCTTTTCTTCAGTACTTTCTTGCCTACTTTACCCGAGAGTTATAACACCATCGACCCGTACCCTCATTGCCGTGACACTGAGTACAGAACGGAATTCAGTGACTGACACATATAGTCTACGGGTGACCTGACCTACATTCCATTTCACTTACCGCTATGGTCATATAAAGTCTACGGTATAGTCAACCCATATTTCACTTACTTGAGTCATAATTATATGTTACTTGAGATGAAGAAGAATGTGCCGTACATAATAATCCACTGCAGAAAGACTAAAAATTTTCACTGTTGTTGGATACAGCTACGGTAATCTTATAGAACTACACTTGCTTAGGGGGAAAGTGGATAGGCATATGATATGAAGGCCGGGTCTATTAGGCTGTAAGTCAGTAACCAAATAGTTTTCCCATTCACTCGTCAGCAATGTCAACCTACCTACTTTAAGGTTTTGCATTTCGGAGAAAGTGTTGTTTTATTTTGCATTTCTCCTTTGTACATGTCGTGTCTACTTTCCCCTGGACCAATAGACTGTAACCGAATAATTCTTCCTCATTTTCCCATTCACTCGTCAGCACTGCCTAAACTAACCTAACCTAACATACCCACTACTAACTTTGGAGCTGGGAATGACGGAGAAAGAGTTATTTTATTTTTACTATGTACTGTCGGCAGCAGAAATTGGTCCCGTTCAGTTCAAGTGAGAGAAGCCTGCATAGTGATCTTTTAACACTGTATGAGAGTTGAATACTATGGTTTAAATGGCTAATAATCTTTATTTAGTATTAGGCTAACATTTCAACCATTATTGTCAACGCTCATATTAGTTACCAGGCTCCTCTCACTAGCGCTAAGCGGGACGAATTTCTGCTGTCGATTGTATATGACGTCCCTACTCTCTACGTAACCAGTAGGCTGTAGGCTGTAATTGAATTATTATTACATTCACTCGTCAGCACCGCCAACATACCTACTATGAACCTTGGGGCTGGGCATGACTGAGACAAAGTTATTATATATTTCCTTTATACACGACGTCCCTACTCTCTCCGGAACCAGCAGTAGGATGTAACCGAATCATTAATCTCCCATTCATCACTCGTCAGCACCGCCAGTCTACCCACTACTTACTAACCTTGGGGCTGGGCATGACGGAGAAAGTGTTCATGATTCTGTCCGGGTACTCCTCCCTGATCTTGGAGATGAGTAGTGTGCCCATGCCAGAGCCAGTGCCTCCCCCTAGCGAGTGTTTGAGTTGGAACCCTTGGAGACAGTCACAGTTCTCGGCTTCCTTCCTCACAATGTCAATCACCGCGTCCACCAACTCGGCTCCCTCCGTGTAGTGACCCTTGGCCCAGTTGTTTCCCGCGCCGCTTTGACCTTTTGGGTGGAGGAGGGGTGGTGGTGCATGGATAGGGATGGAGTGGTATTTTTTCTCACGTTCGTTATTGTTATAATTATACAGTATATATTTTGCTTTTTATTTTTTTTATTATTATTATTATTATTATTATTATTATTAATATTTTTTTTATCATTATTATCGTTATTGTTATTATCATTATTATTATTATCATTATTCACTGAGGAAGGAGAGGGTCTTAAAAATACACGAATGGCGCGTGTTAACCAATTTCCTCGCCTGTGAAATAATGCGAGTGGGAGACGTCTAAAAGCACTTCCATTCGAGAGTGATTGATGGAAAGAAAGGAAGGGGAATGAAGAAGACGGTGCTGGGCCAGAAAGAGCTTATATATACCACGAACGAGGGAGATGAAGAAGACTGAGAAGAGGGTCAACAAGCACGAGGGGGAAAAACAAGAAGAGAGGATAGCGAGGAGACAGACAGAGAGGAGGGACAACAGCAAGTAAACACGAAGGAAGAAGAAGAAGAAGGATACTAGGGACACCAAAAGAGAGGAAAGGAATTGACTCGGGTCCGAAAGTGTGCCAGAACTCTTACTATATTATCGCCCCATATTTACACAGGCTACACCAATAAAAGGAGAAACACACGTCCAGAATGGTACTAATAGAGGGTCTGTTTCTTGGTATTAGTTGGAGGAATCAGAGACCTTCCAATTCACCAACAAGAGAATCTCCCCTTAATTAATTGCCCCCTGGCCCTCTCGCTCCCCCTCTTCCCCACCCCTACCCTTCACCGTTGAGCTTACCAAAGATGAAGTTATCTGGTCTGAAGAAGGATCCGTAGGGGGAGTTTCTGACGGAGTCCATAGTGCCGGGCTCCAGGTCCACCAGTACGGCACGGGGCACAAAGTTTCCACCTGAAGAAGAATTAAGGGAAATGGGTCGGTCGAATAATCAAAGGTCTATAAGTCAGCTGTGAGACCATCCTTACTCTATGGAAGTGAAACGTGGCCTCTGAAGAAAGTGCAGGAAAAGAAGGTAAATGTAGCTGAAATGAGAATGCTGAGGTGGATGTGTGGTGTTACGAGAAAGGATAAGATCAGAAATGAATACATCAGAGGAACTGTGAAAGTTACAGAAGTAAGTGCCAAGATGCAAGAAAGAAGAATAAATTGGTATGGGCATGTGATCAGAAGAGGAGATGAGTATGTTGGGAAGAGAGTTATGACAGCGCAAGTTGAGGGACGGAGAAGAAGAGGAAGACCGAAGCTTAGGTGGATGGACAAGCTGAGGGAGGATTTGGAGGCTAAGGGACTTAGAGAGGAACATGCAAGAGATAAAACAAGATGGAAAATGCTAGCGAGGAACAGCGACCCCGTATAGAAATGGGAACAAGCTGAAGAAGAAGAAGAGGTCAGTCGAATAAACAAATAACATAGAAGATGACCGATTATATTCCCATTTTCTAAGATGCTGTGAGTGACGGTGTAGCTGCTCTCTCCTGTATAGTGACGTGTATAAATAAGGTGTCGTCATCTAATGGGACAGAAGAGAAGCTACCAACACCATGAAGCTCCACTGTCTCATCTAGTGTGACAGAAAATAATCTCGGGGCCTCGCAAGAGTC
The DNA here is from genome assembly GCA_033782935.1 of Petrolisthes cinctipes. Taxonomy (NCBI): domain Eukaryota; kingdom Metazoa; phylum Arthropoda; class Malacostraca; order Decapoda; family Porcellanidae; genus Petrolisthes; species Petrolisthes cinctipes. The sequence continues at coordinate 23,080 of JAWQEG010000971.1, forward strand.
ACGGGCTACTGACAGCCCACAGTACCGAGGTTAAGGTATAATAATATAAAAAAAATAGAATGAAAACAATATATATATATATATATATATATATATATATATATATATATATATATATATATATATATATATATATATATATATATATATATATATATATAAACAAACAAAAAACAATGAATGGATGAAATAAATAAATAATGGATGGATGCATGGATGGATGGATGAAGCAAACAAACAAATATATAACAAAGAATGAATGTATGAAATAAACAATGAACAAACAATGGATGGATGAAACACACAAATCAACAAATGACAAACAATGCACGGATGAATCAAACAAACAAATAAGGAACAGACAATGAATGGATGGAGGGATGGATAAATGGATGGATGAAACAAACGAATAAATTAAGAACAAACAATGGATGGATGAAACAAAAAAAAACAATAAATTACAAACAATGGATGGATTAAACAAACAAACAAACAAACAAAGAACAAGAATGGATGGATACATGGATGGATGAAACGAATAAACAAATAAAGGACAAACAATAGATGGATGAAACAAAAAAAACAAATAATAAACGAAGAAAGGATGGATGAAAAAAATAAATTAACAAACAACAGACGAATACATATAAAAAGTGAATGTAAAATTAATCAATATATTTACACTAGTGAGCTTATGAGTGAAGCGTGTCAATTAATAAACAGATATTTCTAAACAACAGTATTTAAGTTTCATCAATTAAGGACCCTGTGATCGTGTATGAGAACTGGAGGCTTCTTCTGATTCCTCCTGACTATGACACGAAACAAACAAGCTCCTTCCCTATAGGTGGTGTTTCGTGGCAATATTATTTTGAAGGACTCGCTACCCTCCAATTTTCTGACTACATCACAGGGTCCTTCCAGTTCACCAGCAAAAGAATCTCTCCTAAAGTTTCATTAACATATAAATTGCGTTTCATATCACAGAGAATAATACCCTTATAATTATACACACACTTAATAACTCTATATACATCACAAAAAAGATTATTGGTATATATATAGACTTTATAAATATACAGTATATCGCAAAAAGACATAATGACGTAGAGCATAAATTATGAGATGTCAACAAACTGACCCTGAACTTCATTGTAATAGACTTCGATCCTCTCCAGCTGTAGCTCGTGTTGTCCCTGGTAGGATCCGTCAGGTTGTATGCCATGTTCATCACTAATCACCTCCCAGAACTGAAGGAAGACAGGAAGGCAAGATGAAAGGAGGGGAAGATGAGAGGGGACAGTGGTGGACTCGTAAATAAAACTCATATTGATATTACTCAACACAAGTTAGGAAAGAAAAGAAAGAGGAAAGAGAGGAAAGAGAAAAGAGATGAAAAGAGGAGACGAAAACAAAACAAACTAAAGAAATAATACTCAACACAATATAATATCATAATGTGAGTAGTGAAGGCCAGGGGGCGCTGACCCTGACACTATACATACCCTGGATTGTTGACAAGATGTGAATATTTGAGAGGTGAAGTCGATAGAGTGAACAGAACAGAGAGAGTGAAAGTGAGTGAGTGCCGGGTGAAGTGTCAAATGTGTGTGTGTGTGTGTGTGTGTTTTTTTTTTTTTTTTTTTTTTTACTTTTTTTTGTGTCATTGTAGTTTTTTTGTGTGTGTGTGTGTGTGTGTTGCCTTATTTAGTGTCATTATAGAGGTGTGTGTGTGTGTCATTATAGAGAGGTGTGGTTGTGTGTGTGTGTGTGTGTCAGTAGCAGCTCCAGGAAAAGGGGCCTCGTTGGTGTTTGTTGTGGTGTTGGTTGTGTCGGTGTGCTTGGCGACCTCACCTTGGCTACGGGACCCGGCCATGTCTCACACACACACACACACACACACACACATACTTATCCGGTCACACCACCTCACACATCACATATGCAAACGATCGCTCTCTCTCACTCTCTCTTTTTTTTTTCTCTCTCACTCTCTCTTTTCTCTCTCTCTCTCTCTCTCTCTCTCTCTCTCTCTCTCTCTCTCTCTCTCTCACACACACACACACACACACACACGCACACACATTTCTACCTGTTGTATCACCCATCCACCCAAAACACAATATTTCTGACATGATTATATGGAGCAGAAAAGAAAAGAAAAGACCGTGCTAGGCCAGAGAGACCTTGTAGAAGCAGGTGAGAAGCAGACAGAGAGGAGGGACAGCAAGCAAACACGAAATAGGGGACAGAAAATAGGGACAGGTGAAGAGAGGGGAAGGGTTCGTCGGCTCTGGTTCGAAAGGGAGCCAGAATGAATAAATAAAGGATTAACCACATCGAAGCGAGCAATATCTCCCTACGGGGCAATGTTTCTGTGAAGTTGCTTTGTACCCTGTTGTATATGTTATGGTTGTTATGGACACCAGTGTAGTACTTACCCTCAACACCTCAGTCAACTCACATACACACTCTCTCTCATACACACACACACATACATACCCTACTAACCTCTCTCTCTCGTTCTACAGGTTCAGGCTCATACACACACACATACACATACCCTACTAACCTCTCTCTCTCTCTCATTCTACAGGTTCAGGCTCATACACACACAAACCCTACTAACCTCTCTCTCTCTCTCTCTCGTTCTACAGGTTCAGGTTCATTGAGGCCTCGGATGGTCTTCTTTCATCCTTACATGATATTGGTAGGCTATATGGTTTATATCACGACTATCGACCGCGACCATCACCTTCTCTGTCAATGCTAATGGTGTGTGAACAGTATTGGCCTCTTTAACGGAACCAGTATCCACACATTACTAGAAGGAGAGAGTGATTGATTGAATGTAGAAGAAACAAGGCTGACCTTTGCCTGGAAGACCCTGTAGGTGATAAGAGAGAGGTGGGGAGTGGGGTGGGGGGCAGCAAGCACTCAGGAAAGAGAGTGAAAGGAGGAAACTATATCGGGATTTCTTAGAAGCAAAGCGCTAATCCCTCCCAACTAACACCTGTATTGTTTTTGATGTTGTTGTGGCTGGCTATAAACAACCTTATCTATCTATCTATAGTTCTGATGCCTCGTTCCCTCCAGGAACTACCCCGAAAGGGGTGGCCACGGCAGAAGAGTCTCCAGTTTTCCCTGTTCCAACACTCCCTCATTACTTGGTCAAGCCCTCCTCCGCCACTCATGTTTCTCTCCATTACATACTCTTCCACTCTGTTCTGCCATTTAACCGGTCTGCCTCTCACACCAGGTCCCACAACTTCACTTCCATACACCTTCTTTACAAACTCCTCACTTTGCATTCTCTCTACATGTCCAAACCATCTCATTGTATTACGCTTCTCTCTCTCAACCACTCCACACTCAATACCAATTGCCTTCTCACTCATACCACATCTCTCATACACACTCATTACTTTCTCCATCCCACCTTGTAAGTCCACATGCTCCTCTCAAGTAACTCATTTCCACAGCACCTATTCTAGACTGATGAGCCCTACTCCATGTCCATGTCTCTGACGCATATGTCAGTGTTGGCAGGATTATACTATTTCTTAGTCCCCTTTTCACTTCCATACTCACACTTCTACCCTTCATAATCCTCCCCAGTGATCCTATGACCTGTCTACCCCTCACTGCTCTCCCCCTAATTTCTCCTTCCATACTTCCATGTTTACATAGAACTGTTCCCAAGTACTTAAACTCCTTCACTTCCTCCATCATCTCACCACCTAGTCCCAGTTGTCACTCCCACTCTATAGGGTGCAGCAAAATCAATCACTTCAGTTTCTGCCCTCTCAAATACTATCACCTTACTTTTACCAACTTTCACCTTCATTTTCCTTCGTCTACACACGGACTGAAACTTATCCACCACTCTCTGTAACTCCCTTTCACTCTCAGCCATAAGCACATTATCAACAAATAAATTTGCCTCAGCTTGGCTCTCAGGCCATTCACTTTGGCCTTCATTTCCCTCACACATCCATCCATATAGACACTGAACAGCCATGGTGATATAACACACCCTTGCCTCAACCCTACACTAATATCAAAACTTTCACTTAGATCACCTGCACACATGCTTTTGCCTCTCTATAATAGGCCTCAATGCCTTCCAGCAAGCAACCACCAACACCGTAATTCTTCAAAACCTCTGTTATAGCTCTCCTATCAAGCCTATCGTATGCCTTCTCCAAGTCCATGAAGGCATCATAAAACTTCCTATCCTTTCCAATATATTTCTCCACTGTTGATTTTAATGTAAAGATCTGGTCCACACATTCTCTACCTTTTCCGAACCCTCCCTGCTCCTCGCTAACTTTTTTCCCCGATACTTCATTGTCTCTCATTAAGAACCTTCACAGGCACACTATTATTAAGAAGGCTTATTCCCTTATAGCTACCACCCTCATCCTTACTCCCCTTCCTCTTATACGCAGGTACAATTATGGCTCTCCTCCAATCCTCTTGCACCTCTCAATACCTCCAAGACGACCTTAATCTATTCAAAAGGAAATGAGCACTGTAATATAAAACTAGAAGTATATTCCCACTTCGGATATACTGGTCCTATAGATTTGCAGTACGTAGTATTATCATTATCGTAATTATTGTTATTGTCATTATTATTATTATTATTACGGGAACGAACACCAAACTCAGTATTATATGAATCGAATACAAGAATGGGAGAAAGGAAGATAATGCACGAGTGAGCAAAACATTTGATTTATGCACTATATACCTCGACAGGATGTATAATAAAAGAACAACACCGTATGAAGAGGAGAAGAAGAAAAATAGAAGAGGAGAGGAGAGGAGAGAGAAGAAAATAGAGAAGCCTTAATTCATTGTAGACAACGTTTCTCGCTAACTGCTTCTTCGGGTCACATAGTATTGAGTTTGTAAATGGCCTACTAAAACAGTAATATATCATCCGAGGAAGGACGTCCCCGTTTCATATATACCTTCCCTTCCTTCCATCCATGGCAACACCACAACAAACGCTGCTTTGTTCTCCTGACCTGTTTTCACACACTATACAATACCCTCCACTTTTATTTTTTTTCTATTTTTTACCTGGTGAAAATGTGCCTGCCTGCTCTCACATATTCTCCTTCTCTTTTTTTTATATATATATATATATAATATAATGTCTGAATTCGAAGATAACTTAAGGGGACATTTTCTTGTTGGTAAATTGGAAGGCTACTGATTCCTCCTATGCCAGAAAACAGCAGACGCCCTCAAGGGAACCAATACTGGATTTATTTCTTGGCATAGTTAGGAGGAATCGGTAGCCTTCCTATTTACCAAAAAGAGAATCTCCCCTTAAGCCATTTATTTGTCAAAACGAAGTACTTATCTATAACCTACTTATAAACACTGAAATGTAGGCGAAACGTGTTTATTAGAGGATGAAAGAAGATCGTCCTGTGCCTGTAAGACCATGTAGCCTAGTATGCAAAGGTGAGGGGGAGAGGTGGAAAAGCATTAAGGACTCCCGTGATGTAGTCAGAAAATTGGAGGTGAGAGAGTCCTTCAATTATTGCCACGAAACACCACCTATATAGAAGGAGCTTGTTTCATGGCATAGTCAGGAGGAAGCAGAAGCCACCAAGTCTCATACACGATCACAGGGTCCTTAATTAAGCAAAGGAGGAAACACAAGGAAAGGAGGGACAGTTGAAAAATTGAGAAGTGAGAGGCTCGGATTAAAAGGGGTGCCAAAATCTTTAAAGTACGAGAAGTAAATGAGAGTGGCTCAGGTCCGAGGGGGCGCCAAAATCATTATAGTACTAGAATTAAATGCGAGTGGCTCGGGTCCGAAAGGGTGCCCAAATCCTTCTAGGACTGCCCGGGTTACACCAATAAACGGTACCAGTAACTGTCCCACACACTGCTTAAGGGGATATTCTCATGTTGGTGAATTAGAAGGTCTGCGATTCCTCCAAACTATGCCACCAAACAGATCCCCTATTATATAACCATTGAGGGCGTCTGTTTTTTGGCATAGTTTGGAGGAATCAGTAGCCCTCCAATTCACCAACATTAGGATCGCCCCTTAACACATAATAAATTCAGTTCGATGAAGAAAGTTGATTATTAACGTTGGTTTGTCGGAGGAGTTTCACAAGAGCGTAAAAATTTAATCCAGCTATACCTAAGTGTAGCTTAGGACCTTTACATTTCTTTATCGTTCATTCCCTTCCTAGCATTATTCATATATCTACAACATTTAATTAAACATTTACATTACCACACCTATTAACTCTTCTGCTATTCCATGAAAAGAATGATAATTATATATACGTACGTACTTACCTTTGAACCTATCTGATTACCACACTGGCCTGCCTGGATGTGTACAATCTCACGCATTTTGCCCGATTGTCACTTTTTTGTTAATATAATCAGAGATATACACACTAGCCAGCACTATCCTACCACCGTCGACTTCGGGATACTAAACACGAGTGGACTGACTGACTGCCTGGAGACTGTCTGCAATAAAGTGCCATGTGGATAATCTGGCAACCATATAGCCTATTCTTCGACGAGTACTGTCTAAAGAGATGCCAAATGTGCCTAGACAACTTTACATAGCACAGTAAATTATATACACACGTGGCATACGGTAATATTATGTTTTTTTGTATAATATACGAAAAGAAATACTACAAAGTCCATCATGTTGTGGTGATAAATTCAAATATTCCCACATGCCTGGCTAAACCACTAAACAATAGCTGGAGTCACTGAAGGCCACGCACCGTCAGGAATAGAAAAAAAAAAAAAAAATGTACATTGCAGGGTGATATTACGAGTTCGACACTCAATATGGCTAAAAAAAAGTTATACATATGCAGAACTTTAATCATTTGCTGTGGGATTTCCTCGTGTGTAAAATATAGCTAGGGAATGTAGATTTATGCTTTATTACACACGAGGACAAAGTTAGGCTTGACTGGAGCGAGGTATACTGTATAAAAGGGTGCATGCAATGTATTGACTATTGACCTCTTTATACGAGCGGCTCAGTACAGGACATCCCAAGGCCCCTTTTCCAGCACTCACGCACTTAGTCAATTACTCACCTTACTCTCCACTAACCTCTCTTCTACTTAACCATGCAGTTGGCTCTATTGTTCATGCTTTCACTATTACTTTATTTTTCTTTTCTTTTCTTTTTTACTGGCTCCCTCGTTTAATTTTATTTATTTTCGGTAAATATAATGCAATCTAAGACAAATTACACCATATATTTACAGGCTACAACTGGTACTTACGTGTAACTTTGATAAAAAATGTTGCAATATACGCGAAATGTGTAATAAGGTCATAATGCTGAGAAAGGAATCGATGTCTTTTCGTCATGATAAAAAATAAATATAGTTTTCCACCCCAACCTCAACACTTCTCTTTCCTGACATATTACTGCATGACATTCCTAAGGAGGTATAAGAACATACGATCAGCGATGCTAGGAATTAGTGAACTTTAGTCATCATCAACATATGCATTACACTCGTAAGTTGAACGAAATGGTGACTTATATAAATGCTTAACATAACAAACACATTATATTCAGTGATAATGTTAAATTAAAACTGCATTGTTTTCCTGCAGTCGTACAAAAATATATTTAAATGTTCAAAATAATTTCGGAGATCATCGAAAATGCAAAATAATGGTGAAATTCAATTCTTCAAATCCATGACAACAGCAATGGTATAGTCACCTACAGTCATCATCAAAAGTAGTGTATTGCCGTTCCTATATGCTCTGCAAAGACAGTAAGTACACATCATATAGAGAAAATGAGGGAAGAGGTCAAGTAACCATCATAGTAACAAGCCTATAGAATCAAAACCAAATAGACAGTTAAAACTGATTTAAACACTATATGATGCGAAAGGCACGACTGTCACATTTTGCAAGAGGAAATTAAATAAGCGTTGAACTCAACACCACAGGAGGAAACTGTACTCTGAATTTAGATCATAATCATTAACTAAATAAAAATTAACTAGTCCCAAGCCCGGGAGGATTATAAGGCACTAAAACAGACAAGACAGTGGTGGAATAGAAGCTAAGCAAAGAAAGAGGGGTTGGTACAGTGGACTACAAAGAAATGCAGGAGGCCATTCTGCCCCAGGAGAACATCAACAACAACAACAACAACAACAAAGAAATGCTAAATATGGGGTACAGTACAGGTGTGAGATCAGCAGCACATAAGACGTGTGAGGGAAAATGTAGGAAAGGCAGAGAAGGCCAGAAATTCTCATCATAACTATATGTGCACCAAATTAATGGAACAAATGAAGTTATGACACATGCATATATCTATAATACATATGCTTTTAAGCCAAGACTGTTAGCTAGAACCACGTTTTAGCATAATAGTCATTTAATAGAGCCTTTGGGTGAGCTGGTAAATAATAATTCTAATGTTATACCTTCACCGATCACCGTCACCATAGAGCCAAATAAATTCACCGGAACATTGTCACCAACTTTCACTGGTCATGCTGTATGCCAATTATTATTATTTTAGATGTTTATCTTTTGTCTTAAGGGATAACAGTGACTGGTTGAAAGAGAGACAGATATAGAGAAACAAACTGGCTACAGCCTACTGCCCCCCAGCTCTCATTTTGCTGGAAACATAAGAGAAAGAGGAGGTTATGAAAATGTACACAGACTAAAGAGGGAACAATAAAGTAAGCCAAATAATTAAACATGACACACAGCATCAAATGGTCATTTCATGAACTTACTAACTGGTAAGATATGATTCATTTTCATACTGCTTTCCTAAAAAAAAAAAGTATATATTTGTAATACTGTACTGTGCAGTAACAACAACAACAAGTTAATTGAAGTTTAATATACCAAAAGTCATGCACTATTCTAACAAAAACCATATTAATAATAACTGGTAATATTTGTTATATACCGGGTACATCAACCTAACAAAAGATGATGATGTAAAGCAGAAATTAAGAGGTCTGTGCTAGGCCAGAGAGACCTTGTGAAGAGAGAGAGACAGTAAGCTGGGACAGCAAGCATGAAGGCTATGGAAGGAAAAAGAGGGACAGCAAATACAAAGAACATAGAAGCAAAGGAGTGACAACATGCACGAAGGAAATAGAAGGAAAGGAGGAATGGGAGTAGTTCTGGTCCACAGCTACATAAACTGAGAAATAAAAGAAAATATACTCCATACAACAGCTGTAATGATGCCAGTATGTGTCATTACATTTGCTGGCCTCATCATCAGAGAACAAAACTTAATAATAGTTGGAGGAGTAAACATTTCAGCCGTTCCAAAGACTGGATTCAAACACCTAATCACCGGAATGCAGAAGTCCAGTTATATCACTCACTGGAACATCTCCCCTAACAGCAGGGAGTACAGACAGTATGAGAACTCTGAGGCAACTATGCACTCTAAACTCTCTCCAGCTGTCAGACAAATATTCATACATCAAAGAATTTGTTGGTGTTGCAGTAAGCACATCTACTGTCACTAGTGGATGGTGTGCACTGCTGGCACATCTGTAAAGAGGAGGAAAAATAATAATTAGCTACACTCTATTCAAAACCTATGTTTACCAACACAGTATGTTGCTGACTTGCTGTGAACAGTACAGTGACATCAGGATTATTCTCCTCTCACTCTCCAAGTTCCTCAAACTGTCACTCACTCATCCCAAAACTTTTTTCTTGCCTCAGTTCTTCCCGCTTTAATCAACATAATTCACCATTCTAATCTTTCCTGTCATCCATACTTTTCTCATGCCCTTCCATCCTTAGCAATCCACACCCCACAACACAACTTTGAGACACTAAAAATACAGTACACACCTTTCCTTTTCTCTTCCCTTCCATTCCTACCCATATCATGCCTCCCGCCATACTCCAACAAAACACACACTCCACCCCGTAAAGGAAGTATTGCCTGCAGTAACGTGGGCAGTACTTCAAGGGATTTGGCGTCCCTTCGGCCCCAGCCAATCCTTTTCAGTTCTTCAACTATCCCTCCGTTCCTTTTCTTTCCTTCGTACTTGCTGTCCCACCTCTCTATCACCCCCTCCCACTGGTGAGGGCTGGTTCTATCCAGAAATGAGGAATTTGGCATCCTCTACCACACCCTGGCCTGTTCTATCTGTCTCTCTTACTATTTCTCATTCCTTCTGGGTAGCTGACAAGATTGCCCGATTGGGTGGCACAACAAGGAAGACTACAGACAGGGGGAATGTTGGCTCGGGGGTACATACCCGTGAACCAGCAGTCCCCTTGTCTGATGCCTTCGAAGAAACAGATCTCACTATCACCCTGACTCCCATTTGGGGGTCCGAGCATCTGCACGGCTTCAGTCAACCAGACTCGGGACTGCTCGGCCAGACAGTCTGGGGAACTACAACAACAACACACTTCATACCAGCTGAAATATATAAATATTATATACAATACCAAAAAACGCAAGTGTAGAAAGACTGGAGTACCTGACAGTGTGTGTGTTGGGCTGGTTTGCAAGAACAACAGACCAGACAGTGATTTCTGGGACACAGAGCCTGAAGGTGGACATGATGGGAACACCAAGAATAACTGACAGCGGCACCACACCACCTACAGCCACCCACCCCCGGCAGGATACACACCAGCTCCAGGGTGGCACCACAGCATGGCGCCACCACATGACTGGCCAGGAGGGAACATAGACTCTGGAGCTGTTGTGGTAAAAGACAAAAAGAACATTATGTATATATTTACTGTACACACACTTTCATATACTGCATGTTCTTTAAGGTTCCACCGAAGATGGTGACCAGTTTACTGAACAAGTGCCAAAAGAAGTGTGATACAGTACAGGCCCTTGATAAAACATTGACATGCCATATAAATTGGTTCTCATTTAACACAGGTCCAATGGATCACATGGTGTGTATGGATATGATCACAAAAGAAGGAAAAGAAACCTGGGAAAACATTTGGAGATCTTCAGCGAGGGACTGAAAGAAACAGAACAAAAGGATGGATAACTGAAGAATTGTAAGAGTGGCACAGGATCAAAGGGGTGAGAAAACCCTTCTACTGCTGTACTGGCCACATCACCATGGCTAAACTCCCTGACAGAGTTAATATCTACAGAGGGAGAAGAAGAAATCATCTCATAGTTAACCTGAAACAACTGACCGTGTGGCTGTACAGGTTCTGCATGAGACAGTTGTCCATGCGTGCCAAGTGTACATCTAGTCCAAGGAGGTGGAGGAGACTGAGGGGGTTGTCACAGGCTTTACACTGACAACCTTGACTCTCTCCCAGTCTACACACCATCCCTCCCCTCGCACACGGACATGTCATCACTCTGAAACACAACACGTCGCATACTATAAGGAAATTATTACTACACATTATGATTGGTATAGGAAGACTGTTCAATGTGAAAAACAGAAAAAAAAATGGAATACGAATTTTGAAAAAAATTACTGAATTATAGAACATTAAACTGTAATCATATTTATGTACATACACTCAACCTTTAATGAGATACAAAATACAAATTTTGAAAGAAGCCTTCTTCACAGTACAATACTTATTCGACCCCCATGATGACAGCGTAGTTTTTTTATTGTGTGTACTACAGCAGTTATGACAACATGACACAGACTTCTCACCGACAAGAGTGTGAGCAGTTACAGCCTTCCTTTAAGTATGGTACCAGGGGAAGGGGAAGTGCTGAACTAAAGGGGAATGCAGACAACAGACCCTGTATGTATGAGAAAAATATATATGGTAGAGAGATAACATACCATTATAATTATTAGGGTACAACAAACCTGAAATTAAGAAAATATACTGTATATTAAAATGTGAACTGCATTTAATTGAACTAGGATTTTGATAATATATATAGTATACCACAAACTGCTATTAACAGAGATATTAACTGCTTTCAAAAGAAATGCTGTATTTCCAATCTGGCAAAAATGGAATAGCAAGATCTACAGCCGAGTAGTGCAGTTAGTTTAATATTTCTTACAAGGGAGGCACTGCATTCTGCCCTCAAATATCTCTCAGCTGTTATAAAAGAATAACAGTAATTTATCTCAAGGTTTGGGGGAGCAAAACCAAAGCAAATCTTGAGCAACTGCATACTTGTTCCATAGTTTTGCTTTGTGTTTGTTTGAAGTCTTGTACAGCATTCCAATAATGACAAAAATAGGCAAAAGTCAGGTGTGAGACAAGAGGTGCATCAATCTTACGAGAGAGAATGATCTTTGGCCATAATACGTACCTGTGTCTTTGAAGATAGAGTGAAGTGTGGTGCATCACAGGTAGTAGAAATAGAAGAGGTGATGGGTAACCTTGTGGCTTCACCTTCTACAACTTCACCCTCAGCACATGACCGGTGGTAAGCACTTGTTAATTCCGTCACCACTGCAGTACCCTCGCACTTTACACTTCTTTTGGCTCGTGTCTCTTTCTCTGTTGGGGGATGCGTTGGTGGTGCACTTTCTGAAAAAATAATCCATCCATCCATTTGTCTGATTATGACTTGTTTATTCTCAGGTACATCTTATCAGGGGGTTGCCAGCCTCTGAACATCTGAGTGGTGAAAGTTAAACAAATACAACATTAAGACACAAAATTATTGCTCTTATGAAAGGAAGAAGGTAGTTATATACCAGCCTGTGTTTACACTAATTATTAACAGCTTCAGCTGTCATTAGCTGGCTACCAATAGCATTATTAAATAATACAGTACTGTACTCATTAATAGCAGTCATGTCCTTTACCACCATAAGTCAGCCTGGTCCCTTGATATGTGGGGCAGAAGTCGACTGCAGTATATACACGGCTATGGATCATTGGCCTATCTATAGTTCCCAAAAAGGCTGTTTTGATGATGAAAATGAAACTAATACTGTACTCCATAACAAGCCAAGTAATTACACTGACCTCTGATAGCAGCACCTACTTATCAATGTTTCTAAATGTGCTGAAATATTATACACATAAATTCAACTAAAGTATCCTACTCACTCTCCAGTTTGGCAGAAGCAGACGAAGAGGGTGCTGCAGGTATGTTCATTTTCAAGAAGGGTGCTTTCATAAGCTGTGTACTGCTCAACTTACACTCTGCTTTGTTGTCCAATCTTCCCTTCCCTTCGTTATTTACTTTGCTGAACTTGTTGGTCTCTTCACAAACTTCCTTACTACTTATACCTGCAGCATCCAGTTTGCCACCAAGGTCCATCCTTGATTCATTGAACGTGTTGTGGTTTGGATGAAGGGCCACCCCACTCTTTGGTTCACGGGATGATTCAGTGTTTACTTCAGGGAACACTCTACTATTTGGATTACGTGTTATGACAGTGTTTGGAAGGACCAGTTTACTGTTTGTGTTAAAGGTTATTTCAGTGTTTGATTGATGAACCAGTCTACTGTTATTTTCAAAAGCCACTTCACTGGTTGGTTTTTGGACTGGTTTACAGTCTGATTCAAGAACCATTTTTCTGTGTGATTCAAAAGCCAGATCACTACTTGGCTCATGAATAAGTTTACTGTCTAGTTCCTGAACCATCCCACAGCTTGGGAAAGTTACTGTATCACATCCTGGTTCACAACCCATCTCACAATTCTCTGTGTCAACTACATGATTCCTCTTGCACTTGAGTCTACTGAGGTCCTCACAACTACTATGTTCCTGACCCATCTCAATGTTAAGTGTACTGGTTACTGTCTCATGCATACCTTCACTGCCTGATATACATTTACCCACATCTTCACTGGCCATAACACAACTTGCATTACTCTGTGCCACAAATTCCGCCTCACTGTCTGCCTCACATCTTGAGTTTTTCATCGTCACACAGTTTGTTACAACAGTTGGTACAAGCTTTGGTTCAAAGCTCACTTTATTATCCACATCACTGCTTAAACCCCACATTGAATTTCCCCCTGCCTCACAAATTCCACCTGAGATTATTTCACTGCTTAACTGGGTCATCTTTAAGCTTTGCTCAAGGCCTGGTTTACATCTCGGAACTGGCTCACTCTGGGAATAAAATTTGGATTCACTAGAGGTGATCATTTCTGAAGGTGAACCAAGCAGTGGCACTACAGCAGAAGGCACTGAAGGTGGTACCAGCAGTGACTGTGACAACATAGAGGATGGAGGGAGTGATGATGTCTCAAGGCCAGACAATGGTGAACAAGACACTAGGACCCCTGCAGGGGACTGTGAAGAGGATTGTACCGGAAAGGTGGTCTGTAGCGGGGACTGCAATGGGTGAGAGGTCGGTGGCAGTGACTGGGATGGTAGAGTGGCAGGAGGCAGTGACTGTGAAGCTATAGAGGATGGTGGCAATGATTGTGAAGATAGGGAAGGTAGTATGGATGGTGGTAGTGACTGTGATGGTAGAGAGGCTTGGGGCAGTGACTGAGAGGAGAGAGCAGCAGGAAACCGTGAAAGTAGAGAGGAAGGAGGCGATGGCGATGATGACACAGAATTCGACGAGGGTGAAGACAGGGCCCAAGACGGAGTGTGGTTTGCGGGGATGGGGAAGGGCCGAGCCAGGGCACGTTGAAACCAGGGACACCACCTCTGCAGCTCGGCTCTGACAAGCAAACCCACGCCACGCTCCAACATTACCTGCAGAAACAAATAAGCCACTGATTGCAAAGAAAACACTAATTCTGTACAATAGACTCTGGATAAAACATTATTGCTTCCCATTTAATATAGGCCTAGTAGATCACTAAGTCTTAATCTCTATGGAAATGAACAACAGAAGCCTCAGAAAACATTTGCTAGTCTTTAATGGAGGAAAACTAAACATAGGTAAAGTTCTGTGGCCTCACAGATACTACTTGTAGCCAACAACATCCATCTCATACAGTTTTCTAAGCACAGCGTACTAAACATCACCAACCTTATGTAGTGGGTGTACTGCCATGGTGGCCTTGATGCTGGAGATGTGGGCACACTGACTGGGACTCAGAGAGGGTGTGGTGGGGGCAATGCTGGCCTGTCCACGAGCCAAGGGTCCACTCCAGCCCTTTAGTCCGACCATGACGTGTAGGACAGGAGCCGTGTTCACCAAGAGGAGCAACTGTGATGAGAAACAGGAAAAGGATAGTGATTTTTTTTCGATATGGAGACAAGGGTAGTGTTTTTTTATATAAGAAGTGAATGGTAGTGATTTCTATATGAGGACAAGGATAGTGATAGGATATCTTTTTCTTATGCTAATGGGTAACACGTCAACACAAAATAAACCCTTTTGCTCAATGAGTAATAACACCCTTACCCCACACAACTATACCTTATTATTAGTGATATTGATAGCATGTAAAGTGTTGAACGGAATATGTAGAGTGAGAAAGAGTTGAGGTGGAGTAGAGGTTGACACTCCCTTGTCTACACTACACCAACATGATGACTTCCGTACCCTCTCAGCCCAGCATCCACTCAACCTATACACAAACTTCCTGTAAAGTAAAGAGGGACAAGTAGCAACAGTAAATAACTTGTATAAATATTAATATCTTGTTGTATCTAAGGAAGGAACTGTAGGGGATCAGGCCAGCTCCAGTTATGTAATATATACATACAGGGTGTATCGCGAGGTATATCATTAAATTACACCAGAGATATAAAATATGATTTTGAGTATATTTTGTTCTATAAAGTATGATGTGTGTGATCTCAGTAAAGTACAAAGAATACTGATATTAACTATTTTAACGTGTGTTGTCAAATGGCGGTGAGCGTCGGAGGGAGTGGTAGCCTAATATGTTTTTCGGACCAAAGAGGCCTTATTTATTTCATCGTAATAAGTTTTATCATGATTGCAATATTTATGTGATGTTCTATAACGTACATTGAATCATATTTTCAATGCAGAGGTATAATACCAGGCCCATATAAATATTATTCGACGAAATATGATTAATATCTTTTGAAGGTTAGGTAAACTTTACCGACATAATGCAAACCTGCAAGTCTTAGCATTTCCCTACATTTCACGGATTTTCTTCTTATACAGGCCTGGTATTATGCCTCTGCATTGAAAATATGATTCAATGTACGTTATAGAACATCACATAAATATTGCAATCATGATAAAACTTATTAAGATGAAATAAATAAGGCCTCTTTGGTCCGAAAAACATATTAGGCTACCACTCCCTCCGACGCTCACCGCCATTTGACAACACACGTTAAAATAGTTAATATCAGTATTCATTGTACTTTACTGAGATCACACACACCATACTTTATACAACAAAATATACTCAAAATTATATTTTATATCTCTGGTGTAATTTAATGATATACCTCGCGATACACCCTGTATACTGTACATAGAAATATCACCTATACAGTACCAGTTAAATCTCTACAACTCATTACACTGAGCTACACAAGTTTCCTATGTGGGTTATCCAGGGGGCAAAGTGTGAATTGCTGTTTTGGGATGGATACGCAGGACTCCAGTAAAACCTTGCCAAATTAGATGAAGTTCTCTCTCTCTTTTACCTTGACCAGTTTCTGTCAGGAAACAAGGCATTCATGAATGCATGAATGAAACTAGAACACTTATATACCTTGCAGAGTACAGGACATGGAAGGTGGCCTTGTTACAGGAGGATCGGGAACCAGCCAGGGAGAGAGGACCCACTTGGAGATCAGTCATGGTGAGGCAGAGTGGTGACTGGCTGGTAGGGGAGGAGGAGGGCAAAGAAATGGGAGACCTTACAGAAATCTTGCCACCATCACTCTGAGCCAGCACCAAGCCTTCCCTTTTCCCTCTTGGTGATTCAGTATCCAAGTGTCTCTCTCCCTCACCAACCACTTCATCATACAGGCAATAATCTGAAAGATAATGTATACATACTGTACACCATAAATCAAAGTATCTCGTCTAAGGATCATTAATTGTTGATCATTGCTCTCAGGTTAATGACAAATGGTTGAAAGAACTTTTTGGATACAGACTACTGGGCCCAGATCCTCATAAGGCTGGAGGTAAGATGATGACACTGCAACAGGGAGAGAGAAGGAGATAGAAAGGATAGGCAGCAAGCAAAAAGGGAAAATAAGGAAAGGAAGGACAGCTGAAGGGCCAAAAGAGACTGATTGACTGGGGACCAAACTACAAAGGCTAAAAAAAGTAATAAATAATGTGGCTTCCTAACCTTCTTCCACTTTCTTTCTCAGCAATAGGTCTGTGATGGCAGACTGATGTATCTCTCTTAACAAGTATCCTTCTCTCTTTGCCTCCTTTGGTTGATTGTCAGTCCTCATTACTCTGGCACCCGTACCGATACTTTTTGTTTGATTGACAACATGAGAGTGGTGGGAGGGATGGCCAGAATGACACAAACTTTTGATGGAGGATTTGTCAGACTGTAGAACAGGGCGGTGAGCAGTGTCCAGGCTTGGGGAGACAATATCATGGTTAGTATTGGTGGTAACTTGACTTTCATTCCAGTCCAGTACTATTGCAGAGTTTCTTATTGTGTGATAAAGGAGGATATAGGAGTCATCATAACTTAAGACCCTGTCCAGTCCTGGAATGGTGGTGGTCCTTAGTGTGTATAGGTCTGACTCAGAGTTCCAACGTTTCAATCTTCTACCACCTGATGTGTCCCCATGCGCAATCTTCAGATGGACTAGTTGATTTCCTGACAGTGTATTATCACTATCTATCTTTGATGCTTTTGCTGGTTGTTGGCTATCTGAAAAAGGTTCAAGGTGATATGCTTTGCGTTTGGTGGAAGTGTTATTGGCAGTTGTGTTACTGTTACTGCCACCTCTCTTTCTTTTGCTGCTCTTGGTCCTGCCCTGTTTCTCACTGTTATCACTCCGGCCTCTGGAATTTTGGTACGCTCGACACTCTGCCAAGGCGAGGGCATCACGGTGCTGTAGGAAGGTGAAACAGGCAGCACAGTCATGTGTGGTGCAGCGAACAACATGTTCCCTTAAGATGATGCGAAGGTGAGTGGCCAAGGCCTGGGTGTGAAGGGTGCGTAAATCCCATACAGTGAGGTAGCCGCGTTGTAGTGCCCTTTGTGGTAAACTCAAACACCTCACAACAGACTCGGGCAACTCTGGGAAGTGACTCTTTAGCTGTTCCTGCATCACCTGCAATAAATTCTGCAAGAACTTTGGTTGGGATTTCTTTGGTAAGAGTTTTTTTTTCAAGTTCTCCACAAACTCTGATTTCAGGTTGTGTTGCTGCTGTTGTTGCCTGCCTGATGCAGCAACTGTTACCGATATATCTGAAGTGTTGGCCTCAGATTTTGTACTTAGTCTCCTACTGGCTCTGGTGTGAATACTTATTTTGACTGGTTCTGTAGATAACTGTGGAGATGCAGGGATCGGAATCTTTGGGACTTTTCCTGTCACATATATAAACGGAGGTACCCTGGTGTTTCCATGTGTTACTAGATTTTTTAAGCTGTACTTTACAGTGGGCAATCCCTTACCACTGTTGTTCATGGGATTTGGAATTAGAGTACTGGTGTTTCTTAAATGAAGGGGAGTATTGTGAAGACCTGCACTTGGCAACACTGATGATGTAATCTGAGGGGCAATTTTGCGTATTGGTAATTCCACATTGGGTATCCTAGAGATTGGTAATTTGTGTGCCTTTGAAACACTATCACTTGTTGAGGCTATTGGGATGGGCATTTTCCTGGACAAAATAACATTGGCATTACTGTTTCGTGCAGACGTCTGGTTGGTGGTGGAATGTGATGTGACCTGAGGCCTGATATACAAAGATTGCTTACCTTCAACACCAGTCTTAGTAACAGAAGATAATGCAATAATTCCCATGTTAGGAATGACTGTGTTAGAGTCAATAGGGGCAACAAAAGACCTAATGTTGGTGGGTACACTCTTGGGAATTGTAATACTGAGGCCAGTCTGCCCAACTGGCAACACCAATCTGTTGGTTTCATTTCCAACAATACTTTGGGCTGAATTGTTTGAAGGTCCGAAGAAACTTCCTGTGGAAGTTTTGGGGGCAATTGTTGTACCTGTTCCATATTTGTTATTGCTTACAGTCTTTCTCTGAAGGATAACATACTCCTCAGGGTGAAATTCTTCCCTTTTAGGCCAGTTCCCAGATCCCTGGAGTTGTTGACTCTTGTCCAGGATAAAGCGTAGTGTCTTGGGTTTATGGTTATCAGTGCCAGTGCTTTGCTTGCCAGCCGTTGTCTTGGTTTGGCTGGAAGATCTCACTGGTACAGACACCATGTTGGCAGGTCGCATCTTGAAGGTCACATTGAGGGGAAGTGAACTATTTTTGCCACGACTGGTGAGGAGATATTGAGTGGATAAGGCACCAGACTGGCTGTTCTGCTGGTTATTAGGATGGGAAACTGGGAGGAGAACCACATCATCAGTCAGACCCTTATCCAGTATTTTGGCAGGATTAGATGACTTCTTCCGCTGCTGCTGTGATTCAATTACCATACAGTCACTGTCTTTATCCTCCACCACTTTCTTCTTCATGGAAACTCCAGCTTGGTGAGCAGTGCAACTTGATGCAGAGTTGCCTGTTATGGATTTTGGGGCTTTATTTGAATCTTGTATTATATTATCAGTCTGAGTTATTTTCTGGGATACACTGCAGTTAACAGAAGTAGATTTATCCTCAAAAAAGGAATCAAGCAGAGCATCAAGGTCACTTACAGGTGTGGTGTCCTCATCTGTTTTATCAACAACTGTAGAACTGACATCATATCTGTCCGTTTCAAGGCTCAATTTTTTGTTCAAATTATTATGTCTAACATCAGTGTCACAAGATACAATGCCAGTACAGTCTTGTTCAAATGTGTGAAAGAGATCATCAATATTAGTGTCTACATTTGAAGAAGCCAAACCACACATCATGGGAACATCCTGTGACTTATGATACACTAATGTCTGGTTGATTACAGTTTGTTCTTGATGAAAAGAAATTTCAGAATTGAGCAAATCAATGTCATTCAATGAACTTTTATCAGCAGCAGGAAATACAGAATTTAATATTGGCATTACTTGACTTCCATTCTGAGAATTATCAGTACAGGTATCTCCTTCTGTAATATGGGTATTATTTGTTGCTTGCAAGTCCTTGTGTGTTTTGGTGGGACAACTCATTTTAACACCACCAATAATACATTCCTGCAAAAAGCTAGTCATATATTTATCATCACTTCTAAGATCCTTTTCCAATACTTTATTGCTGCAGTTGTCCAGGGAAGATGAAAAGGTTCCTGGAAAACCCGAAGGTAAATTACAAGTGTTGTCCTCCAGTAGGTTCCTTAACAATGTCTCTGGATTATCAAAAGTGCCAACACTATTCTCTTGTGGGAGAATGGGAGTAACTGAAGGTTTTGGTGTTTGTACAGACCACACCACCTCACTGGAGGGTGTTAAACCATTTTTTAACCCAATAACATAAGAATTATTACAAGATTGTTCCATAGTGTTTTCAAAGCTGAACTTTTGGATCTGTGTATCAATATTTTGAGAGACAACATTTTGTAATGATGGAGGTTGTTGATTTGAGTACACACACTCAGGGAAAGGTGGAACCAAGAGTTCTGCTTCTGGTGTGTCAACAAGTTCCCTGAAATCTGGCCAGTCCTCCTCAAACAATGTGTCATTTCTCTCATCTATTGATGACAAAGGAAGATCATCCAAATTTTCAAGCACTGGCAATTTATCACCTTCAACAACAAATCTCTGCACATCATTTTGAATATCAAAAGAAGTTGTAATGTTCTCATTTATTTGAAATTCCGCAGGAGGTTCCAGCACCTTGTTTAATGAGTCAGATAGAACTGGACTGCATACAGCATATACTGAATTCATAGTATTAAATCCTGTTCCATTAAATCTCAGCAAATTATGATCACTATCAATACCATCCTCTATTATAGACATGTTCTGTTCATATGGCTGGGTGAAGTGTTCTGAAGTTGTAACACTTTGCTGGGAGTTGGAAGATGTAGCTAAACATGATGACACTGTTAGTGATGGTGATGGGGATGGTAGTATGTTTGTAAAATCTACACATGAATCTTTAACAATTTCCCCAAACTTTTTCCGTTCTGTGGAGTCCTGTAATTCTGTCTGTTGCAGAGAAGCAACACTAATATTCTGAGTATTGGTATAAAACTGAGATGCTGCAGGCCAAGTCTTGGAAGTATTCAATTCTTTTCCAACATTTTTACAGTCAACATTGACAGACTCAGTGTGACAGCTATCTTTCCATAGGTTTAATGGTGTGCACTGATGACCTTTCTTGTCAAACACTTTCTGACCAACAGTATGTTCTTCAGGCTGTGGTTTGGTGATAAGTGGTGACCCTTTCCTAAAGGCTGCATTAAACTCTCCAGCATCACTTACAGCAGAACGAATTATGTTGGTGGCGTCCTTTTTATACGGTTCATGCCTCTTGGATGTTATATTGCATGTGTACCTCCTGTGCGACTTCAGATTCAAACTGTTAACAAGTGAGGAATTCTTGTCTCTTTTGCTATATGGCTCAGAGTCAGAGAGTCCCTGGTTGCATTTCAGATGGCTGGTGATATATTGTGGAGTGTCCAGGAGATTGGTTGGTCCAAACTGGTTGTAACACTGGAGTGACATGGATCCATTTGAATCAGGGCTGTTGTCTTGTTTTATTTCTGGTGGCTGATGATCCTCCTCCTCCTCCTGATCACTGGTTAAGTCAATAAGACAGCTTGATCCATCTGAAGGTTCCTTCTCTCTTGTCTTGACAGTATGGAAGTTCTGCTTCCTTTGTTGTCGATAGATTCTTGCACTTCCTCCATTCCTGCACACCTTGTCTTTTACTGTTTGTGATATGAGGACATTGTTCTGTACTGTGATGTAGCCGCCTTCCACGGTCTGGTTTGCTAAATTATTAACACCTTCTGTAGAGTTGTCACTCACCAAACATTTCCCCTTCACTGCAGATGACATTGGAAGAGAAATCACATCATCACTTTTCAATTCTGTGTAAACACTTGTGACAGATGACACACCAACAACACAGTTCTCATTTACTGATGCTTCTTGTGTAGACTGCATTACCCTGTATGTTAAAAATAATTGATTAGAATCACATTTCAAGTAAAGTAAGATTTAGCTAGTAAATGTTATCAAATTTTTCATTAAGTTTTGGTCAATACATAATTATGTCATATAAAATTATACAGAATAATGCATGACATAATACTATAGAATATAAAGTCGGGACAAACTAACAATCTCAGTAGGCCACGCCCCCTTTTCTGTCAGCGCCTTGGATAACGGAACATGTTCTCGTACCAGTCTCCATGCTGCCACTTGACATCCCACCAAGGCACTGATAACATCTAGTATTTAATCCATTGAACAATAAAATAATGTATTAATAACTGTAGTTTTGAATTTATTTTTGTACAATTTCTCTCTTATCGAAGTACTTGAACATGTTAAGGACAATATTTCTAGCTGGACTTGGGGTATAGCTGAAAGTTGAGTGGCAGACACCATGACCTTCCCTCCTGAGCAGCCAGTAAGGCACTAGCACGTGTCGTTGACTCCCCTTTGTTACATAGGCCTGGCAGAGCTCGCCGCCATGAACCGATAAACATAATTTCAAACATAATTAAATATCCGACTAAAATGTAAAGTTTCCGAACTCTTATGATGTTATCAGTGTAATGAATGACACATGAGAAACTGATATAGGAGTTGCAGAAAACTGAAAACTGTAAACTTGTGACGAAGCAAAAATTAGTAATTAGTGTACTCAAATATAGTTATTAATTATCGTTGGTGCTACAGACACCGCTGCCAGCCGTATGAGTACAGTCTGGAGGGGGTGTGGCCTATTGAGATTGTTAGTATGTCCCGACTTAGTATATGGGTATTACAGACCAACAATATGATAAATAATATACAACACACAGCTAAAGTTATACCATATACAATTAACCTTAGACTATGTCTGTGTTACTATGCATACAGACCGTTCTTTCAAAACTCCTCAATAAAAATAAAAATTATAATAATGAGGATAATACTTACAATGCACTCTCATCAATAAGGAGAGGGTATAATTTTGGCATTTTTGGACATAACTTAAAGATTCCTCCAAACTATTCCCAGCAACAGGCCAAAATTATTTTAGTTAATCTGGTTCTATTTCCCGTCGCACTGTGGAGGAATCAATGGGCTCTAATGTACCAAAAATATACTCTCCCTTTAACCGAAGTACAGTACCGGTATGGAGTTGATATTATTATTAGCCACAGTACCGGTACCCTCAATACTCCCTAAAACTCCCCAGTGAAAAAGATAATGAATTGACGAAGATCATGATGATGATGACAAATAATTACAATGTGGAAGACAATTATCAAACCAATATAATATTGTCAAAGTCACAAAATGATGGTAAAAAAGGAGACAGAAGATCCGTGGCCATGACTTTATGACTCAATGCAGTAATACCTTGTTTTACACTGCATTTATTGGTGTGTATTATACGGTTATCTAAGAATCCGTGTACAGTAAAACCCTTATTACTATTAACTGGGTTTATGTGTGTGTATTATATGGTTACAATCTATGAATCTGTGTACAATAAAACCCTTATTATCAACAACTGTGTCTATGGGTGTGTATTATACGGTTATCTATGAATCTGTGTACAGTAAAACCCTTATCATCATCAACTGGGTTTACGGGTGTGTAATGTACTAAGAGGGTTTACTGTACACAGATTTATTACAAACAGTACAATACACATACACACACACACAACCATAACACCAACAGTGGAAAACAAGGCATTACTGTCATGTAACATTATGGGGGTAATTCACTTGGTAATAGTCAAGCGTTTGTCCATAATCTGCTTTCGACTCGAGGTTTTCAGAATGCAATGTTTTATAGTGTGCTTTGAACGAATTTATTGTTCACATTCGTCGCAAATTAATGTTTTGGGAGATATCATCCCCCCCCCCTGCCTCCCCCAACTCAATCTTCGAAAACTGTACACATTTTCACCATATTTGAACTAGATTCGTCTGAAAAACACTACAACGCATTAAATAAAATTAGGTAGACCTCACCTGACCTAACTTAACCTCATCAGGACCGCAGCAAACTACCGAGACCTAACCTTAGCAAATTACGGGGTCTGGATGTAAACATTTGGTGACCATCTTGAATTGATATTATTATACTGTTCATGTTAAAACATTTGCGATGGAAATACTCAATATGGAAATGACGTACATGTATTAAGAAGTATATTTGACAGACAAAAATTAATGGGAGTGATTATGGACAAACGCTTGACTAATACCATTCACTTTTGTTACATTGGAGTGCCTTGATTCCTCCAAAGTATGTCAGGAAACAGGACCAGATGAACAAAAATAATATATAGTGTTCTGTTTCTGGGAATAGTTTAGAGGAACTATTTGCTCCAGATTTACAAACACAGTACTTCTCCTTTAAAGCTGTAATACTCTCATACATAAACCATAATAATACAATACAATTAGTTATATTATCACAAATATTTCCACTCCGTTCTCCAATTCCCGACCTTACTAATATTACAAGAGCAAAATACCCCGAAAAGTGATCAATTCTAATAATACAAGTCGTTAAATACCTCTAAATACCCGTGAAAGAAAGATTTATGAAGCTCAATGGAATTTTGAGTTTTATCAATTTTCCCTTCCACAGTATTTAAATGAAAGGTATTTAAGTAACCTTCCATTAATTCCCACACTCACCGATAATATATATGATAAATACCCTGAAAATTGATCAATTCTACTCATATAAATCGAATAATTCCCACATTTACGGCTTATCAATGAGTTTAAATGCCCTGCGGAGTTAATTAAATACCTTTCATTTAAATACTGTGGAAGGAAAAATTGATAAAACTAAAGATTCCATTAATTTTCAAACTCATAAATATTATATATGATAAAACCCATGAAATATGATCAATTTTAGTCATACAAGTCCACTAATTCCTATACTAGTGGATAATGAATGCTGTAAATACCATGTGGTGTTAAATACCTTCAAGAATTTAAATACCCACTGGAAGAAAAGATTGATTTAACTCTTATATCCACTAATTCCAAACACCCTATGAGTCAAATGCCCAACAGAGGTATCAATTCCATTATTCCACCCATCTAAGTCCACAAATTCTCATACTTACCGATAATAAATGAGTTTATTTGGGGACAACGCAATAATTCCATCCCTCCTTCCATGACAGTCACTCACCTCACTCCAGTGTTGCCAGGTCTGCTTGACGATACATCCCCAATTTCAACACTAGAATCTACGTATTTACCTCAATAATTACCCTGTTTACTTTTGAATATTGACGGTATATTTGGTATTTCGTCTAGTACAAATTTCCCTGTTTACTCGTGAACAATCTTTATATAATTTCCCTGTGTGGACTTCAATATTCCTTAAAACGGAGAAATTTCCCTGCACCTGGCAACACTGACTCTTTCACTCATTATGGCGTTCAAGTCTAGGTGAAAAATATTATTATATAATTTTTATAACTTTTTCTATTTTCGTGAATTAAATTGAGACATGGAGGTTCCTTGACTATTAATCTAAATTTTTATATACCGGTAGTTAATTTAATATAGTGCGAGGATAAATATCTTCTTTGAGTTTCCTGCTGATGATTTCCATTTCAATATGTTTAACTAATTTATAAAGAAACTGCCAGCTGTGCATGGTGACTACTGATTTAAGTTTCTTATGATATGGTCAGTTATATAATTATGTTATGGAAATATATCAGTAATAAATAATTTTCGAGTTCGTATTATGATTCAAATTTCGACATCAGTAATTTGCAACATGAAATTTGTTTATTTTGTATTTCTTATGGACATTTCTATCATCTATATCCAGTCACTAAGAACTACTAATATATTTAATGTCTTATAATAATTTTAATGGAAGGTTTGGAGAAGGGTTTGGATGGTCACTGTATTAAAATTAAAACTGTCCACATACACAATTTAGATAGATTCGAAGCAGTATAAATCTAAAATTGGAGTCTTCCGTCATGGCCGAAATGAAGTAGTGTGTGTGTGTGTGTAAACCCTATTATTTTGTATTCCCGTGTGTGTGTTCTTATCTATTTGTTCTTACCTATTTGTATCTTTATGAGATTGAGTCAAGATCGTAATGTCCCGCCTTTTAAAACACAATTATCATATTTTTCTTTAATGTTATGTATGTTTTTGGCACACACCACTTCTGGTAATTCATTCCATTGATCAATTATTCTATTTGAAAAACTATATTTCTGCTGTACATCTTTATCTCCTTTTCTTTTAATTAATTGTGTCCTCTCATTGTAGGTATTCCTTCAGCAGATCAGCAGGAAGTTTGTCTGTGTTAGAACTGTGGTTAGAACATCTCACCAGTCACCATGCAGTAAAACCGTGACATTCTTCAGCGCCGGACAGACGCTGTTTTTCTCAAATATCTCCTAAACGAATCGTTGTATCAATATAATATTTTAGCACACTATCTTTAACACCCGAACCTAATTTATGGCTGACATACCATATTACTATATGTGTTTTTGTCAGGAGTTTACTGAGTGATATTAAGCCTAATCCAGTCATCATATTCTTCTTCCGCAGCATTATTATCCCGTTTCTATACGGGGTCGCTGTTTTTGGTGAGTCTCCTCCATCTGCTCCTGTCCTCCACCTCTCCAAGGTCCAAATTCTTCTCCCTGCAGTCTGCCACGATACAATCCTTCCATCTCGTCCTAGGTCTACCTCTCTTCCTTCTGCCACCCACTTCCATGTCCATTATCTGCTTTTCACAACTCCCTTCCTCTCTCCTCATGACATGACCAAACCATCTCAGTCGCGCTTCCTGCACCTTTTTACTCATACTTGTTACCTTAACTGTACCTCTTATGACTTCATTCTTAATTCTATCCTTTCTTGTCACTCCACTCATCCACCTCAGCATTTTCATTTCTGCCACTTCCATTTTTCTTTCACTATTCTTCTTCATTGGCACAGTTTCTAGGCCATACGTCATAGCTGGTCTCACCACTGTTCTATATACTTTCCCTTTTAATTTCATTGGCATTCTCCTGTCACAGAGGACTCCTGACATATTACGCCAGTTATTCCATCCCGCCTGTATCCTTCTGGTAACTTCCGTCTCTTCGTTTCCATCTGCCGCAACTGTTGAACCTAGGTATCTGAAGTCCCTCACGCTATTCAGAACTTGGCCATCTAATAATATGCTCCTCATGTCCCTGTTCCTGCCTTGATCCTGGTCTGTCATTACCATATATTCCGTCTTACTTCTGCTTATTCGCATTCCCCGTCTCTCCAGTGCTATACGCCACTCCTCCATCCTCTCCTCCACTTCTTGTTTTGATTCACCAACCAACACCACATCATCCGCATACATAATGTCCCATGGCACTCCTCTTCTTACCCCCTCTGTCAAACCATCAAACACTACATTAAAGAGGAAAGGGCTGAGGGCTGAGCCTTGGTGCAGCCCAACCCTTACATCAAAACTTTCAGTCATGCCTGCTACAGTTTTAACCCTCGTTTTTGCATTTCTGTACATTACCATAATTTGCTTTATATAGCTCTCTGGCACCATTTTCTTCCTCAGGCATCTCCATACTTCCTGCCTGGGGATTCGATCATACGCTTTTTCAAGGTCTATAAATATTGCGTGTACCTCCTTCTGCTTCTCCCTATATTTTTCAAACATCTGTCTTAGCATGAAAATTGCACTAGTGGTTCCCTTTTCAGGCATAAATCCGAACTGGCCCCTTGATATCTCCACCACTTGTCTCAGTCTCGCATCCATAATCCTCTCCCATATCTTCAGTGTGTGGGACAGAAGCTTTATCCCACGATAGTTTGCACAGTCTTGCACATTCCCTTTCTCCTTGAAGATTGGGACCATAACACTTTCTCGCCACTCCTCCGGTATAACTTCCTGATCTTCAATCTTCCTCATTAGTATCCACAAAATATCCACTCCTTCCTTTCCTAAAGCAAACCATGCCTCCACGGGGATATTATCCGGGCCAACTGCTTTATTCCTCTTCATTTTCTTCAGGGCCTTCTCAACTTCCAATCTCTCCACTAGCCTCGTTGGTCCTTCACATGGAGTTCCATCCTCAAAAAATTTTCGGTGGTTTTCTTCGTTCAGCAGTCCTGAAAAGTACTCCTTCCACCTTTCGCGCACCTCTTCCTCTTTACTTAGTACACGCCCTTCAGCATCTATTATTTGCTTCACGTGTTGAATATCCTTTGTAGCCTTATTTCTGCTTTTCGCCAGCCAGTATATTTTCTTCTGTCCTTGGGAAGTTTCCAATTCTTCGTATATGTTTTCACAAGCTTCCGCCTTCGCCACTGCTACTTCTTTCATTGCCGCCTTCTTCGCTCGCTGGTACTCTTCTCTATCCAGTCATCATATCTAAGGCGTTAAAGAGAATGGGACTATATAGTGTCACATAGTGTGTGGTACTCGTGTAACCCCCCCCCCCCACCACTCCTTCCTTCCCTACCCCAATATCACATTATCCTCCTCCCCGTTTCACTCTTCACCCCACTATATATATACCATCCCCCTTCCATCTTTGATTTTTTTTTTATTCTAATTACGTACATAAATAATAGTTACATATGACAGTATGTATATACGTATCGTTCATTAGTAATATTGTTTAATACAGTTACTGTTGTGTGTGGACATGAAAACCAGAGTGGGTCAAACGACCATTAAAGCAATAGTTAATCCCGTTGTTAATGGCCGTATAGCCGGATAATAACCCACCTGTCTAATTTTGGGTTTTGGCCAACCAAATAAAATCGTTCATTTTTGCTTCATGTGTTCTTTACCTTTTTAAATAAGCAATTTATGCCTTAATTGAATATCCACAGTCTCCCGTATCCCCTTCCCCTCTCTGAGGTATGAGGTACACCAGTGATGAGGGAGGCAAGGAGCTTAGGGGGGAGAAGAGGAGGGATAACGAGGGCGAGAAGGGGAAGTAGTTGTGGTTAGGAATGGTTTGGGAGGGTGTTGGGTGGGGGGGGGCGGGGCAAACTTTCCTTCCAATGCGTCAATATTTCTGGCCAGCTTCGTGTTATTTTTCACGAGTAAACTC
Source organism: Petrolisthes cinctipes (assembly GCA_033782935.1). Lineage (NCBI taxonomy): Eukaryota > Metazoa > Arthropoda > Malacostraca > Decapoda > Porcellanidae > Petrolisthes > Petrolisthes cinctipes. The sequence goes on from JAWQEG010000971.1 coordinate 52,335, forward strand.
CTAACATAACACATATAGTAATATGGTATGTCAGCCATACATTAGGTCCGGATGTTAAAGGTAGTGTGCTGAAATATTATACTTATACAATGATTCATTTAGGAGATATTTGCGAAAAACAGCGTCTGTCCGGCGCTGAAAAGAATAGTAAAATAAATGAAACGTGCTAGACCTAACCACTACCCTCTGCTTGTATACATAGAGGTATACTGTATTATCAAATGTAACCAAATGGCTGCCGAGCACCGTGACGTCACATGAAAACTCCCTATTGTCTCTTACAGTGAAAAAATGTTAAGTAAATAATTGAAATGCTTAACACTTTTCCCAGATTTGTACCTGTGTGTATGAGAATGTATAGAGTGTGTGTGTGTGTGTGTGTGTGTAATTTATTTATTTGTAGCCGTATGTGTGTCTGCACACTGATTGTGTAACCTAAGCACATACCATTAAGTTGCTTATATATATGTAATTTTGATATCGGTTTTATTTGTAGTTTAATTTATTTTCATTAACATGAATTGAACCATTAGTCATGATCACACTCGATGTCATTAATTATTTTAGTCTTTGGCTGCACTAAAAGATTGATAATATAATGAATAATATACTGACAAATTATGTGTGGCAAATTTTCAGTGAAGGGTGAATGTCATTGTTTGGTGGTGAGGACTAAAACGACACGTGTTTCTATGGATTGGATGACTCTACTATGAAACTATGACAGTGTGGTTGGGGAGCATCCAAACAAACTATGGTAATAATGGAACTACCTGACAGATTTAGTACGTGGATATGGAGACTGAGTTTGTTGTTGGATATAAGTAAGACTGACAAATGTGGTTGGTTCGGGTGGATCATAACGAACCCAAAGACAAGTGTGGTTGGTTGGGGAGGATCATAACGAACCCAAAGACAAGTGTGGTTGGTTGGGGAGGATCATAACGAACCAAAAGACAAGTGTACATGTGGTTGGTTGGGATCATAACGAACAAGTAAAAGGCAAGTGTACATGTGATTGGTTGGGGAGGATCATAACGAACCAAACGACAAGTGTGGTTGGTTGGAGAGGATCATAACAAACCCAAGCCACTGTGGAACTAGCCCTATAATAAGCGTGACAATTTAAACTGCCGGCTTAAATTCTCTGATAATTACCAAAACAAACAATCAATCGTATGCCAGAAATTATTATATCCATGGTATTGACGATGGTGTGGTAATAGTACGATGATGACTATATAGGTAAACAACATCTACAGTCATCTATCGTACCTTTACCACACCATCGTATACACCACAAAGTAATGTTCTTGAATACGGTCCACTAAATCGAGGAGCATTAAAAAAAAAAAAAAGGAAAAGAGAAAGCGTACATAATTTCGACTAATCCCAGGCCAACTTAATCTGTCGGACCTTCCTTGTGCCTTGTGGTGTCTGGTAAAATTAATATCAGTTGCCTTCTAACCTCGGTGTGGAGAAGGTCATATCTCTCGTTCGTGATTTTATTTACAGAAACTGCCAGTGCTGTTATTACAACTATTTATATTTAAAGTTATTGTACTCTATACCAACATACTGTGTGTACGTGTGCCCAATTGGAAAGGGAACAAAAGTAAGTGGATACGAGCAATCAGGACCAATATACTCCAAGTGATAAATACGGTCAATATTGAAAGAATTACTGTTATTCCGTACGGTTTTTCTACCTTCATTACCCACTTATTTAGACCATGCATTCTAAGACTATTTTCTACCTTCATTACCCACTTATTTATACCATGCATTCTAAGACTATTTTCTACCTTCATTACCCACTTATTTAGACCATTCTAAGACTATTTTCGGTAAATATTGAATGAATTACCGTTATTGCGTATGGTTTTTCTACCTTCATTACCCACTTATTTAGACCATTCTAAGACTATTTTCTTCTATAGCATTTCCTTCACAAATGCCCCATTTCCAAGATAGGGCATATTCAAATGGGGCATTTTGAAATTAGCCTGACCTTACCTAGACCGCATCAGACTACCAGGACCTAACTTGGGCAGACTACCGGGACCTAATCTGGGCTAACTACCGGGAAATAACCAGGGCAAAATACTGGGACCTAGCCGGATCTGGCAACACTGCTACAAAACGGTAATTCTTTCAATAAATACCATAAAGACCTGTATGGAACTCGGGCATAGTGACGAACAATACAGGTTAAATGAGCCGAGGAGTAATCTGACAATGGGTTTCAGAGCGTTTGAAAGGTGTGCACCAAGGCTCATTGTTAGATTGCCATTACATGTTCGGAGGTATGTTCGGAGTAGTGAAAATTGCACCACTTTTAAGAAAAGACTGAAAACACATCTGTTGGCTGAGTGTTACGATACGGATGATATAAGTATTACAAGTGATTATAGTGTTACAACATGGATGATGTGAGTATTACAAGTGATTATAGTGTTTAATAATAATGAGAGAGGCCCTGTGGAGCACCATCTGCTGGTGGAGCGAGGCATAGAATATCCAACAACAAGTAACAAGATAACAGCTGCACGGTAAGTACTGAATTACTATTATGTTCCTTTTAGTCAGGGATACCGTAGAATACATCCGGAAGAAGGCCTTTTACCAGCCTGGCAGGTCTGTGACTCCGGCTCCTCATCTTGACTGTCAATTCGTTGTCAAGTTTTTATTGTAGTTGTGCTTTATACTGAAATAATTGTTTTTTACTTTTCCATTCCTTGTCCAGATTAATCTCAAACTTCCTTACACTTTCTGAATTTATGACATAATCTGGAAGGCTGTTCCATATATTTACAATTCTATAGATGAATGAATATTTCCTTATGTTTAATCTTGGTCGTACTTTCTTGATCTTCTTACTGTTACATATGTCCACCTTGTTCTAGTTTCCTCTGCTCTCTGAAATATATTGCCGCATACTTTCCTATCATATATTTCATTCATAATATATTGATATATTGAAATTTTTATTATTATAATGCTTTAATTATGTCTCCCCTATTTCTTCTGTATGTCAATGAAGGAAGATCTAATTTCTTCAATCTTTCTTCATAATTCAACCCCTGTAATAAATTAAGGAAGGAAGGAATCATTCTCGTTGCTCTCCTCTGCACATTTTCAACTGCATTATATTATGTCTTTGTTTATATGGGTTCTAAAAGAGGTCTCACCATGGCAGTATACAATGTTTTGAATAGTCTCTTAAGTTTATAAATGTCCTTCTTATTAACCCAGACATCCTATTTGACATTAATTTTTTCTACTAAATGTCTTCTGAAATTAAGTTCACAATCTATCAGCAGCACTCCTAAATCCTTTTCATAGTCTACCTGCTTCATTCCTCCATGCATTTCGTAATTAAAGACCTCTGTTTGTAGTTTTCCAATTCTCATCCATATGCAACTGTGAGGATGAAAGGCATAAATGATGTAATAATGGAAGAACTTTCACGATTGATTTGAATGTGTGATAGTGCAGGAATTATCCATTGCTCCCTATGTATGGCAGACACGGCACGCTTATTGCAATTCTTTGTTGCTAGGCTGTGAAATATAGTGTCTTATTGCCTGGCATAGTTAGGAGGAATCTGTAGTCTCCAATTCACCATCTACATTATTATTATTATTATTATTATTATTACTTTAAGATCATCCGACAGAACTCGTGGACACTTGTTTAAAATATTTTGTCCTCATGTACAGACAGAGATTCGCAAAAGATCCTTGGCCATTAGAATAATTAACATTTGGAATGGTTTGCCTCAGGAGGTTGTATCATCATCAAATTTAACACTTCAAAAGACAGCTGGCTTTGTATTTGGGGGACAGCTAGGCTCTTTGATTATTAACTTTTTATTTCTTATTTTATTCTTATTTATTTTTATTTTTTGTATGAGTATGAGTGTAAAATTTTGTAAATCTGAGCAGTGCAACAATACACTTTCCACAGTCAAGTTAAATAGGTAAATTCCTCGAACTTTTTTTCTTGCCTGACTGTTGGTGTGTTGGCATGTTATTGAAGGCAGCTCATCCTGGTAAGAGATTATTATTATTGAAATTATCACACATCTGTTCGCTGGTTACGACATAGATAATATGAACATTAGAAGTGATTATAGTGTTAAATAATATTAAGGGAAGCCCTACAGAGCACCATCTGCTGGTGGAGCGGGGCATAGAAATTATAACGGCAAGTAACTAGTATTATTGACATTATTATTATTATTATTGATATTATTATTATTATTGAATTATTATTATTATTTTATTTATTTTTCAGGTGTTATTTATTTTATTTATTTTATTTTTCAGGTGTTATTTATTTTATTTATTTTTCAGGTGTTATTTATTTTATTTATTTTTCAGGTGTTATTTATTTATTTATTTTTTCAGTTTTTTTATTTTTTTTTCAGTGTTTTTATTTTTCTCAGATTTTTTTTTTTCAGTTTTTATTCAGTTTTTTTCAGTTATTTTTTTTTTCAGTTATTTTCAGTGTTTTTTTTATTTATTTTTTCAGTTTTTTATTATTTATTATTTTTTTCATTTTTTTTATAAATATATTTTTTCAGTTTTTTTTATTCATTTATTTTTTTCATTTATTTATTTCAGTTTTTATTTATTTTTTTTAATTTATTTATTTCATTTTTTTTTATTTTTTTTATTATTTTTTTTTTTTTTTTTTTTTCATTTATTTATTTCAGTGTTATTTTTTTCAGGCGTTATTTTTTTCAGGCATTATTTTTTTCAGGCATTATTTTTTTCAGGCTTTTTTTTTCAGGCGTTATTTTTTTTCAGGCGTTATTTTTTTTCAGGCGTTATTTTTTTTCAGGCGTTATTTTTTTTCAGGCGTTATTTTTTTTCAGGCGTTATTTTTTTTCAGGCGTTATTTTTTTTCAGGCGTTATTTTTTTTCAGGTATATTTTTTTTAGGCGTTATTTTTTTTAGGCGTTATTGTTTTCAGGCGTTATTTTGTTTTCAGGCGTTATTTTTTTCAGGCGTTATTTTTTTCAGGCATTTATTTTTTTCAGGTGTTATTTTTTTTCAGGTGTTATTTTTTTTCAGGTGTTATTTTTTTTCAGGTGTTATTTTTTTTCAGGCGTTATTTTTTTTCAGGCGTTATTTTTTTTCAGGCGTTATTTTTTTTCAGGCGTTATTTTTTTCAGGCGTTATTTTTTTCAGGCGTTATTTTTTTCAGGCGTTATTTTTTTCAGGCGTTATTTTTTCAGGCGTTATTTTTTTTCAGGTGTTATTTTTTTTCAGGTGTTATTTTTTTAGGTGTTATTTTTTTTAGGTGTTATTTTTTTTAGGTGTTATTTTTTTTCAGGCGTTATTTTTTTTCAGGCGTTATTTTTTTTCAGGCGTTATTTTTTTTCAGGCGTTATTTTTTTTTTCAGGCGTTATTTTTTTTCAGGCGTTATTTTTTTTTCAGGCGTTATTTTTTTTTCAGGCGTTATTTTTTTTTCAGGCGTTATTTTTTTTCAGGCGTTATTTTTTTTCAGGCGTAGTTTTTTTTTTCAGGCGTAGTTTTTTTTTTTCAGGCGTAGTTTTTTTTTTTCAGGCGTAGTTTTTTTTTTTCAGGCGTAGTTTTTTTTTTCAGGCGTAGTTTTTTTTTTCAGGCGTAGTTTTTTTTTTCAGGCGTAGTTTTTTTTTTTCAGGCGTAGTTTTTTTTTTCAGGCGTAGTTTTTTTTTTTCAGGCGTAGTTTTTTTTTTTCAGGCGTAGTTTTTTTTTTTCAGGCGTAGTTTTTTTTTTCAGGCGTTAGTTTTTTTTTTTCAGGCGTTAGTTTTTTTTTCAGGCGTTAGTTTTTTTTTCAGGCGTTAGTTTTTTTTTCAGGCGTTATTTTTTTTCAGGCGTTAGTTTTTTTTTCAGGCGTTATTTTTTTTTAGGCGTTATTTTTTTTCAGGCGTTATTTTTTTTAGGCGTTATTTTTTTTCAGGTATTTTTTTTAGACGTTATTTTTTTTTAGGCGTTATTTTTTTTTCAGGCGTTATTTTTTTTTCAGGCGTTATTTTTTTTTTCAGGCGTTATTTTTTTTTAGGCGTTATTATTATTATTATTATATTTTATTTATGTATTTATTTATTTTTTGGTTGACGACCACAGTCATTGGCGGGGAGGGGCCAATGAACTGTGACGGTGAAAGACAGTCCATGCAATTTCACCACACAGTTCCCTGTGGATGGAGGTCGGTTTTTTTTTTTTTTTTTTTTTTAGGTTGCATTTTTTATAGGTGTTAAATTTTTTATGAATTATTTTTTGCAGGTGCAATTTTCTTTCAGGTATAATTCTTTACAAGTGTAATTTGTTTTCAAGTGTTATTCTTTTAGGTGTTTTTTTTTAGGTGTTATTTTTTCAGGTGTTATTTTTTTTCCAGGTGTTATTTTTTTCCCAGGTGTTATTTATTTCCAGGTGTTATATTATTCAGGTGTTATTTCTTTTCAGGCGTTATTTCTTTTCAGAGGTTAAATCTTTTCAGGCGTTATTTTTTTCAGGCGTTATTTTTTTCAGGAGTTATTTTTTTCAGGCGTTATTTTTTTCAGGCGTTATTTTTTTCAGGCGTTATTTTTTTCAGGCGTTATTTTTTTCAGGCGCTTTTTTGCAGGCGCTATTTTTTGCAGGCGTTTTTGTTTCAGGCGTTTTTGTTTCAGGCGTTTTTTTTTCAGGCTTTTTTTTTTTCAGGCTTTTTTTTTTTCAGGCGTTTTTTTTTTCAGGCGTTTTTTTTTTCAGGCGTTTTTTTTCAGGTGTTTTTTTTTTTTCAGGCGTTATTGTTTTTTCAGGCGTTATTGTTTTTTCAGGCGTTATTGTTTTTTTCAGGCGTTATTGTTTTTTTCAGGCGTTATTGTTTTTTTCAGGCGTTATTGTTTTTTTCAGGCGTTATTTGTTTTTTCAGGCGTTATTTTTTTTTTCAGGCGTTATTTTTTTTTTCAGGCGTTATTTTTTTTTTCAGGCGTTATTTTTTTCAGACGTTATTTTTTTTTCAGGCGTTATTTCTTTTATTACCATTATTATTATTATTTTTATTATTATATTATTTTACTTATGTATTTATTTGTTTTTTGGTTGACGACCACAGTCATTGGCGGGGAGGGGCCAATGAACTGTGACGGTGAAAGACAGTCCATGCAATTTCACCACACAGTTCCCTGTGGATGGAGGTCATTTTTTTTTTTTTTTTTTAAGGTTGCATTTTTATATAGGTGTTTAAATTTTTCATGTATTATTTTTTGCAGGTGCAATTTTCTTTCAGGTATATATCTTTTCAAGTGTAATTTGTTTTCAGGTGTTATTTTTTTAGGTGTTATTTTTTCAGGTGTTATATTATTCAGGTGTTATATCTTTTCAGGTGTTATTTCTTTTCAGGCGTTATTTTTTTCAGGTGTTATTTTTTTCAGGCGTTATTTTTTTTTTCAGGCGTTATTTTTTTTTCAGGCGTTATTTTTTTCAGACGTTATTTTTTTTCAGGCGTTATTATTTTTATCAGGCGTTATTATTTTTATCAGGCGTTATTATTTTTTTCAGGCGTTATTTTTTTCAGGCGTTATTTTTTCAGGCGATACAGGCGTTATTTTTTTTCAGGCGTTATTTTTTTTAAGGCGTTATTTTTTTTAAGGCGTTATTTTTTCCAGGCGCTATTTTTTTCAGGCGCTATTTTTTTCGGGCGTTTTTTTTCAGGCGTTTTATTTCAGGCGTTTTTTTTTCAGGCGTTATTTTTTTTCAGGCGTTTTTTTTTCAGGCGTTATTTTTTTTAGGCGTTATTTTTTTCAGGCGTTATTTTTTTTCAGGCGTTATTTTTTTAGGTGAGATTTTATCAGGTGTTATTTTGTTCCATGTGTTATATTATTGAGGTGTTATTTATTTTCAGGTGTTATTTCTTTTCAGGCGTTATTTCTTTTCAGGTGTTATTCCTTTTCAGGCGTTATTTTTTTCAGGCGTTATTTTTTTCAGGCGTTATTTTTTTCATGCGTTATTTTTTTCAGGCGTTATTTTTTTCAGGTGTTATTTTTTTTCAGGCGTTATTTTTTTTCAGGCGTTATTTTTTTTCAGGCGTTATTTTTTTTCAGGCGTTACTTTTTTTCAGGCGTTATTTTTTCAGGCGCTATTTTTTCAGGCGCTATTTTTTCAGGAGCTTTTTTTTTCAGGCGTTATTTTTTTTTCAGGCGTTATTTTTTTTCAGGCGTTATTTTTTTTCAGGCGTTATTTATTTCCGGCGTAATTTTTTTTTCAGGCGTTAATTTTTTTTTCAGGCGTTAATTTTTGTTTCAGGCGTTTATTTTTTTTTCAGGCGTTTATTTTTTTTTCAGGCGTTTATTTTTTTTCAGGCTTTATTTTTTTTCAGGCGTTATTTTTTTTAGGCGTTATTTTTTTTCAGGCGTTATTTTTTTTCAGGCGTTATTTTTTTTCAGGCGTTATTTTTTTTCAGGAGTTATTTTTTTTCAGGCGTTATTTTTCAGGCGCTATTTTTTTCAGGCGCTATTTTTTTAAGGAGCTTTTTTTTCAGGAGTTTTTTTTTCAGGCGTTATTTTTTTTTCAGGCGTAATTTTTTTTTCAGGCGTTTATTTTTTTCAGGCGTTATTTTTTTTCAGGCGTTATTTTTTTTCAGGCGCTATCTTTTCAGGCGCTATTTTTTCTGGCGCTATTTTTTCAGGAGCTTTTTTTTCAGGAGTTAATTTTTTTTTCAGGCGTTAATTTTTTTTTTCAGGCGTTTATTTTTTTTTCAGGCGTTTTTTTTCAGGCGTTAAATTTTTTTTCAGGCGTTATTTTTTTTTAGGCGTTATTTTTTTTAGGCGTTATTTTTCTTTCAGGCGTTATTTTCTTTCAGGCGTTATTTTCTTTCAGGCGTTATTTTCTTTCAGGCGTTATTTTCATTCAGGCGTTATTTTCTTTTCAGGCGTTAATTCTTTTCAGGCGTTATTTCTTTTCAGGCGTTATTTCTTTTCAGGCGTTATTTCTTTTCAGGTGTTATTCCTTTTCAGGCGTTATTTTTTTCAGGCGTTATTTTTTTCAGGCGTTATTTTTTTCAGGCGTTATTTTTTTCAGGCGTTATTTTTTTCAGGCGTTATTTTTTTCAGGTGTTTTTTTATTTTCAGGCGTTATTTTTTTTCAGGTGTTTTTTTATTTTCAGGCGTTTTTTTTTCAGGCGTTATTTTTTTCAGGCGATATTTTTTTCAGGCGCTATATTTTCAGGAGCTTTTTTTTCAGGAGCTTTTTTTTTTCAGGCGTTATTTTTTTTAGGCGTTATTTTTTTCAGGCGTTATTTTTTTCAGGCGTTATTTTTTTCAGGCGTTATTTTCTTTCAGGCGTTATTTTCTTTCAGGCGTTATTTTCTTTCAGGCGTTATTTTCTTTTCAGGCGTTATTTTCTTTTCAGGCGTTATTTTCTTTCAGGCGTTTATTTTCTTTCAGGCGTTTATTTTCTTTCAGGCGTTTATTTTCTTTCAGGTGTTATTTCTTTTCAGGCGTTATTTCTTTTCAGGCGTTATTCCTTTTCAGGTGTTATTTTTTTCAGGCATTATTTTTTCAGGCGTTATTTTTTCAGGCGTTATTTTTTTTCAGGTGTTATTTTTTTTCAGGCGTTATTTTTTTTCAGGCGTTATTTTTTTTCAGGCGTTACATTTTTTTCAGGCGTTATTTTTTTTCAGGCATTATTTTTTTTTAGGTAGTTTTCTTTTAGGCGTTATTTTTTTTCAGGCGTTATTTTTTTTCAGGCGTTATTTTTTTTCAGGCGTTATTTTTTTTCAGGCGTTATTTTTTTTCAGGCGTTATTTTTTTTTCAGGCGTTATTTTTTTTTCAGGCGTTATTTTTTTTTCAGGCGTTATTTTTTTTTTCAGGCGTTATTTTTTTTTCCGGCGTTATTATTATTATTATTATATTTTATTTATGTATTTATTTATTTTTTGGTTGACGACCACAGTCATTGGCGGGGAGGGGCCAATGAACTGTGAAGGTGAAAGACAGTCCATGCAATTTCACCACACAGTTCCCTGTGGATGGAGGTCGTTTTTTTTTTTTTCCTTATGGTTGGATTTTTTTATAGGTGTTAAATTTTTCATGAATTATTTTTTGCAGGTGCAATTTTCTTTCAGGTATAATTCTTTTCAAGTGTAATTTGTTTTCAGGTGTTATTCTTTTAGGTGTTATTTTTTTAGGTGTTTTTTTTAGGTGTTATTTTTTCAGGTGTTATTTTTTTTCCAGGTGTTATTTTTTTCCAGGTGCTATATTATTCAGGTGTTTTTTTATTTTCAGGCGTTGTTTTTTTTCAGGCGTTATTTTTTTTCAGGCGTTTTTTTTTCAGGCGTTTTTTTTTCAAGCGTTATTTTTTTTCAGGCGATATTTTTTTCAGGCGCTATATTTTCAGGAGCTTTTTATTCAGGAGCTTTTTTTTTTAGGCGTTATTTTTTTTCAGGCGTCTATTTTTTTTCAGGCGTTTATTTTTTTTCAGGCGTTATTTTTTTTCAGGCGTTATTTTTTTTCAGGCATTATTTTCTTTCAGGCGTTATTTTTTTTCAGGCGTTATTTTTTTTCAGGCGTTATTTTCTTTTCAGGCGTTATTCCTTTTCAGGCGTTATTCCTTTTCAGGCGTTATTCCTTTTCAGGTGTTATTTTTTTCAGGCGTTATTTTTTTCAGGCGTTATTTTATTTCAGGCGTTATTTTCTTTCAGGCGTTATTTTCTTTCAGGCGTTATTTTCTTTCAGGCGTTATTTTCTTTCAGGCGTTATTTTCTTTTCAGGCGTTATTTTCTTTTCAGGCGTTATTTTCTTTCAGGCGTTATTTTCTTTCAGGCGTTATTTCTTTTCAGGCGTTATTTCTTTTCAGGTGTTATTCCTTTTCAGGTGTTATTTTTTTCAGGCGTTATTCTTTTCAGGCATTACTTTTTCAGGCATTATTTTTTTCAGGCGTTATTTTTTTTCAGGCGTTATTTTTTTTCAGGCGTTATTTTCTTAGGCGTTTTTTTTTCAGGCGCTATTTTTTCAGGAGCTTTTTTCCAGGAGCTTTTTTTTCAGGTGTTATTTTTTTTCAGGTTTTATTTTTTTCAGGTGTTATTTTTTTTTCAGGCGTTATTTTTTTTTCAGGCGTTATTTTTTTTCAGGCGTTAATTTTTTTCAGGCGTTATTTTTTTTTCAGGCGTTATTTTTTTTCAGGCGTTATTTTTTCAGGCGTTATTTTTTTCAGGCGCTATTTTTTTCAGGAGCTTTTTTTTCAGGAGCTTTTTTTTCAGGCGTGAGCTTTTTTTTCAAGCGTTATTTTCTTTCAAGCGTTATTTTCTTTCAGGCGTTATTCCTTTAAAGGTGTTATTTTTTTCAGGCGTTATTTTTTTCAGGCGTTATTTTTTTCAGGCGTTATTTTTTTTTAGGCGTTATTTTTTTTCAGGCGTTATTTTTTTCAGGCGTTATTTTTTTCAGGCGTTATTTTTTTCAGGCGTTATTTTTTTCAGGCATTTTTTTTAGGTGTTATTTTTTTTAGGCGTTATTTTTTTTTCAGGCGTTATTTTTTTTTCAGGCGTTATTTTTTTTTTCAGGCGTTATTTTTTTTTCAGGCGTTATTTTTTTTTTTGGCGTTATTTTTTTTTAGGCGTTATTTTTCTTTCAGGCGATATTTTTTTTTCAGGCGTTATTATTATTATTATTATATTTTATTTATGTATTTATTTATTTTTTGGTTGACGACCACAGTCATTGGCGGGGAGGGGCCAATGAACTGTGACGGTGAAAGACAGTCCATGCAATTTCACCACACAGTTCCCTGTGGATGGAGGTCGTTTTTTTTTTTTTTTTTTTTTAGGTTGCATTTTTAAAGGTGTTAAATTTTTTATGAATTATTTTTTGCAGGTGCAATTTTCTTTCAGGTATAATTCTTTACAAGTGTAATTTGTTTTCAGGTGTTATTCTTTTAGGTGTTTTTATTAGGTGTTATTTTTTCAGGTGTTATTTTTTTTCCAGGTGTTATTTTTTTCCAAGTGTTATATTATTCAGGTATTATTTCTTTTCAGGCGTTATTTCTTTTCAGAGGTTAAATCTTTTCAGAGGTTAAATCTTTTCAGGTGTTATTTTTTTCAGGCGTTATTTTTTTCAGGCGTTATTTTTTTTTCAGGCGTTACTTTTTTCCAGGTGTTACTTTTTTCCAGGCGTTATTTTCTTTCAGGCGTTATTTTTTTCCAGGCGTTATTTTCTTTCAGGCGTTATTTTTTTTCAGGCGTTATTTTCTTTTCAGGCGTTATTTTTTTTCAGGCGTTATTTTTTTTCAGGCGTTATTTTCTTTTCAAGCGTTATTTCTTTTCAGGAGTTATTCCTTTTCAGGTGTTATTTTTTTCAGGCATTATTTTTTTCAGGCGTTATTTTTTTCAGGCGTTATTTTTTTCAGGCGTTATTTTTTTCAGGCGTTATTTTTTTCAGGCGTTATTTTTTTTCAGGCGTTATTTTTTTTCAGGCGTTATTTTTTTTTCAGGCTTTTTTTTTCAGGCGTTATTTTTTCAGGCGTTATTTTTTTCAGGCGTTATTTTTTTCAGGCGCTATTTTTTTCAGGAGCATTTTTTTCAGGCGTTATTTTTTTTTCAGGCGTTACTTATTTTCTTTCAGGCGTTATTTTCTTTCAGGCGTTATTCCTTTTCAGGTGTTATTTTTTTTCAGGCGTTATTTTTTTTCAGGCGTTATTTTTTTTCAGGCATTATTTTTTTTCAGGCGTTAATTTTTTTTTTCAGGCGTTCATATTTTTTTTCAGGCGTTCATATTTTTTTTCAGGCGTTATTTTTTTTCAGGCGTTATTTTTTTTCAGGCGTTATTTTTTTCAGGCGTTATTTTCTTTCTGGCGTTATTTTCTTTCTGGCGTTATTTTCTTTTCAGACGTTATTTCTTTTCAGACGTTATTTCTTTTCAGACGTTATTTCTTTTCAGGTGTTATTCCTTTTCAGGTGTTATTCCTTTTCAGGTGTTATTTTTTTCATGCGTTATTTTTTTCAGGCGTTATTTTTTTCAGGCGTTATTTTTTTCAGGCGTTATTTTTTTCAGGCGTTATTTTTTTCAGGCGTTATTTTTTTCAGGCATTATTTTTTTCAGGCATTATTTTTTTCAGGTGTTAATTTTTTTCAGGTGTTATTTTTTTTCAGGTGTTATTTTTTTTCAGGCGTTATTTTTTTTCAGGCGTTATTTTTTTCAGGCGCTATTTTTTTTTCAGGCGTTATTTTTTTTTCAGGCGTTATTTTTTTTTCAGGCGTTATTTTTTTTTCAGGCGTTATTTTTTTTTCAGGCGTTATTTTTTTTCAGGCGTTATTTTTTTTCAGGCGTTATTTTTTTTCAGGCGTTATTTTTTTTTCAGGCGTTATTTTTTTTTCAGGCGTTATTTTTTTTTCAGGCGTTATTTTTTTTTCAGGCGTTATTTTTTTTTCAGGCGTTATTTTTTTTTCAGGCGTTATTTTTTTTTCAGGCGTTATTTTTTTTTCAGGCGTTATTTTTTTTTCAGGCGTTATTTTTTTTTAAGGCGTTATTTTTTTTTAAGGCGTTATTTTTTTTTTTAAGGCGTTATTTTTTTTTCCGGCGTTGTTATTATTATTATTATATTTTATTTATGTATTTATTTATTTTTTGGTTGACGACCACAGTCATTGGCGGGGAGGGGCCAATGAACTGTGACGGTGAAAGACAGTCCATGCAATTTCACCACACAGTTCCCTGTGAATGGAGGTCATTTTTTTTTTTTTTTTTTTAAGGTTGCATTTTTATATAGGTGTTTAAATTTTTCATGTATTATTTTTTGCAGGTGCAATTTTCTTTCGGGTATATTTCTTTTCAAGTGTAATTTGTTTTCAGGTGTTATTTTTTTAGGTGTTATTTTTTCAGGTGTTATATTATTCAGGTGTTATATCTTTTCAGGTGTTATTTCTTTTCAGGCGTTATTTTTTTTTCTTGCGTTATTTTTTTTTCAGGCGTTAATTTTTTTTCAGGCGTTATTTTTTTTTCAGGCGTTATTTTTTTTTCAGGCGTTATTTTTTTTCAGGCGTTATTTTTTTTCAGGCGTTATTATTTTTATCAGGCGTTATTATTTTTTTCAGGCGTTATTTTTTTCAGGCGTTATTTTTTCAGGCGATACAGGCGTTATTTTTTTTCAGGCGTTATTTTTTTTCAGGTGTTATTTTTTTCAGGCGTTATTTTTTTTCAGGCGTTATTTTTTCCAGGCGCTATTTTTTTCAGGCGCTATTTTTTTCAGGCGCTATTTTTTTCGGGCGTTTTTTTTCAGGCGTTTTTTTTCAGGCGTTTTTTTTTTCAGGCGTATTTTTTTTTCAGGCGTTATTTTTTTTTAGGCGTTATTTTTTTTCAGGCGTTATTTTTTTTCAGGCGTTATTTTTTTTCAGGCATTATTTTTTTAGGTGTTATTTTTTTAGGTGATATTTTATCAGGTGTTATTTTTTTCCATGTGTTATATTATTGAGGTGTTATTTATTTTCAGGAGTTCTTTCTTTTCAGGCGTTATTTTTTTCAGGCGCTATTTTTTTCAGGCGCTATTTTTTTCAGGCGTTATTTTTTTCAGGCGTTATTTTTTTCAGGTGTTATTTTTTTCAGGCGTTATTTTTTTCAGGTGTTATTTTTTTCAGGTGTTATTTTTTTCAGGCGTTATTTTTTTCAGGCGTTATTTTTTTTCAGGTGTTATTTTTTTTCAGGTGTTATTTTTTTCAGGCGTTATTTTTTTTCAGGCGTTATTTTTTTTCAGGCGTTATTTTTTTTCAGGCGTTATTTTTTTTCAGGCGTTGTTTTTTTTTCAGGCGTTGTTTTTTTTCAGGCGTTGTTTTTTTTCAGGCGTTTTTTTTCAGGCGTTATTTTTTTTCAGGCGTTATTTTTTTTCAGGCGTTATTTTTTTTTTCAGGCTTTATTGTTTTTTTCAGGCGTTATTGTTTTTTTCAGGCGTTATTGTTTTTTTCAGGCGTTACTGTTTTTTTCAGGCGTTACTGTTTTTTTCAGGCGTTGTGTTTTTTTTCAGGCGTTGTGTTTTTTTTCAGGCGTTATTTTTTTTTCAGGCGTTATTTTTTTTTCAGGCGTTATTTTTTTTTCAGGCGTTATTTTTTTTTCAGGCGTTATTTTTTTTTCAGGCGTTATTTTTTTCAGGCGTTATTTTTTTCAGGCGCTATTTTTTTATGGCTTTTTTTTTCAGGCGTTATTTTTTTTCAGGCGTTATTTTTTTTCAGGCGTTATTTTTTTTTCAGGCGTTATTTTATCAGGTGTTAATTTTTTCCATGTGTTATATTATTCAGGTGTTATATTATTCAGGTGTTATTTATTTTCAGGTGATATTTATTTTCAGGTGATATTTATTTTCAGGCGTTATTTTTTTCAGGCGTTATTTTTTTCAGGCGCTATTTTTTTATGGCGTTTTTTTTTTATGGCGTTTTTTTTTTATGGCGTTTTTTTTTTATGGCGTTTTTTTTTTATGGCGTTTTTTTTTTCAGGCGTTATTTTTTTTCAGGCGTTATTTTTTTTCAGGCGTTATTTTTTTTCAGGCGTTATTTTTTTTTTCAGGCGTTATTTTTTTTTTCAGGCGTTATTTTTTTTTTCAGGCGTTATTTTTTTTTTCAGGCGTTATTGTTTTTTTTCAGGCGTTATTGTTTTTTTTCAGGCGTTATTGTTTTTTTTCAGGCGTTATTGTTTTTTTTCAGGCGTTATTGTTTTTTTTCAGGCGTTATTTCTTTTATTACTATTATTATTATTATTATTATTATTATTATTATTATTATATTTATTTATTTTTTGGTTGACGACCACAGTCATTGGCGGGGAGGGGTCAATGAACTGTGACGGTGAAAGACAGTCCATGCAATTTCACCACACAGTTCCCTGTGGATGGAGGTCGGTTTTTTTTTTTTTTTTTTGGTTGCATTTTTTTATAGGTGTTAAATTTTTCATGTATTATTTTTTGCAGGTGCAATTTTCTTTCAGGTATATTTCTTTTCAAGTATAATTTGTTTTCAGGTGTTATTTTCTTAGGTGTTATTTTTTAGGTGTTATTTTTGTAGGTGTTATTTTTTTAGGTGTTATTTCTTTTCAGGTGTTATTTATTTTCAGGTGTTTCATCTTTTCAGGTGTTTATTTTTTACATGCGTTATTTTTTTCAGGCATTGTTTTTTTCAGGCGTTATTGTTTTTTTCAGGCCTTATTGTTTTTTTCAGGCGTTATTGTTTTTTTCAGGCGTTATTATTTTTTTTCAGGCGTTATTTTTTTTCAGGCGTTATTTTTTTTCAGGCGTTATTATTATTATTATATTATTTTATTTATGTATTTATTTATTTTTTGGTTGACTACCACAGTCATTGGCGGATAGGGGCCAATGAACTGTGACGGTGAAAGACAGTCCATGCAATTTCACCACACAGTTCCCTGTGGATGGAGGTCGTTTTTTTTTTTTTCCTTAAGGTTGCATTTTTTTATAGGTGTTATTTTTTTCATGTATTTCATAAATTTTATAATGCGACGAGCGAATCTATATTATCTTCGTTGGTGATCATGACTGACATTGGAGTGGTTCCCTATAGGCCTACTATATACTCTTTCTCAGGGGCCGGATACTCAAAGCGTGCAAAGGCGCCTTTTGTTCCGAAAGCGCCTTTCGATCTCACCTTTTCCCAAACGACGTATACTCAAAACTTTCCCTGGGCGCGGCCATATTGGAAATAATTTGTATTAGCGCCTTTGAGCAACGGCTGGGTCGGACCAGCCGTATCGATGGAAAGGCGCCTTTTGATGAATAAAAACAACAATATGTCGGCGGTGAATGATAGGCTTAGATAGCTCTTCACTCCTAATTAGATGTAATACTGCCTCAATACTTTGTTAAGAGAGTAATGGTTGCCATAGAATATAAATAATGAGTAGCAAGTTATGATAGAACAAAGAAAATTAATTATATGTGGACTCGTTGAGGTATATATGGTACATACATGATAGCCAATTCTTATAGCTCCCCACTCGTTGCAGTTCACGTCATGTAACTAATTTAATTTCATGCCTATTTGAACTGAGTGTATTTTGATATTATACCGGACGTATATGTATATTTATTAAACACTTGCCCCATTACAATACATTTTGGCCCCTGCTGTATAATATGTGTTATATAATAACCAACTCTTACAAGAGTTTGCGCTCGTGATTGTGGCTTCGTGAAAATAATATTGTGTATTATAGCCAAAGAAAGGTAATAATGGCTATATCAGTGTGAACCATTTATATATAACTATATGTAATCGATAATTTTGTAGTATAAAATATCAAAACAATTTGATTCTTGCTGAGTCAATCACTTTCAGACCTAACCAAACAATAATGCCGACTGAAGTAGGTTAGGTCTATATTGGTAATGATGATTTTGATTTTGTAGCACTAAATAGTTTACTCATATGTATATAGGTTACATAATTATATCATATGGGGCAAATTAATGCAGCTATTATTACCATATAATGGCTATATACGATTTATTACAAAAATAAACATTAATTTTATGATCGGAACCTCTTGGCCATCTCCATGTAGCCTAATAAGATAATATATATATATTTTTTCGCATGTGTATCATAACCCAATAACTACTTTATTTTATATGAACACCTTAGATATTTAATTAATATTGTAACAAAAATCAATGTTAACAATTAAATTTATTAAGATGCTGAAATCATGGTAAATGTTCCTAGTCAATTATATATACTGTCCCATCATTAAACGTTTGTTTATTAATAATGTCTGTTATCCGCTCAGACTGCTCTTCGAAATACTAGATTGTGATTGGTTTACATTTCCTAAGCACACTTCGATAGGTCTGCTGTGATTGGCTGGAGTATCAAAAGGCGCCTTTTGAGGATTTGGCGCAAAATCTCCGAAAGGCACACCAAAGGAGCAATTGAAATTTTTTGAGTATCCCAATCGCGCCTTTCTGAAAGGCGCCTTCGACGCGCCGAATCAAAAGGCGCCTTCACTCGAATGGCGCCTTCAGTGAAGGCGCGTTTTGAGTATCCGGCCCCTGTAGTCTCTCCAACAACAACAAAGTGGTGTTCTTTGGTAATACAGCCAAAAAGTATAGAGTTCTTATTTTTTTTTGGTACAGCCGAGTTGATTTATCATGTTTTCTACGGTGTTCGGTGTCATAACTCCACTTAGGGCTGCCTGGGGGTTGTCCTAAATCCAAGCGTCCTAACTTATTAGGACAAGATGGCTGCCAAATGTTTTGAGTATGCTGTCGTAAGTGTTTTGACCCTAGCCGAGATAAGGTGTTCTAAGTTGTTTTGAGTATCTGGCCCTTGGTTTGTGCATTCTATGGCTCGGGAGCAATGATGTTGCTGATGATATCGATGGTATAGTACCCATTGAACTGACCAAAAATATTATAGAAATTATACAGACCATTGAGAGGGATTGTGAGGCAAAGGTGTGTGTTTGCTTAATTGAGCCCAGGGAGTATCCTAATGAGTACCCCAACACTTTGGTCTCTTATAAGAAAATTAAAAACTCAGTAAACAAAACGATAAAACGTAAAATTAAGAATGAGATCATTGATTTTAATACGCAAACCTTTGCTAATTCCTTGGCCAGTGACGGAGTGCAATATAATGATGAGGGAAGAAGTAGAGTAGAAAATAAATTTAAGATGGTAATTGAAGGTCAAAAGGAGAAATTACTGAACTCTCTACGGCAGCTTGGTTTAGAGGTGCACAAGATACCTGGTTTTGCTATCCGGCCGGTTAGACCGGATATTGAAAAAAATATCCGGACGGATACCAAATAATTGCAATATCCAGCCTGGAAATCCAGCTGGATATGTTATCCGGTGCAACCCTAGCTTGGTTATCTTCCATTGTACTCGCAGTATTTCCACTTTAGGGTAAGATACCCCAGGGGAATTGAACCCATGTTAAGGTAAAGCCTAGGGTAATCCTAAAAGTTAAAATCTAGGGGAATTGGAGAATTTTATGGGTATATTGCCTATTTTCTAGGGGATTTTGATAATTTACATTAGCAGTTTCAATCTTAGTTTGAAGATGGGAGTAGAGGAATATTTATGTAAGAAAGTAGAGTTCCCCATTAAAATGAAGATATAATAGTCATTTTCTTTCATGAATGCTGCTCTTGCTCGGTTGGGCTCTTCGCTAATTACATAGTATGATAGTAGGTCAGTACACATCCAACGCTACCCACTGTTTGGTACCCCCTGGTAAAGAAAATTGAGTCATAACCCTAGTCCTCTCCCTCACTGAATTCACGGGCATCTTCACTCTTCTTGGGAGTCGGTGATTCAAGGCAAAAGTTTTCTCACAGGATGAGTCTCTTGAAGAAGTTGAAGGGTCCCCCAGCTCAGTAGCCTAAGCAGCTTGAAAAAAAGTTTACGTCATCCTTTTTTTTTTCCTCTTAGGTCGTATTATTAAACAACTTTGAGGAAAAGGCCTAGTCACTCAAATCGCATTGCACAATAATACAAATTGAACGACGAAGAGCCTTTTCCTTTAAGTTTAGTAGTAGTTTAATACCACAATTAGCCTCGCCCTTTATCCATCCATCCCATCCTACACGGAGAATAACAAAATGATATCACGTTTTAACTAACATAAGTAGAAATAAGAGTGAATTCCTTGGTCAATTCATTCTCTACTAATTGCTCAAATCATCTAGTTATTAAACCTAGTAAATGAGTTTAGTTAACAAAACTGAGTTGTAAGCTCATTAGTAGTTGTCGAGTTATAGTAATTAAAGTGTTTATTAATCTACCACTGTGCCTTCTTCAGGTCTTGTGCTCAGCCTGGTGGTGTTCCTACTGGAGAAGACTGCATTCAGTCAACCACAAGACAAAATATTAAGCATAATTTGAATTCTTTCACTTTTGATATATGGTGCCATTAGAACCAAATGGTGTAAGGTGATTATCCCACACCACCACATGACACAGACAGAAGCACACATTTAAATCGATTACATTGAAGTGCAGAGGCAGTACAACTGGTACCGGAAAAATAGGGTTGACAACACTGGTTGTACCCGTTACAAGTGCTGGAAACTGTACACCTTCAGTAATCACACGCCCGATGGCAACTCTGGCCCGTGGTGCTGCATTATGGATGTGAAAGCCATGATTAGCAACACAATCTGTCAACACATATGACCAATCTCAATAAAACATTTGAATAATTGTCTCATTATGATTAAGTAGGTGTATGTTGGTTCTTTTTTAAAGACAATTTTCCGAGGCAGATTATATTCCTACAGTATAACGAAGACTTTCCCAAATAATAATGGGCAATTTTCTTATGCATTATTCCTGACTAACTGGGGCAGCACCCTTTCCATATTAGGAGAGCGAGTGTGTTAGGCCAGAAAGACCTTAGAGTGACAAAGGAGAAGGAAACAGGTAGGATGGACAGCATGAACGAAGGAAACAGAAGGAAATGAGGGTCAGTCAAAGATATAAAAGGGAGTGGCTCCAATCTAAAGGGTCCAGCTTAGCAGAAAGAACAGTAAGTCATCATCTAGAAATTTCTCTAATAATCCGGATGTTTCACGATTTACAATAGGATTACTACTCTTATCCCAGTTGCATATGTAAGTAATGACTTTAATTTAATGTGCAAAAACTATAATTCCAACTTGTATGAACACATCTAGTGCATGTTTAATTAGAAGAAATTTATGGAGTCATATTTCTTTTATTACTGCACCCAAGAAAGATGTGTAAGATATACCAGTCAAAATATGCATTAACAGTAACATGTCTTAATTCTGGGAGAACATCAAAGTCAACACAAGTACAAAAAGAAACTCAAGAGGTAAATAAATTATTCCTTTTTGTTTTTCTAGTAATTTTAGGCACACACATACTAACATAATAATATGGGATGACCCTTGACACACAGATCATGAGAAAAATGTGACTACCTCTACAACTCTGGCCTAAGATACTAACAGTTCAGTGACACCAACCATCCATCAATGGTTTGGGAGCAGAATGAAGTGAAGAGACAGTATTTACAAAGGCTGACATACCTAGTATGCATGGCGTAAAAATGAGGGGGGAAAAGTGTACATATGTTCAGGACTACCTCGTAGATTGTTCGTACAGTAATAACCTCTATTTTTAAAAAGTGCATGTTAAGGAAAACCTGTTATAGATATACTTAAAGACTGTAAAGTTTAGTACTCTGAGCTCTATCCTGTGATGATTTTTGTATCAAGGACCCACTTGTACCAACTTTCAAAACCCTGCTAAGCCCATATGTTTCTCCAGATCAAGTAAAATGCAGGTGGTTCAACAAAAACTTCAAAGAACAGTGAATGTTCTTCAGACTTTCACCAGAGTCTGAAGAAACTGAAGTATACATCTATTGCTAGCAACAATATTGTACAGTAATGATAACTCCTGCACTGTGCAGTAGCAATCCACAATTTTTAGCACATCCACAGCCAATGAAGTGACAATAAGAGGTTGAGATGCCACCAAATTGTAGGACACAGTTTCCACTTCCTATTGGGTTGACCTGACTGGAATAATTTGATCCCATAACCATAATGGGTAAGTGTTACCACTGCACCAGCCTTTGCCCCCATCACCTACACAGAAATTAATACCCAGTGTTAACTTTATAGTTGCAATTTACCACAAATTATGGACTGCCATTATACCATGCTTACCAACATTGTTGCTAACAACATTAACCAGCTGCATAAAAAATTCAGTGGGCCAATATCCACTTCAGTTGGGCACTAATCAGATTCATGGAGCATTTTTCAATTCAACTGCTAAATTTAAGCAGTCAAAATTACATTACAAAAACTATTTAACACTTGTTCCATTGATGACAGCAATACAGTACTCCAAATTGAATAACAAATTTTATTGGAAACTATTCAATTGCAATAAAAATCTTAAACAAGTTTGCTTTTGAAGAGAAGAGTAATTTTTCATATAGAAAGCCTTGCTCTTCCAGTGCTCTGCTGTACTGTACAGTACATAGTGATACAAGTATTACTAGAAAAGTCAATTTGGTTTTTCTTTCATGCAGGAGGATGCTAGGAAAGTTATCTTATAAAAATATACAACAAACTAGTAATATATAAATATTAAAATAAGCAATACAGTAATTGTAAGTAATTTGATGCAAGAATCCATTACACTATCAAGCAGTGTTATGTTTTTTACATCTTTAAAGAATAAGATACAGCACCCCATGTAAGTTAAAATTAGAGTACAGTAATTTACAGTATATGACTGTAGTTGCTAACATAAATCAAAATTAGTATTTATTGTTAACAAATCTTAGTACAGTACCGTACTTATGCCTCAAGTAACTCAGCTTTACCCCAAAATAATTTTTCATCTGATCAATCTCTGGTTGTTTTCATTCTATGGACAATAAATTTCAGATATAGGCTGTTTTCACAATTGATACAGAATTTCTGAATTCTCTATTGCATATTTTCTGCCGAAGAGATAACTAATATATGAATGAATACACTTTGTGGTTTGAACACGGCATGGAACTGTGCGTCCAACTCAGTGACACTAAATGGTGTTACCTAAACACCACAGTACAGTCAAGTTATAGTATTAGGATGACAAAACAGTGTTGTAGCTTATATATAATACAGTAGATATTGCAATAATAAAGTCACTGGATAACACAAACAGACGAGTGCTGAGGCCCCTGTGCAACCAATGTTATTTTGTCAATACCGGTGAGTGGCACTACACTGTGGGACAAATGTGAGAAAAGTCATGAGAGAGACAGAAAGAACAATTTGGATACAGCTAACTGGAACCAGTCTTTTATAATGCTGTTAACATAAAGGATGAGGTGATAAAAATGTGCATGATCTAGAGAGGGAAGAGGAAAAGGGCAGACATATACGAAAGCCTATAGAAAGACGAACCAATTTCCAATGAGACAGTAAACATACAAAAACCTTATTTGGAGCAAAAGATAAGAACAAACATCACGCACAAAGTTAATCAACGAAAAAAATCTATAATTCGGGAACTCTGCCAGAATACTGTGCAGGGAAGCATCCCCAAAGTGGTATTGTCGAGCTCATGACTTTTCTTGCATGTGACCCTGTGTGGTAATAATAAATTACTTTAGCTCAGTAATATGTATATATATTCTAAGTGGTATAAAAAGTAGTAATTATTAAACTGAACATCATAAAAAACAAAGATGTGAAAAATAAAAGAGTGTGACAGGAGTGTCATATTAGTAGCCTACAGCTGTTATCATTATTATGGACAGATCTGCAAAACTTGGAGTCCGTTTTTCTTTATGAATTCTGAATTGAACTCTTAGGTGAACCCCACTTCATACCTCAGTATCTATTTACATTCATGTATCAAAAAGTTCACATTAACCTTCAGAGTACCAATGTTGTCCTTTGTAACTGAATGCAGACTAATTCCAGGTGATTTTAACGGGTCAAAGTGATTAAGGGAAGAATACTTTGTTGGTGAAGTAGAGGGCTACCGATTCATCCAAACAACGCCTGGAAATAAATTACTTCAATGTTAGAAATGGGGCATAAGAAGTAGTAAAAGGGAAGAAAAAAGACTGCATTAAGCCTAGAACTCCCTGCAGCATGAGGGAGGAGATAGAGAGGCAAGATAGCATGCACTTAGAAAACAAAGGGAAAGGAGGGACGGTACGAAAATTGGACGAGTGTGGCTTGGGTCCGATAGGGCACCCCAACCCTTACAGTACTGCCCACATCAACAGGGAATAGTTTGGGGGAATCCTTAGCCCTCCAATTTACCATCAAGGGAGTGCCCCTTTCAGAAGTACCATGAAAAACCCTCTTCAAAGTAGTGCCATCACTCGACTCTTGGAAGGATTAACTTCATATAATTTTGCTTAACTACTTGGAAACCACTGGTACTCTAAGTGATAAATGGGTAATCTCTTGTGCAAATCAAGAGTGAGAGTTATTCCTCCATACTATGCCTGGAAACAGAATATAAGACCTGTTGCATATCATAGTTTGGAATAATCAATATCCCTCCAATCTGCCCATAACAGATTACCCCTCCCTTATAGAGATCATAATATGATCTCACATTAACAGATAAGATGCTGCTGGGTTACAAAAGGTCAGTCTCAGCACCCCACTGAGGATGATGGTACTGTACACTCAACAGCATTAACGCATTTCAATGTCACACCTGTAGTACCAGCTAGTGTGGCCTTGCAATGATAAGTTTGAAATTATTTACATAAAATAAATATTTGGTCATATAAAAAGTATGTATGTTCATCGCTTTTGTCAAACGTTGATGCTACAACACTGAACTCGTAACATACGTTGGATTGAAGTGAATTTATGCTGTTGATTGTACCACCCCAACTTAAAAAAACAAAAGTACAAATTTCAAGACCAAAGTCCAAGACCTTGCAAGTCCTTAACATAGAAAGACACGAGCCTAAATGCCAAACAAGACTTGGACCAGTGTCAAGGCTTGAGCTGTGCATGATGATTCCAGTGTAATTAATAATTCAATAACATAGCAACCCCTGCACTAAGGTTGAATAATCTTATAAGTTTGACTCACGAATTCATTTTATATGAGGTTTTAACTCCCCCCATCTGTAAATTTTCTCTAGTGCAAAGACTGAAAGACTATGTAGCACAAGACCTCCATCATGGCCAAGTTTCAAACCTACACATTCAAGGCCTACACCCTGAGAGTTGAGGTTCTTACTGCTAATCCATGGTGGTGTGTTGTGGTCCAGCAGGTTAGAGCGCCATAGGGGAGTCTGGCTCCCGGCTCTCTTGCCTGGACTTAAGGCTCTGTGAGGTACCCAAGAAGTTATTCCCGTATAATACCACCACTGGGACAGGGTTAGCATCCCGTCCCTTAAATGACCAGGCCACAGTAGCCCAGCCTCAGGCCCCTACGCCCCTGAGTGGGGTAATGTGGGATATGGATGTTGCCGTTTTGCCATAAACAGACAATCATCAACACAGGTCTAAAGCTAAGACTCAAGCCCCAGTCTTGTCCTGACATTTGAGCCTTATAGTGTTAATAGAGTCGAGAATATGAGGTGCAGTGTGAACTCTCCATATGTACAAGCTATCAGTTTGAGTTCCAGAATGCATTTCCTATATTTAAAACTTTTGGTGCACAGGTGAGGAATAGTAAATAAAAATGATATATCAGTAGTCTAACTTAAACTACTTAAATAAAAATGAAGCAACTAGTGCTGCACGGAAAACTTCTTTTAAAATCTTGTACTGTGTTCAATTGTAACTCCACTTGGATGTGTTCAAATTACACACCACTTTTGTTTTCCTCTAGAAAAGCGATAAGTAACTCTTACATTCCGAGTGAGATGACCGATGAAGTGAAAACAACAGCGATGAAGATGATGATAATTTGTTTGAAAGTATGACTGACTGTACCTTGGGACCTAGTGCTCTAAATTTCTACTTGTCATGTATAACTCAACACCTAATGACCTGGAAGTACAATACAGTGGCCTGAAATTCAAACCAGTCATAAATTATATACCTGATAAATCTTCACATCAACAGAAGAGGTGTATGTTAAAGAAGACAGAAGGGAAGAAAAGGAAACATAACCTAGCTCTTGCATGGACTAAAAGGAATTTAAGAGGAAGAAGGAAGACTGCATGTACATACTTATGGCAGAGAGAGGTTAATGGTCCTGTACTATACTCTCTGGTCCAAGGTGGAGCTATACATGTCTTTCATAACTCTGAAGCACTGAGTAACTAGTCATTTTTCTACACCCAATGCCCACAGCTAATATTGTTATTGTTATTAATAACGGTGACTCATTGAGAAATTGAGTAATTTGGCTGGAAATACAGGAGTAGAGGCAATAAAAAGAAAAATAATTATATAATGAACCCAAAGGGAAGTCTATAGAAAGAAAACTAAGTAACCAAACAGACAGCAAAGATAAAAAGAAAATCTGATATAGTGAAAATGTTAATCAGCCAGTCAAAGGTTTACCATCCACAAGTTAGGGACAGGATGCTCATCAGTCAATCACAGGCAACCCACTAATATCAGCTGTGGACATTAACTGGCAGTGAGAGAAAAATAAACTACTGTATTATCTACAGTTACACCAGTCTGAGCAATGCACAATGACAGGATGTGAGATGAGGATGAGATGACAATTGACGGACGTTACAAAACTGAAGAGGAATATATAAAATTAATTTTTGTGAGGAAGTCGATAAGTTTAGTAGGAGAACATGGGAAGGTAAAGTTGAACAAATTACTGATTTACTTTACAAGAAGGAATGAGATGGTGATAAAATACTTTCAAGAGTTTATAAAGTCAATAATAAAGATTAACACAATTCTAGATTACAGTGTATAAATCTGGAGATAATGATACAGTATAGTACTGTACATAACTATCATGTCCAATACAGCATAAACACAATAATCTTTATGCTTCTCAACACTAATTGTTATTAATGAATAAAATAGGTAATTATTAAAATTTGCCTTTCATTCATAATTTGAAAAATTATCCTAACATGTACCTTCAATAAAAACAATCTGAAACAGCCAATTCACTCTTAGAAATTTACTAAAAAATAAATACTTTTTCTTTTTTAAAAGCAATAATTGCATAAATCAGATCTTGCATGCTGCACCAGTCTGGAGTGGCTGCCAATGCCAGCTACCGGTTGTACACATACAGTTGGAGGATTCCCAGTGCTACATCCACACACCAATTCTGTCCCATTCAGAGGCTCCTTCACATAACTTTTCAATTAACATAAAACCAAGATATGGACAACAAGGGTCTGAGTAAACAATTGGGTTTCAAATGAGGGACTGAATGTAAAGTGTAGTACATTATTGGATTAAGTTGTTTGTGTTATATAAAGGGTCTACTGTAATAGTTCATTTGACTGACAATTGATCAGCTGATTCCCATGAAGGCTAACCAAGACTGGTCACAACTTGTCAAGAATACAAGTTTTAGCCAATCAAATGAAGCTTACTGTACTGACATCAGCCTGTGGACATTTGCCTCCTGGTGCAGAATTTGCTGATCTTGTCCTACATCCACCCACTAGTTTGAAATTAATAAATGTGAAACCAGTGAATGAGCTTGAAGCTCTTCCCTCTCACTCATAGATATCCATTTAACAGTTGTTCCAAGGTCCAGTGTGGATTTCCAATGCTAACAAGTAGTTTTTGGAGCAATATAACTCACTCTGAATGAACACAAACCATCACTATACATTCTCATTCCCCCAAAAGTTACCAACATTGGAAATGTACACAATCAGCAGTAGAAAAAGCACTAATGTGGTATCAGTGCACCTTTTTCTAGTCCCTTCATAAGGCCGTATGGGATCCACTGGTCTCACGCCACTGGGTTTGTTTACACTTGTGGGAGAAGGCGTAGTATTCAAGACCTGTCTAATGACTGGCTCCATGAAACACTACAAAGAGCCAGTGAACCAGTCTTCATCACCACTTAGCCCATGACTTTTATTGCGTACAGTTGTAAACGTAGCAGAACATGGAAAAAGCTGTACCCCTGTCTGGCAGTATGAACCCAGCCAACACACCAGCTGTCAGACCCAACTCACTAGCAGGGTGGAGTACTTGATGGCAGCGCCCCACTCTTACAGATTCTCCCGGGGCAATCGTTGGGGCAGGGGAGGAAAGGGTGGGGCAAGGACGGGTGGGCCTGCAGAAACCCACTACATGTGAAGGCTGGGTTCCATGGACTCTGAGGTAGGGAGTGTGGCGTGAGGATAAGTGTATGACAGGGCGGCCGGGTGAGGCGCCCCCTGGCTCATCTCCAGCCTTCGTAGGTACGTCGGGTCAGCGGCTGCCATGTGGTGTGGGAGGTAGGCCTGACTGACATGAGGCGGCATGACACTTGGGTACGTGTACTCCTGCGGTAGGTACTGCGCCGCACTGGGTAACTCTGCCTTCACTAGGTTCTCGTGGCACAGCTTAAAAGTTTTGTCTGCCACGGTGGCGGGTGATGATGAGGACGAGGGCAGGCTTGGTGTGGCTACGGGTGTCGGAGTGGCTGAGTTGGAGGCCTGGGGCTGGTCACCGCATACCCTTGTCTTGTCCTGTCTGCTAAAATATGAGCTACTTTCCCCATCTCTCTTGTTGGAGTCCTTGTCACTGGTCTGTTGAACCTGCCCAGGTGAGGTGTATGAAGTCCTACGTGCATCCTTTGAGGGGGCTTTCTCCACAGTTACATTTGGGGTCACCATCGGGGGACCTTTGTCTTTTTCTCGGTCATTACACTTCTCAATGGACACGAGGGCTCTCGGAGACTCGGCAAACCTGCTCCTTCGCCGCTGAGCCCCGTTGCGCTTGCCGTGGATACCAAACTTCTCCTGGCTGCGGTAGATGCGTGACTCTGTATTGAGCTTGCGGCGAATGGCATTGCGCACATGTTTCTCATCAATGGCAGGGAAGTTTCGAATGGCATCATCTGGAGCAGAGGGTAGTGATATTTTCAGAGTAGTTAGGTAATCAGTTTAAGAAGAATGGTACACATACAAAAATTCATGAAAAGCAAATGAGAAAATATAAGAAAAGCTATAGAAAGGGCTAACAACATCCTTACGTGTAATGACTCTGATGATGCACGGGTCCAGCTGGTTCTTGTTGGAGGGTCCCTTGCCCTTGTTGGCGAAGCACTCGCCACCAGTGAGGGATGATGATGCCAGCACCTCCACTGGGAAGAAGTAGCGCAGCAAATCGTTGATGTATCGGTTGCCATTGGTGCGACGAAACTTGAAGTAATCACTGGCCGGGATGGTCACTCCACCACCCAAGTCAAGCTGTGGATGTCAGTTATACAGCACCATTACAAGAAATCATCTCGGGTATGTCTCTCATGCATGACTGATTCACATGTGCATCTGCATCATTAAAGTTTTTACACCATCAAAAGTCATGTCATAAATCATCCACTCAACCTGATATAATACATACAGGACTACCATACACAGACAGGTGATTACCATATCCTCAGAGACTCGTGGAAGGTCTGGTATGGGGGCTGGGTTTTCTGATCCTTCTTCAGTAGAGGCTTTGATTTTCTTGATTGATGTGGAGCTTGAGGTGTGTAGAGGACCATCATCCAGTTCACCATCAGAGAAGTTAACTAGGGACGACTCCCCCTGATCCAAGTCATAAGTACGTTTGATGCTGCTGCCACCACCGCTGCCACCACCACCGGCTGCATTGCGGTCTGGGCTCATCAACACTGAAGGCTCGAGTGCACCAGAAACGACTGACCGATCTGAGGCAGGAGCTGTTGAACCATCCGATGTAGCTGCTTCACGTGCAAACAAGCCCAAACCTCGGATCTAGAGAGAAGAATAACAGTTGCAGCCAATTGTGTTAACGATCAAATGCTATTAAATATATCACTGCAAAAACTTGTTCCAAATGTTTGTATCATTCAGATATAAAGATGAAATTCTGTTTGGGCTATTGTCGGTGGGCATAAAGGTAACGAGGGAGGAAGGTGTCTGATATAACCAGGTAAGAAAGGAATCATAGGATTCTGCAAAAAAAAATTATAAAGTTGAAATACAAATGTAAAGAACACTAGGATGGAAAAAAGAGTTAACTTATGGACAAATCTTGTTTGCATGGGCATAAATTATACACACACTACTCTAATGAAAGTATATATAATCCAACCTGTAGACCCTCTGCAGTTTTCAGGAGACCAGTGAGAGATTCCTGAGGCAGGTGAACCACTCCACGGTACATAAAGTCCAGCAGTGCCTCCATGTCTTCACTGCGGACATCCTTCATGTACACTGAGGGGCAAGAAGTCATTATGGAATTGGGTGCATGCTTATGAGGGGAGAATTAGTCAACCAGAGTGCCATTAATTCATCCAAACTATGCCAGAAACTAGACAACCTCAATGTTACTAACAGGGGAACTGTTTTGTAGCATTACCGTACAGTAAAAGTCCAGTCTTTCGGCATCCAACGATCTGGCACATCCGATTTTACGGCACTTTTTAAAAATAGTCCCAATCAGATAACTATTCGAAATTTCTGCATATTTTCCGAAAGATATCGGTACATGGCAGCTTTGAAAAGGGCGCCATGATCGTCAGCCATCTTGTGTAGTGACGTCATGGTCTAAACTCCTCCCATTAGGCTAACTGGCTAGCTACCCGGGCTCTTGTGTGAGAGGGTTAGAGTAGCATGTACGAGACAATGAGTTTATCCCGTATTCGGCCGCCACACACTCCCTGCACCTTTCGGCCCTTGTGAATTGAGCGTCACTTTTTCTAAAGCGTGGTGAACTTGGTCTTGGCCTACCTCTCTTATTACGAACATTTATTATTGAAAAATGGCTTCAAGTGGAAATCTTTCTTCAGTAATGAAGAAACGCTCGCATAAGGTGCTTCCTATTTCAAGAAAATTAGAATTGTTGAAGAAATTAAGAGGCTGGTGTTCCAAGAAAAAAATTAATGGAAGAGTTTAACTTGAGCTCTTCCACAATTTATGACATCAAGAAACAAAAGTGTGAACTTTACAAATTTGTTTCTAAAGGTTTGAGTGGCTCATTAATCGAACGAAAAGTTATGAAGAAGCCTAAGTTGATTGAGCTTGATTAAGTGTTATACAAGTGGTTTACATTGCAGCGCTCAGAAGGAAAACCTGTGTCAGGCCCAGTGTTAATTGAGAAGGCCAAGATGTTTCATCAAGAAATGAACATTATTGAACCATGTGCTTTCTCAGATGGTTGGCTTAGAAATTTCAAGCAACGACATGGCATCAGGCAGCTGGATTTTAGTGGCGAAACCAAGTCTGCTGATGGTGAAGGTGCCAAACGCTACAGCCAGACATTTACTGACCTAGTAAATAAGAATGGTTTACTGCCATGCCAAATTTATAATGCAGACGAGACCGGCCTATTTTATAAGAGCATGCCTGAAAGAACTTTGGCTGGGGCTGATGAAAAGGCTGCAAAGGGCTTCAAACGCAACAAGGAACGCCTAACAGTACTCATGTGTGCCAATGCTTCTGGTACACATAAAGTTAAACTGTTAATTTTGGGAAAATACAAAAAACCAAGGGCATTGAAAAATGTGCACCATTTGCCTGTATGGTACAATGCTCAATCAAAAATTTGGATGACTGTAGAAATCTTTAAAGACTGGTTTTATAATTATTTCGTACCATCAGTGAAAGATAATCTTAAGAAAGAGGGTCTACCCGCCGACTCCAAGATTGTCCTCCTACTTGAACATTTTCAGTGTACCTGCCACCCAATGTTACGTCACAAATACAACCTATGGACCAAGGAGTGATCCAAAAGTTCAAACATTCATACCGGTCTTCATTTACACGAAATCTGGTGAATTCTGGCCAGGCAGTTCACGAATTTCAGCGGACATTTAACGTTAAGGATGCAATGTTCAAGGCAGCCATGGCAAGGGATGACTTGCAAAGGTAACTTTGCAACGATGCTGGCAGAAACTGTGGCCAGGGGCGATGTTCCAGGACGACGACAATGACGATGACAACGAGATGTTTGAAGGCTTTGGTGACAGGAGTGTCAGTGAAATAAGAAAATTGCTTAAGACTGTCAAGGATGCTCCTAAATCTAATGCCTTGAGCAATATTATTGACAATGAAATTGCCGAATGGATGGATAAGAATCCACCTGTGGTTGAGGAGCAGACTGATGAGCAGATAATGTTAAGTGTAACAAATTCTGACACTCTGGAGGCTAAAGAAGAAGACAGTGATGAAGAGGAAAATGAACAAGAGAAAGTTTTGTGGCAGGAAGCTGAAAAAGGTCTGGTTACATTTCTGAGGTTTGTTGAGGGCTCTTCTCGGATGTGATGAACTTCCACCTAATCTACAGATGACACTATACGACTTCTTTAATAAAGCTGCCAAAAAAGCCTCATCATCTGGCACTACTTCTCGTTCAGCATCAAGCCCTGAACCATTGTCATCTTCACCAGAACCACAGCAGGAAATAAACAAGGAAGAACAAGTTGATGAGCCTGATCCTGTTGCAGGGCCATCTTCTGCCCAGGGTCTCTTCCAGAAATAATCCATATGTAAGCTTGTTTGTTTTTCTATAAGTAAGCTAGTTAATATGTTTCTATTTGAACACGGTAATCAATGTTTATGTATGACAATAAAAAAAAATCATACACTAGAATTGCATCTACTCGTTCGCTGTAAGCCTCGTCACCTAGAGCCTCGTATCCTTCACACAACAAGGAACGCCTAACAGTACTCATGTGTGCCAATGCTTCTGGTACACATAAAGTTAAACTGTTAATTTTGGGAAAATACAAAAAACCAAGGGCATTGAAAAAAACAATAACACGCAATCCCAGCAATAGCTTACACTAATCATATGTATATAAGCCCAAAACAGGCTAAAAATCGATGTTTTTTGTGCTCAGTAGTTAGGTAAATTTTTTAATTAAAAATTACAAATGCTTTTAATTAAATACTTACGGTACAATATTGTGTACGGTTCACAACAAAAAAAGTCACGCTAGAATGCATCCCTCCTTTGTTTACAAACTCGAGGCCAGCTGAACTTCGCTAGTACCATCCCAGCCACAGATAATCTACACATAAATACGCCTTGATTTTTGTATTTCACAAATAAATACGAAAAAATATGTTGTGTATTAATTATTCATTGCTTATAGTTACAAAAATTCAGATAATTGTCTAGCAGCTAATCAATTATCTAATGTTTCGGTAAATTCAATGTTTTGGCACCTACTTGGTCCCGAAGGTGCCGAAAGACAGGACTTCTGCTGTATTTGGAGGTAGCAGTAGCTCTCCAATTCACTGTCAAGATAGTAAGTATCTCCTTATGGTTCTCATATGATTGTCATTCTTTAACTATGTAGTGGATAAAATTCTCAGCCCATGAGTTACCTTGCACTTGGCTTCAAGTTACACACACTCATACAAGCAAACTCAACCAGTGTGAGACCAGTGTTTCCAAGGGTAGAAGTTATGCTGAAGTGACTTACCAATGGGATGTTTGCATGGGTTGGTGGTGAACATTTCCTTGAAGTACTCACTGCACATTGACAAAACAAACTTGTGTGCTGGAAACAACTTGCCATCACAGGCCAGGGTTGCATCTATCAGTGACTCCTGCAATAAACAAAAGACTCGGTAACACTTTGTCATAGCACCCCATGCAGTACTTTCTGGATTTCACCCTAACCAACATCCACTTCTAAGGTAATTCATACACAAAATTAACAATATTACATCCTCCTTATCCTAGATGCGAATACCAAAACTGTACTACTTCACAAAGAATGCCCCAGCATCAATTAGGACCTATGGGGTGGTTGCTGGTTACAAGGTGTCTGAACAGGTCCAAAAAAGGATACTCCACGAACAGTCTTAATAAATCGAAATTCTAGTTAAGTAGTAAAGTAATTTTCTGTCCGTTCATTCACATATACAAGCAGTAAATACTTTGCAAACTTTGCAAATTTTGAGTTGAAATAAATATACATAGAAAAAGTGAAATAAAACTATCAAATAAAACATGGTGGGTGCTAACCTCTTCTCTCAAGGAGTAGAGGAGCTGAGAAAGGGTGGTAAGGTGATTGTTCCACCGTAGGGCTATCATCTCCTCATCCGCATTCGTCCTGTGGAAAAAATACTTGTTAGTACTGGAGTATAGGCTGTAAATTACATGGTCAATTGCATTATTATACTGTAGGCATGAAAGAAATTTAAGGCACTCGTGGATTTAATACCCAACTGGACTATTTATTTTAAGGGTTGTGGGAAAATCTGTCATCTCCTGTTATATCTATCTATTGCCAGACGCCTTAATCCCCGAAGGAGTGGCCATAAAATGAATCGCCTCCAAGAACCCGTTACCCGTTAACTGGCGTCCCTCCTCCCAACCCATACCACTCTCCCTCACATACCTCTTAACTCCATCCCTCCACCTCACTCTCATACACTCTCTTAACCAACCTTCCCATACGCTCCACATGACCGAACCACCTCAAGGTGTTCCTTTTCACTCTCCAACACGTCCACACCCACACCACACTGCTCCCATACCTCTTCATTCGTCAGTCTGTCTCTCCATGTCACTCCACATGCACTTCTAAGGTAGATCATTTCCACCCCTCTAACTCTTGATTTATGTCTTTCCATCATCGTCCACGTTTCACTCCAGTAAGTCAGTGTCGTGGTAATAATATCATGTAGCGTTTTCTTCACTTCCATACTCATCGCCCTATTCCTTGTCACTGCTTTCAGTGTTCCTACAACCCTCTTCCCCTGTTGTACCCTGTTCCCCTGTTGCTGACTAAAATTGGCCAACTGATATCGGGAGCGGGAGGGAGGAGTAGCGCATCCCAAACACCCTCACTGTAGGCCTGGCTGACTGTAACTGATTACACAAATTAAAGCTCAAGGATAGAAAATGAAGCCAAGAGTTACCTAATAGGTATTTTTTGTTGTATTAATAGCTTGTAAGGTTGATAATCCAGAATAAAGACAAGGCGTTAGAGACTGTCGTAATTTGTTGTGTGCGCCGATTTCTTCTGCGTAGCTGTATATATATATGACATAATATGTCTATTTGATACCAAAATATTTATTTGGCGAAAAAGAACAATATCCTATATAATATAGTAAAATATATATTGAATTTTGTTGCAAAAAAAATAACCCCAAGAAATTGCAATGTGCAAAAATGGCTTCATTGTCACTATGTTACTGCATGGAAGTGAAAAATATTCATATAATTAACACAAATACTGTATACCAATAAAAATAGTCATAGGTCTATTCCAAGAATTTGGGCAACTTTTTAAAATAAGAAAAATTTAAAAATGAACAAATATATAGAGATTAAGTAGGTATCAGGCTGTGTACATTCACATA
Source organism: Petrolisthes cinctipes (assembly GCA_033782935.1). Classification (NCBI taxonomy): domain Eukaryota; kingdom Metazoa; phylum Arthropoda; class Malacostraca; order Decapoda; family Porcellanidae; genus Petrolisthes; species Petrolisthes cinctipes. The sequence goes on from JAWQEG010000971.1 coordinate 87,266, forward strand.
CGTGGTGTGACTCTCCTCACTGCTCAATATGCCTGCTACATACCACATGATTGGCAGAATCAGTCCCTTTAAACAACGACAGATAAATGCTGGCATACTATTGGCTCGTTAGCTCACCATATTGCCATAGATATGGAGGTATTTCTCAGTCATAAACCACTATGTTGTGGAAGGGAAGAAGGTAGAATAGTGCTTAGCTTTTCATACCAGGAGAAAAAAGGATATTTGAACAAGAGGAAACCTGTAGAAACTCAAATTCGAGATTATGGCCAACTCACCCTTTAGCCAGCAAACTCCTCACATAAACAGATTCAAAATTACCTTAATGGGAATATTCAGTGTTAGAATATTTGGTAATGTAACGCTCCATTTTTACATTAGTCACTCATTTTACTTCTTTTATTATTAAATGCCATTTTCTTCAATTCTGAGGTTCGTGGGAAAGAGAATGGAGAGCCCATTCTGGTAACGGTGTAAGTATGTATATTATATGAATTAATTAATTGGAATGTAAATATTATTGGAAAAGTATGTTATGATTTGTGTGTTTAGTTCATTTATAATTATCTGTTTACTTTTGAAGTGAATTGTAATTATTTGTGTATCATTATGTTGGTGGGAATTAATTTTACTGCGAATGGGTCGTGAACTCAGATTGTCATACTATTATTCAAAACAGGTGACGCTATGCCGAAAGATCGAGTTTCCAGTGACTAAGTGTTGAATATACTCCATCTTAATTTTCTTTACTTCCCATCCTCATAACCCTATTTTTCTAAAATTAATAGTCAAGAGAAAGAGTAGAATGGGTCTGAAAATGTCATGGGGGAAATGTTCCATTGTTTTATATAATATTACTAAGTATTATTTTAACATTGATTAATGATATTATTTAGTAGGGTTTGAAAGGTTTCCTTATTTTATTATGAAAGAGATTAATTTAAGAATGAATATTTGTTAAGTGAATTACAGGAAGAGAGTAGAGAAATGTGTGTAGAAAATAGAAATTGTTGAAAACAGTTGCGAGAGAAAGAAACTGAGCTGCGGGGAGCACCGGGTGAGGAAGAAGGAGGCATCCTTTGTGTAACAGGCTCTCTTCCCTTCTAGGTCGCCATTGTCGGTGGACCGGTTAAAGTGTCATTATTGGTTATGTGAGCTGTGCCTAGTCTTTTTAGGAGTGTGGTATTAACTAATAGTGTTCAGCAGTCATTTAAAGTATTTTCAATCATTTATTATAAATGGTTAAGAGGTAATTTAAGTGTTTTTGTGTGTAAGGGGAATGTTGTCACGTATGGTTGAAAGATAGGTGTGTTCAGGAATCCAGCTCTATCTCTAACATCTTATACGGGGTCATGAAGTGTCATAGTTCAGGCCCTACTATATACCGTGTTGGAGGTATAGAAGGTACTGTAATATCTATTCTGGGTTGTTTGTCTGGGGAAAGAGCAAGTTTAAGAGTGAGTGTTTCGCATAGTCATTTTTGGCCAGTATTATCTTCATTTTTTTTTTTTTTTTGTAATTTCTATTATAATATGTCAGGTATTTATTATCGTAGCTTAGTTACAGTAATTTTTGTAGTAGTAAATTAGGTCTAATGTAATATCAGGGAACTTTAAACATTCATGAATTTAGTTGTTATAATTAATTAAGGTTTCTTTGCTCTGGTTTGATAATTAATTAGTTAAGGGTTTAAATACAAAAGGAAAGATTATTCATATTTCAGTCAGGAGAATTAATAATATTTGGATTAATTGTATGTAATTAAAGGTTATTAAAAATAATAGACTATTTCTTGTTCCACTTCCACCTGCATAATATTCGGCTTCCCTGCTGGCTTTGGCAAAGACCACGGGAACCATATAGTTTTTTATTGTGCTAATGACGATGCTGTTCTGATCACAAGGGAGTATCATAGCGTCGAGCTGCCCTTAATTTTTTTGGTTGAATTTTTGTTTATATATATTTTTTTTACTTTCACATTCATTTTTATTTCATTGGTAATTATCTTTTGGTCAGGACAGTACCAATCATTACAGTAAGTTTTCAGGGTTACACATATGAAAATTTTTCAGACAACTCATAGTCTATCCTACTGTTTTTCTTGTGATTCATAGGATTTTAAAATCCATTTATTGTGGAAATCTCCTGTTTGGCAATACCCTATCACCCAACAATCTTGTGGGAGATCTTAGGAATATAGGGTTGGGTGGGGGGCGAATAAGTGGGACGATATAAGCAGCAATTAATCAATGTGAAATGAAAGAAATGCAAAAATTTGAGGGCCTGAGCCAAATTTAAATATAAAATATGAAATCAAAATTGAGATCCTGAACCACATTTGGATTTAACTTCACCTGACCTTACCAAATCTGGACCAAGGCAAACTACCAGGACCTAATGCATAAACAGGATATTTCTGCAAAAAGTGGATGCTAAAATTGAGTGATTCACATGAAAAACAGTTGGAAACCCCCCATGTATTGTCTGTCTATGGGGCCATATTCAGAGGGGGGGAAATTAAAAATTCTTCTCATACGAGAGGCGCTCAAGGCAAGACCTGTTTCACATTAGCAGAAATTCAGCTAACATCACGCATATCATACCGAATATTAGATATCTTGTACATGTGTAACTTGGAAATAATACTTTATGTTTTATGTTACGTTAATCTTATCACAGACAAAGTTCACCACCTCGCTACACACATCATACTGTATTATCAAAGCAGATTTATTGGCATTACTGAAACACGTCATCTACAATATCTTCTTAAATAGGCTGGATAATTAGAAGGACAGTTTCCTAAATTCTTATGTTCTTGTGTTCTCCTGATTTGGTAGCTCAGCTTGGCTAATTCTAGAACACAATTAGTAAAGAGTTACGTTGTTGTTGTTGAAGTTCCTCAAGCTGTCTGGCCGAACAGCCCCGAGCTCCTGAGGAAGGCCATGGCCTGAACCGGGCTCTCCCACAGTGCCCTCAGAGAGTGACAGAGTGTAAGTTGTGTTGTTGGCGAGTGTGGTTGTGTGCATTGCAGTCTTCCATAATGTGTTTCATAGAATGGGGTGCTGTGTTGCATCCTGGACAGGTATCTACAATGGCTCCATCCAGCTTCTTCTGATATGTCAGAAGGGCCGGGTGGTGGCCACACCGCAGCCTGGCCAGGTGGACTCTGTCCTCACGGGGATGGGATTCAGATGGGTGGATGTCAGGAGGTCATGCATGCAGCTGGGTGTTGTTTTCGAGTGTTTGGATGGACTGATGAGTGATTTGAGTATGGATATGTTTCTGGAGATTGGTTTGGGGTGGGCAGGGTGGAAGAGATGATAGTATTTGTGTATGGTATCGTGTACTGGGTGTTGTTTTGATGTTCCTTGGCATGTGTGGGTGTGTTGCCATGAAGTGAAGTGGATGGTGTGGGTTTGTGGAGGCTGCAGCAAGTGTTTGTGTGCCTCTCATGTCAAGATGGTCCTTGATTTTGAGGGCTTTGGTTTCATGGTGTAAGTGGTCTGTAGGTGTGGTAGCTGTGCAGCCTGTGATTATCTTTAGAGCTCTATTTTAAATGGTCTGAAGGGTGTTGAGATGTGTCTCAGTGAGGTTTGGGGCCCAGGCAGGGCTTGCATAATCCATCACTGATCGGATATATTGTTGCATGCATTTGGCTGTGATGTGTTGTTTGAATGTCATGAATGTATTGTAGGTTATGCCAAGTATTTTAGGTGTGTGTGTGTGTGTGGTATAGGTGTGTTGTTTATGGTGAGGTGCGGTGTGTAGCGGTGTTCTGCGTTCCAGTTGGTGAGTAGGGTGACAGTTGACTTGGTGGGTGCTATTTTAAGTCTGTTTGTGGTGAACCAGGCATTTAGAGTGTTCAGGTAAGGTCGAAGTATGCGAGTGGCTGTGTCTGCATTTCGGTGTGTACATGTGAGTGTTATGTCGTCTGCATATGAGGCTATCTGTATTTGTGTTGCCTGGGGTGTTGGTAGGTCGTGCATGTATAAATTGAAATGGGTGGTACAGAAGCTTGCGGGACACCATTGGTGAAACTTTTAATGTTAGATGACTGACCAGCAAATGTAACATGTGCTACTCTTCCTCCCAGGAAGCTGGCCACATCTTTTTGTATTATTGTGCATGTTTGTGTTGTATATTTTGTTTGTGAGGTTGTGGCAGGGGATGGCATCATATGCTTTACTAATGTCCAATGTAACTAGGAGTGTTCTGTGTGGGGGTCTATTTGACCGACCCTGCCGACGGACGGGACGAGCCCAATATGGAGCAAGTTTCCGCCGGATGGAGAAGAGGCGCCCAGTGGGGGCCAAACCGTCACAACCAACCCCTACCCCATTTTGGGGCACGAGAACCTGGGAGTGGCTTCGGTCGCCCGGGCATTCACAAAGAGTTACGGTAGGTAATATGTTTTACTCTTCAATTTTCCTGTCTTTGTGGCACATTTAGTCTCTAGGTCTAGAGGGTTAGACTTTCAAAACATGCAGTACTGTCTGTCAGTTAGTCATTTAAACATATAAAAATGGCAAATATTTCAATGTACAAAAAAAATATATATATATATATATATCATTTTCTGTGTACAGTATAATTCTGGACTTAAATAATGCTGTTATAAATTATTAAATAGAATAAATATTATTAAATTAAAACAAATAGTGAAGGAGATTTCTCAGTTACCGTATTGATCAACTCAATCGTTCAAAAAACAAATAAATTTTTAATGTTGCATAATGCAATAAATCAGTAACTATATGTAAAGATTCTAACAAATTGAACACTATCTTTTATTGGCAGAGGTCTAATAAAATCTTTTTTACAAAATATGAAAAGAATGATTCCAGGTGCAAGACCTATTTAATTCTCTTAATATCCAACTAATGTTACTTACAATGAAAAATACTTAAGTCAAATGAGATATAATAACTGTAAACATTAGTTCTACTTATAAATCAAAATGGTACAGTACTACACTAACACCTATTATACAGTATTTTCTTAACAAATAAGCAGTGCAACACTCTTTTTCAAACTGGCAACTATGATATATGTGTAGCAAAGTTAATATAAAACTTTAGAACGTGGAGGCAATCCGAGGCATTGACACTACGGCCACAGCAGTGAGGAGGGAAGCTTGTGTTTACTCAATGTTTGTATTACACTGCCATTACCAAGTGGGTTGTGTCACTCTGGACCACATTCAAGAACGTTTGTGGTATATACGATGGTGTGGTACCTATACGACGACTCCATAGACAAGCAATATACGTCATACTAATATATTTTGAGGGTGTTAGGAATGCAGGTGGGCTGCAGTGAATATATGTTGCATTAAACTCGTGTGCGCCATGACGCTGGCACTAACGGGAGTGGTCTTCTCTGTCCCAGTTATTATACTCTAATATCAGCCATTCTGGTCTTTATTTATGTCTTAAACATACTTACATGATGTCTTGTTGAGTTGGTGGGTATCCTCAACGTTCCTAGTGGCACTATAACCAGCTGCAAAGAGTTTAAATTGACAATAAAATGACAAGGTTACCACAGTCCTTGGTTCATCCACCAATATGTAAACAAATGCCGGGGTGTGCAGACTGTCCATTGGTGTGTTGTGCGCAGGTCTCTCCTTACACTAACCAATCACAACACATCAAGCCCTATACACTGTTCTCATTGGTCCATTATGTGGTGGCTTCGTCTGCAGTAAGTCTGGCAGCTGTGTGCGCGGGATGGTGGTCACCAGCGTTACCAATCATTAATAGTTTCACGCCACCCTGGGCGATTTTTCCTTTGATGGGATTTTGGGACATGTATTCAAGAACATCCGTGATGCATACGATGGTGTGGTACCGGTACAATGGCTCAATTTGTTTGTCTATGGATCCGTCGTATTGGTACCACGCCATCGTATGCACCACAAATTTTCTTGAATATGGCCCTTTATTTTTGGAGTGAATGAAACTGCCAGGCAGATTCTAGTCTGTAAACGAGGAAGAAAGAATATACTGTTCAAAGCCAGAAAGACTTTATCACAAAGGAAGAGACTGAAAAGAGGGATAACAACACGAAGGAAAAGGGACATTTAAAGAAAGGAATGGAGTCAGCAGATCCGAAGGGGAGCCTAAAACCTTTAAACTTTAAAGCATCACCCACATCCATTAAGGGATGGTTGAATTACAATTAACTATCCAGAATCAATACATTTTACAATGTTTCCTTTATGCTAAACTAATATAAAGTGAACATTTTCCGCGTGAATCAATGAACAATAACCAATTTTTAAAAAACTTAGGTACAGCTTAGCTTGGTTTAATTAATTAGTTTTGGACAAACGATTAAAAAAATGTCGATTGCAGAAGTAAAAATACCCAACATTCATTCCATACCCAACTAACTATATAAACAACTACCGGTACCCTAAATTCACTTTTGTATCACTATTAAAGACTACAACAGAATAAATTTTGGTAAAAAAAATATCTCGGGCGGCTTTGGGCTATTTTTCTGTATTTTTTTGGCGAGCTTTGTCTTGATGTAGGTGGCATCTCTCGCATTGTGAATTTGTGGTAGTGGTTTCAATTTTGAGAGGGAATTGCAATAAAGTTCCATACAAAATATGAATTATTGACTTTCACTCTTAGAATATGTATAATTTAAAGGTGGTATGTCATCCTGAAATTTGCTGCAATAGTCTTGCTTTAATATTTTTCTTGCTGACGTTGGATTTCACAATACGTGTTCTGAATAATCAGTTGAAATGACTCTGAATAGTGATGTGTATAAATTCATTTTAAATTATGCTCGCTTTTTGTGGTAGGCTACAAGGTCTTTCTGGCCTATGCGTGGGTTCCAAAGCTGTATGCAAGAACATTCGGGGTGTTGACGATGGTGTACCACTGGTACCACTATAGACAAACAACAGTCATCGTACCGGTAGCACGCCATCGTATACACCACGAATGTTCTTGAATATGGCCCCCAGTACCATACTCAGATAATACTATGTGACAGTCTATGATAGGTCCCCCTGTACTGCCTAGGTTCCCTTGTATTGTCCAGAATATTGTAGGTCACATAGTCATGCTCAGGTATGCTTTAGTGTTCTAGTGATAGTAAGCTAAATGTATAGTAGACCTTTGATATAATGATATGAAAGACTTGTATCCACCACTTCATTTAACACTCGAAGAAACTCACTAAAGACTATTAAGTATTTTCTAAGGCAGTTAGATGAGGAAAGGAAGAAGAAAGATTGCAGTACTCTAAGGTAGATGGACAAAACAAATAGTCAAGATATCCAAGTTTTCACCCACCAACATACCAGACATCAGCCGCAAGTACAGTAGGTGGATCATTATACAAGTACAGTACATTAGAACAATCTTTCTTCTTAATGAAATCACAAGCAAGTCTCAAGGCATTCCTCTCTATGGTGTGGTATTTAACTCCACCAATCAATGAGAGAATTATCAAACAAAGCAAGGATGGGTCACTCATAAACAATGACAATGTGAATTCAAATGTGGATTCTAGACAGTACAATTAAAATGCAGTCCACCACAAATCCCTTATCAGAAGGCTTGCATCATCCAAAAGGTTTTAAGAAATGGTATGGTTAATCCATATTTTGACTGGCATCGTCTACACATTTTTTGGGTAAGTTACTATATAAACAAACAATAGAATACTATAAATTCCTTCTAATTAAAACATACAGGTGACATTATCAACTAAGTTAAAATTACAAAGGAGCTTACTTATGGCACATTACAAACTAGAAAACAAGCCAAAAGAATAAATTTTGTCATTATACACAGTTGGTTCAATATGATTGAAGGTGAGGTGTGGTGAGTGTTCTGAACATAGATACATTCGGTAGTCCTTAAGGTGCAGCTTGTTAACTAGGCCTACTTGACATTCTCTATTTCTCATTTCAATAATAAACAGTACCAAGGAGGAAAATACTATTAACAATAATCCAATATTAATTAAAAGTACAGTACAGTATATCTACATCAATACCAGTACTATAGTTTTTCAAAACTAAAAGAATGATAAACAAGTATGTTTTGTACAATACCTCAAAAAAGTATCGGCACTCAGAGGGTAGATAGTTTCAAAATGGTAAGTTGTGGTTCACTCGTGTCTCGGCGTGTTTCAGATCACATCGCTGACTTTTCAAATTGTTTGCCGTAAAGAGAGGGCTGATACTTTTTTGAGGTATTGTACATTATCATGAAATATTCCTTGATGAAATAAACTCTAGTACTGTAACTTGAACTTGGAAGACAAAATGGGAAGCATTTTTTTGCAAACATATCGAAGGAGACTATTGCTATACCTTAAAAATGGAAGACTGTAAAAACAAATTGGAAGACAGGCGTTAATATCTGAAGAGATATGTGGTTACCATCACAAATAATAAACCAGTTGCCTATAAACCTTTAAACACATTCCTTATTTAAATGCTAGGAGAGCAACAAGAGAAAAAGAAGACTATGTTACAAAAAGACATGAGCTAGCCATGATCATATAGCCTACTACAGTACCATCAGTAGTTTCCTATTACTTTAACATGGTAACATGACATAACCGTTTGCTTTCTGTTAATCCAAATTGGGTTACTCTGCAAGTACTATATCACCTATAATTTTTTATCATTCACATCCTGTAATTGTCTTGACATGTAAACAATATTTGACTAATAGTATAAAAAGTGAGTAAATTAAATCAATATAAAGGGCAAGGCTTTAGTTTCCTTTAATTAAAAGGCATATATAATATACTGTAGCCTTAGAGTGATCTTTTTACATACAAATACATTAAACAATCACTTCACAGGTAAAACGGACTGTTCTCTGTGTTATCTAAGACCTGTGGGGTGATAAACTTGTTCTCTCTTCTGTACAGACAGTGGCCGATTCTGACTCTCCATCTGTTTTCTAACACATTGCTCCCGTTCCTCCAGCCTCTTAATAATGTGTGGCACCTCGGTCAGTTTCTTCCTAAGTTCAGGGGTAATGGGTTGCTGTCCAGGGTATGGCACAAAGGCTTCCCTGGGGCTGGAGCGATACTTCATCTGACCTGTGGCGTTGCTGATCATCATCTGGGCACCGTTGTCATAATCCACACGTACCACGTCACTCTCCTGTGGGTACCAGAGGTAAATTTAAGTAGTGAAAATATTATGTGCATAACAACACTCAAGAACTTAAGTCGTCTATAATTTTTATATTGTTTACACAGTGAGAACTTTAACTTAAAAAAAAAAAATACCGTACATTATAATACCTCCCATGGATAAAACACAAGCCTTTTCACAATACTGTAATTAATCTAGATCATGATAACAAACACCCTAATTCTTTTTAAGGTTTTAATACTTCAGGCCAGTAATCAAAATTTAAACAATGGTACCAGTAATTTTAAATTCCTACCTTGTAAGCCCTGCCAACCTCAGGGATATCAACAAAGACTGCAGACTTGTTGAGGGGTGGAGGAGAAGCTGGTATGGGCGGAAGGGCATTTGGAGACTGGTTTGAGAGTGGGGTACGGCCAGGTAAGCGGGGAAAGGTGCCCTGAAGACTGGTCATCTGAGTGCTCATCATTGATACATCAAATGTTCCCAGCTGAGTGAGAAATTTGTTTGACAATATAAGTGGAAATTATTACAGCTATGTAGTTTTCAAATTCTGTAAGTTAACTGAGTCATAATTGTCAGATTGTCAAAAATGACAATCTGTAAGCATTTAGAAGTTACAATAACTTTGTCTCCATATGTTCAGGAATTAATGATAGGAAGAACTAATTATTATACACAAAAACTATAACCATAATCTGAAACTTGAGAATATAATCGTGTACTCTCACTTGTGATAAAATATTCCTGGGAGACCTGAAGGAGGACACACAGGAAGTTGGAGATAAATTTTCCTTATTGTGACCTCCTCCAACCTGAGGTGTGGGTGCAGTGGCCTGGACAGTGGTGATGGACAGCTTCCTACCTAAGACGGCCGGAAAGCAAGAGAAGCCAGGGGTGGTGGTCGCCTCTGAGAGAACTTGTTCCAGGAGAAGGCAATGGTTCTGGGCCTGTAGATGCAAGAATGAAACATCAAGATCTACATTGATTGGCTACCTTACTCATATTGTATCATGTCACACTATTTTCAGTTGAAATGTTTTCCAAGATTCTGCATTACTGTTTGCTGAATGTGTTCAAAGGTCCTGTATTACTGAGCACTGACTGACCTGCTTGAAGTGCTCATAGAGGGGAAGTAAGTGTTTGGGAATGATAGTGGGACTGCTGTTGTTATTGGAAACGGTGTAGGAGACGCCAGTTGACTCTTTCACCACAGTGCTGTTCCCACTCTTTGTCATCTTGGTTCCTGGTGATAAAGGACACAACACATAAGAAACACTGATACAATGATTGTTGTAGTTCCCCAGACTGTCAGGCTGAGCAGTAACTAGTCCTGTTGACCGAAGCCGCACACATACTCAGGAGGACCCCAAAAGGGAGCCAGGGAGATACAGAGATCTGTTTCTTCGAAGGCAACAGAAGAGGGGACTACTGGCTCACGGATATGTACCTCCCAGCCAACAAACAACTGTCACAATGACATACGGTACATAATGCATTGAGTTCTGCATTCACAACTATTTCATTGATCACACCATACAAGTCATGCTTAAACATTTGAGAGAGAAAAGCTGACCTTGGTAGAATATTGCCACAAAATCTGGGTCTGGAGAATTTTCCATGAGATAGAACTTGGCTTCCTTGGAGTAGTAGATGATCTTGGTGGTCCGGGACTTGACGAGCTTTACAAATCTTAGGTGAAGAAATCAAACAATAATGTAAGTGGAAGGAGAGAGTGTATTACTATTTCATGGACAAGGTAACAGGTTGTGCTGGGAGGGACAAGGGAAAAAGAATCATTAGCCCATTTCCGAATTAAATATGCATACTAATATCCTAATACTGTACAAGGAAGGTTGTATGATGGAGGAAATACAAAGGATGGGAAAATAATCAATGGTTTAGCTGTGAGGATGAATACAAAATTTCATGCTGTGACACCCTGGAGTTGGCCATGGTGACATGAGCTACAAAAGAAAGGGAAACACACAGAACTCTAATGTTTCATAATTATATACCGTCATAAATTATTGCATACACTGATGGAAGTTTGAAATTCCATATTTTTCACTATCACTTTCTGGAAGAATTAGGAGTATTCAAAGTATGTAATCATAAACCAGCTCAATAAAAATAAATAGTATACTGTATATACAATTTACAATACTATACTGTACATACAATTAGTCAATAACAATGTTATATTCTGAGAATTTTCATTGTAAATATGATTTCCAACAAAAATGTGATATTGTTCCTCACCTTGCAGCATCTTTGTACTTCCTCCAGTACTTGGTGGGGAGATTATCATAGGAAAAATGAACAGTTCCCTTCTTAGGTTTAGGAGGGGGACTGTCTCCACTTTCATACCCACCTCCCCTCTCTGGTTGGTATATGATAATCTATAAGCAAAAAGGGTAAATATATATAGCATTAAAGGTAATGATTTACAAACAGTTGAAATGCAAGGCTGCAGCAGAAAAGTTACTACTGTATATACAAAGATATTACAAGAGCAATACTTATGAACTGATTTATATTCCCTTCCATACTTGCCTCAAGACCATCGGGTGATATCCAACATGCATCCTCCACTACTGATCGTTTCTGACCCGTCCCAGTCTTGAGTTGTTCCAGACACACCTCTCCACTCTCCAAGATATTCAGCATGTACCTTTTACTACGATACCTCACTTTCTTAAGGCGATGAGAAGAGATGGGAGACACCTGCTGGCTTAGCGGTAGCCTGCTAGTAGATGATACAAGCTCCTTAGTATGTGTATTGGGAGGTACGTATTGAGGTCGCACTGGATGAACACTGTTATCCCCAACAGGTGATGGTGGGCGATGGACACGGGGAATGTCGTTCAGGATGTTGGCCTGTCGATTCCCCTCTCTGCCTCTGGTATGGTGTCTACTTGGGGACTGATAATTTTGGCCCCTGGAGCTGCTGTGATGCCTTTCATGCTCACTGTGTCTGCTGTCATCATTGTAAGCAGAGGTTGTCCTCTCTTCTGTGCCTCTTTTGTCACAATAGGACCTATGGCAGTGGGAGCCTTGACAGCAAGAGTAAGCCCTGTGTCTTTCCCTCAACACTTCCATGCTCCCTCTACGGTTGACCTCCAATGACCTACTTCTGTGATGATGACCTGATCTGTCAATGCTGTGACTTGATGAAGAATGGCTCACACATGGGTCAAGCATACCTTCTATTTTATCCCTTGAGTATGCCAACTGTCCTTGGCGAAATCTGTCTCCAGTCTCTCTATATATTCCGACTGCACCTTCTCTTGCTTCTCTACTTACTGGCAGTTCCTCATATTGGTTAGATTTTCTCCCTCTATCAAATGAACGACTTCTGTGATCACGGCATCCATCACATGATCTCTCTTCCTTGGTGTGGCCACATTTGGTGAATCCTTCCCTACTACCATAAGTGTCTGAATAGTCCATCTCCTTGGATCTGGATCGCCGGGACAAAACTGGGTCATGAATACGATCACTTGCATAATCAAACCTTCCATGGTCACCACTGTGGCCCAGAGAATCAGCCCCAGCTCTACCTAATCTTGCTGTATTACTGCTTTGGGAAGAGTAGGAGTATCTTGCATCTGATTCTGAATTCTGGTGCTCATGTGTCTGTCTCTCCTGCAGCTGGTCTTGTGTATAGCCTTCCCTAGGATGATGCTCTTGTTTCCGTCTCTCTTCCGAAACATCTCTCTCTCTCTTACTGAATGAAGGCAAAACATGGTGAGGGAACACCAAATTATCTCTTCGTAAAGATGGTAAGGGGGTATACTTTCTCTTCAAATTGTCTATGGCCCCATTTTGAGCTGGAAGCAAGTTCCTTGGGCTGCAACAAGAATACATCAAGAGATATTGAATATCCAATGTTGTATAAGTACCACAAAATAATAGGATATTTTTGACTTCCTAACAGATATAAAATAATATGTAACTCATATAACATCATGAAAAAAGCTTTATCATTAAGGTGTGTTACAATGACTAAATTATATACAATATAAATAATTCAAGATGTCAGAGCCCTCACCTTGACTTGAGCCTCACAGGTGGTGAGGGTGGGTGTCTTAGGTAGGGTTCATTGTGGACATGTGCTTGGCCCTCTACCTCCCTCCTACTTAGCTCTGATCTGCCTTCAGTAACTGTAGAGAGGGCTGCCCGAGGGTGATGGGAGGTGGTAGCTGTGGTACTCATTGTGTACATCCCGCTGTCTAAAGGTTCCCCATCTTTTGAACCAGTCATAAACGGGTGGAAGGGAATCCCTGAGAGATGAATCCGGTCCTTTGGGTTCTTTTGCAAGCAGGAGACTATGAGACTTCTAGCCTCATATGACAAAGAATTTGGCAACTGCAATGTTAAAAAGGGGGAAGCATTTGGATCGTACAGTGAACTCTCAGCTCAGTATCTTACACACCTTATATAGAAAACAATTCTGACTTTTATCATACTCTCCTTCTTTCTATACTGTACAGTATGTGCAGCAGATTATCATCTCATTATCATATCTAGTACAAAATATGTTCACTAAATTATTTTCATCTTTTTTTCTAATTTCTTTATGCAGAAAGAATCAATAGCACAAGAACCTATGAGTACAACTGTACTTTGTACATCAGCAGTGACAATCTGTAAGATATCTGATTATGCCGGTGGTGACAGACTCTAACCTCATACTCTCCAGTGACAACTTTGTTGAGGATGTTCTCTCTGACACCGCGGGTATCAAAGGGAGCGCGTCCCACCAACATCACATACATCATGCACCCCAGGCTCCACACGTCACTCTCCAGGCCATGGGGGTCACGCGTCACAACCTCAGGGCTGGGTCAGAAAGATATTGTTCAGCGTGATAATTTACTAAGCCAAGATCCTTTAACCTTAAGAAGCAATTTACTTACAAAAAGACAATATGCATCAGTGCTACAATATAAAATCATCTCATATAGAAACATAAGTAAACAGAAACACTCTCTGATACCTGATAAAATTTGGTGTTCCACACATTGTGGTGTGACGGACATTTGGGTGAAAGTGTGTGGCCAAGCCAAAGTCAGCAATCTTAAGGCGACCAGAGTCATCAATAAGGATGTTGGAGAGAGTAAGGTCCCGGTGAATGATGGAATTGGACTGAAGGTACAACATTCCTTGTACAATCTGGCCAAGATACTCTCGTGCTGCGAAAGGAAAAAGTCAAGATATTATTACAGGAATGTAGTCAATTCCATGTTTACAAAATGCTTCATAAAGCTTTCTACTACTCTCAGGATGATCCAATTAATTACTAGTATCTGAAATTTGAGACCTAAAATTTATGTACAGTCGGCAAAAAAAGTTTCGTTACCACCCCTACATTAATTTTAACATGGGTAAGCCCGGTAGGGTTGGTACTCCACCAACTGGGTAGCTGTGACTCGTGTCATCCGGGACATGCTGGACGGGAATTGTCATTGCTCCGGCAGTGTCAACTTTTTTTGTATAAAAAGTTTAGCTGATTTCAAATAAAATTTTGAGGGTTGAAGAACTCTTACTATTTAACTATTCATTATTAAACATAAGGAAATGAGTTTGAGTATTTTAGAACAAAAATAACCGTGAAATACCCAGAAAATATAGCACTGGGTGAAAGAACGTCATTCCTGCTAGGCTGCCCATGACACACTGAGGGGCATTGGCCCAGGGGCACGGACTTATAGAGGCCGGAGGTACGACACTCACCAGTCCGGCGTACCAACATTACATCACTCTGTTTTAGGAATGGTAACGAAACTTTTTTTGCCGACTGTACAGTATATGTATAGTCATAAAATTATATAAAGTATACCAACCTTCATCTTCAGTGAGTACCCTTCCCAAGTTCCTGAGCAACTTCTGCAGCTCGCCTCTGGGGCAGAGTTCAAGCACCAGGTAGACATAATCGCTGTTCTCAAAGAAAGTGTAGAGTCGAAGGACAGTCGGGTGGTTGAGCTTGGCATGGATGGTCACCTCTTCCTTCACACGTGCAGAGAGATGACCTTTGTGGATCAAGGTCTTGTCAATCTGCAAAGCCAGGAACACTATTAGGTATTCATAATACAGTAATAATAATCATGTCAATTTTTCCATGTCCAATTTGTTGTGATAGTTTATAACACACATACAAGAGTTCAAACCTTCTTAATAGCAACATTAATGCCAGTGTTGTGACATCGGGCCCGGTACACAGTGGCAAACCCTCCCCTACCCAGCTCCTCACTGACTTCATACTCCTGTAAGTAATACAAAATAGTATCATAAAAAAGGTCCAATTACATAAAATTGCAATTTACATTATATGGCAATAGTGACAATGAATATTTCATCTCCATTAGCAGTATTATTTCACCTAAGCCATGCAGCCTTAATATTTAGTGGTTTTGCACATTAAAGGTTAAAGGCTGCCAATTAGTGGCACTCAATGGGACTGTGTGAAGCACACACTAGACTGTATGAAACACATCTATAGCACACATCACAAAGATGATGAGTGGCCCAGAGAACTCTCTTCCCACGTGAGACCCGAGTCAGCTTTCGGCTATGGAATGCGTAAGCTGGAAGGCCTCGGACAGCCGACTCAAACCCGCCACGCTCTGTTCATAGGGGATGGTAACCTCTGGCAACAGTGAAAGATTTTTACAGTATCCCAAGCAGAACTCGAAAACGCTGGACCACAGAAATTAAAGCAGCACACCCTACCACTGTGCTAGCCAGAGGCTAAACTTGTTCCACTTGTCCTTTTCCAAACCAATGCTCTATTTTGTGCCTGAATTAGAACTTCTCAAGCTTAAATCTGTTCGAGCTGACCTAACTTAACCAACCAAAAATAACAATATCCTATGGTGATATAGTCACTCCATTCGGAAAAGGAGAACCAGTTGATACGATTTTCCACATTTTCTTTATTTTTCATTATAAAAGCAACAGATACCTGCCCAGGATGCAACACAGCACCCCATTCTATTAAACACATTATGGAAGACTGCAACGCACACAACGACACTCACTAACAACACAAGATACACTCACTGAGGGCACTGTGGGAAAGCCCGGTTCAAGCCATAGCCTTCCTCAAGAGCTCGGGGCTGTTCGGCCAGACAGCTTGAGTAACTTCAACAACAACAACAGATACAACAGAAGCAAGTACAAAAGAAGCCTGTCTAATAAAGAATATTAACTTCGGTAATAGTCAAGCGTTTGTCCATAATTTGCTTTCAACTCGAGGTTTTCAGAATGGAATGATTAATTTTATAGTGTGTTTTTAACTAATTTATTGTTCACATTCGTCGCAATACGAAAGGAACTGCTGGAACCGGTACCTAATATTAACTGACAATGATATGCTGTCTAATGCTGTTTTAAAGCCTTAATTTACCGACTGGGACGAACAGCAAGTGCATTAAATATAAGGCACATAGGCACACAACAACTACTATTGGTGGAACCGTTTCCTTGGAACTAGAATCGGTTCTCACCTACGAACTGGCGGTTCTTGCCCAGCCCTAGCCCATGGATAAAGGAAAATCGAATCAATTAAGGGTAGTTGTATTTAATGCATTTGCGTCAGAAATACCCAATAAGGAAATGACGTACATGTATTAAGAAATATATTTGAAAGAAAAGAAGGTATTTATTGAAAGAATTGCCATTTTGTAGCAGTGTTGCCAGATCTGGCTAGGTCCCAGTATTTTGCCCTGGTCATTTCTTGTACTTTACCACGGTTATTTCCCGGTAGTTTGCCCAGGTTAGGTCCCTGTAGTCTGCTGTGATCTAGGTTAGGTTAGGTAAGGTCTGGCTATTTTCAAAATGCCCCATTTGAATATGCCCGCCCTATCTTGGAAATGGGGGATTTGCAGAGGAAATGCCACAGAAGAAAAGGGTAAATTTACAGAAGAACTGGGTTCACTATATTGTATATTTTAGTATCATTACCCACTATTTTGGACCATTCTAAGACACTCTTCATCTATGGTGTTTCTCTCGGAGATGCCCTGTTTTACAAACATAATTGGGAAATTAGTCTGACCTGACCTGACCTAACCTAGACCACAGCAGACTACCGGGACCTAACCTGGGCAAACTACCGGGATATATCTGGTGTAAACTATTATAAAGTGACTGGGGCTAATTCCCAGGACCTACCCGGATGTGGTAACACTGCGCAATCCTAGACAAAAACCCAGTTATTCTGTAATAATACCAAGAAAAGTCTTAGAATGGTCTAAATAAGTGGGTAATGAAGGTAGAAAAACCGTACGCGATAACGGCAAATAATTCAATATTTACCTAAAAGAATTAATGGGGAGTGATAATGGACAAACGTTTGACTAATACCTTAACTTCAAATCCTGAGGAGTTATGTCCCGTCACTAAAGTAGAAAGAGAACGATACGTATTTTTACGAACAAGACTGACAATACCACAAAGTAATCAATGTCAACACGAGAATCCATCAATTACCTCTCGCTACACTACAATTACTACAATATCAAAGGTATTTATTCAATTCAATCCACCATCAACACCTAAATGTCAACATAGGAGTCCCTCATTTCACTTCACATTACACCATAATAATGTGTTTTGAAGCCTTTATTACTCAGCCATTAGACCCTAGACAACCCCTCACCTCTATAGAACCTCCAATATCACCCTCTCTGCTCATGCCTGTTGACCTGTTGCATGTTATTGACGTATTTGACTCGCCATGACCCTCACGCCAGACACTTTTGTTGTTTTCATACCTCCCACCTGCCATGAGTACCGTCTCCCCATTGGTCATTGCTACACCCACGCGGCCAATAGGAATATAGCTTATATTTTAAATGCCTTGCTTTGATTGGCGGTTGGTGTCAATGTCTGAGGAGCTGGACCAATTGGAATCCAGTTCACTGATCGATGCAAGGATTTCTAGAGACTCGTTTGAAACCACCTTACCAAAGAGAAAAGGACAAATTTAAATATTATAAAACCAATTTGCAATATTTATACACTAACGGATTGGAAAAATAATACGAAGTTCAGTACGGAGTTATATACGAAGAAAGAGTGTAATTAAGTGAGATATAAATGTTTCTTTGAGTCGAGTGCTAGCGTGTGAGCCTAACCGGCCTCGTGCTCTAGAATTTTCGTCAGTTTGTCATGGGCAGTGCTCAGTTCGGGGTCTTAAGTCGAGTGCGCGATAGTGGTCCCCAGCAGGCCATACCAGCGTGTGCACGGTAGCCTTTCCAGCCACACTCCCTGGGGCGTCTGGCGTGTGTGTGTCGAGGCCTGGATAATATAAACAGATCAATAATAAAATATAAAGATGTCCGTCATTGGTATAGACTTCGGGAATGATGGCTGTTACATCGCAGTGGCAAGGCAGGGCGGCATCGAAACTATTGCCAATGATTATAGTCTCCGCTCCACACCGTGAGTAATATTATCATCATCAACTCATTTATAGCTTCTCCTTCCTGCACTTTATCTGTTTATATGGCCAACTAGATTGCGGGAATTTTCCTTGTTCGAGAAAATAATGGATTAAAAATATTGTGCTGAAAAGGGAAGCAGTTGACATAATTATTAAGAGTCCACGCCGCCTCGTTGTATTTATTTTTTTTTTACTTTCATTTTCCTCTTTTGTTTCCGTCTATCACCGTTTTAGAATCTAGGTATTCCATTCGACCCGAGAAAACATGTATAATATTCCCGAAAATAGAATCTAGGGATCATTTTTATCATTTTATTTATAAGGAGGTGAGAGGTTTCAACACGTCGCTTGATATCAATATTGCACACATTAATTTCTCATTTATCTCTGCAAGTACGATACCCAGATGTTGAAAAGGTGAATAATAGAAGTATATGAAGCCAGATAGGTGTGTGAGTGGGACAACCGCTGTGTTATTACGTCACCCAGCTTAGTGAAATGACTTTGAGGTGAAAACAAGGGCCAGCATCACTTCACTTCACTAGACCATTATTTTGGACTTGACGTACGCAATTGTGACATGATGTTAGACCCTAATTTTACACCGACATTCACATCGCCAAGGACTTGAGGTGAAAACACGGGCCAGCTACCTACCCTTCACTTGACATGACGTACGGAAATGTTGTGACATGATGATGATGATGCTAATATTAGACTTTTGTACACCCACACCTCGGCACCTTTCTCTCACCTGTTTTGGGAGTTTGAGTGTAGTGTGGAAATTATAAGAGGCGTTTTCTACTTGTTTGTTTGCTTGGTACCGGTATGGAAGTGTCAGGAATGTTCCAGACAAACAACGTGGTTCCATTACTGATCATGATGTTATTTGTTATATAACACGAGGATGACATGTAAATTCCTTTAAGTAATAGGCTTGCTTAACTTTGATGTTTATTGCAGATTATTGTATTTTTTTCTTTGAAATGTGACATTGAACAGAGAATGTTCAGGCATTTTGTTTGTTGGCTCTGGGACTAAAACAATGGTAACGGTATAAAGTTGGAATTTTTGTGAATGTATATTGTAGAGGCTTATAACTTGAATATCTAAATTCAGACGGTATTACTTTTTTGTTATACCATAGTTTTTTTTTTTTTGTTTTTTTTTATAAAGCAGTGTCTGATATTGGAATAATGCTGTTCGTATAATAGCACAGTATCCAGGAATCAGTCCCGCTCTAATTTACTGAAACGAGGTGACCCAATTATAATCATTGGTCTGCTTTAAAAGTGGACAATATAGGCCTAGCCTAAAAGTCAATGTGGTACTACATTAATAATTTGTGACCACAAAGGTTTCATGAATGTCCCCCAGTCATTGTAGCAGTCTTTACATTAAAAAAAACTAAGGATTGCTATGATCAGGAAATTGTTGAAAACTGTAGGCAGAATCAGTCGCTGCGTACAGTACACTGGGATACGATACTCTAGCCCAGCGGGCCAGCTCACTAACTAACTCGACCGTGGTCCAGCTGAGTCAAAGCCCGAGATCTGAAGCAGGCGGTTTGTGGACAACAACCTACACAAACCATCACGAGGCTACACGTCTCGAACCAAATGGAGGCTTCGGGTGGGCTGTCGTCCAGAAACCGCCTGCTTCAGATCTCGGTCTTCGACTCAGGCGATCTAGAGACTATGGTATCCGAGTATACAATCGGAGGCTATAAACCTATGCTGTACGTGATAACTGTGTGGAGTATAATCCAGTATCGAATAGTATGAATGAAGACAGTATTGATGTATGCCACACCCTACCACAGTAAGTTGCATGTTCTACTCGCATGTGACTTCTGGAAGAGTCTGTTGAGCTGATGTCTCCCCCTCTAGATCAATATACATCTGACTGTCGAGCGATTTAGGCTGTATATACAGATTGTTTATTTAGCCTTTGTAGTGCTGAGTCCAACCTCTTTTTCTAGGATGTACACACTTTTGTAGTCGGCGGTAGTTATGGTACAGATCTGTTGATGGCATTCCTCAATCGGATAAGTATGTTGAAGGAAATTGGACATGATTTTGGACCACATACATTTTCCCTTCACAGGTGAGGACTCATTTTGGGCTTCTTCTCTTAAGTCACGACCTTTCTCAATAACTAACAGAAGATTCATCGGAAGAATAATACCGGTATGGGTTGCTAACTTTGCGTTGCTGTGTGCGGCACATTTGACATTTGTCATTTTGGACCCGTATTCACAAAAGCAAAGTTCACTCTTTAAGTAAAAATTTTGTTCGTAAGCTTTCATTCATGGCAAGGACTAGGACACGGAACTGCTTCGAAATCATAATATAAGCTCATACCAATCGAATAACAAAACCCATCACTGCTTCGAAATGAGCCTGAAACACTATGGTGTGGTCAGTAATGCAAACATATAAACAAGTCCAGACTCTAAGATGTTTTGTGAATACCAACCCAGGCTGATTCAATGTGGCGTTGATTCATAAAGTAGTAATGTACTGTGAAACCCACGATGCAACAGCATACCCGGTACCTAAATATATGAAGTTGTTTATATGTATAAAAAAAACTGGAAACTGGTTTTTAATCTGAGCTTAGCTTACAGTCTTAAAAGAGATACAAGTAATGAATTGTCGGTAATGTATATAATTTGAGATGACTAATAGCAAACATTGGGTTGATAATGTATGTGGGAGTAATGGTAAAGACCCTTTGGTGCTGCTGGACTGGTTAGCCTAAAAAGGAAGAGGTTGGAAAGACAGGTTGTGACGTCACCGTAAATAGTGCTGAATCACGCCCCTTTCTATCAGCATATTGTAGCTTTAGTCGAAGGGCGAGTGTGCAATCTTTAGCGGCATGTGATACCCGGTAGGCATTGTTTGATTACATAACGTACTGATATTCATTCGTGTCCCTCTGTTAATATGCTTCTTTTCTGTAGTTTAAGTTTTATCCTGCTCATTGAGTCGATCTCATATTGGATGGCAACTGTTTTTAATTTTATCGTTATTGGATTACATGGGTTAGGTTTATGCCTATGCACGGACAGACGCCATCACTTGAATTGAATTTCCACCGTTCTCAATACAGTAGACCCTGAACCCCTTGATATAGGCCTACAATGAATAAAATATTTGTATCCCACTTTATTTAGTCCATCATTTAAGACTACCAAATGTTTTCCCAGGCTTCTGTTATTCATTACCATTCAAAGTCATTTACTGGGCTAGTGTTAATAGGGTAGTGCTAAATTTAGCCATCTTATATCGAGGGCCCACTGTACTCCATTTTTTTTACCATCTCTCTCGTTGAAATCCTTGGCTTATCCGGCAAATGAAATGCAATCCAAGACAAAGAACAACGCAAATTTACACAACTATGTTCTCATATGCAACAGGAATGTACGGAAAATGTGTGTCATTGTTATTGAGGAGGAAATGTGTGCATTTTCGCCGTAGATACTCGGGGAACCAACCACCTGACAGGGGCCATTCCACCCTCCACACACGTGGTGGGTGTAAACTGTATCATGTCCAGTATAAGTAACGTTGTGGGGGAACTATTTTTTAACCTCGCTCTTTAAGGGAAGTATCCTTTTGTGGTCATTTTGGAAGTCAATGTAGGCCTCCAAACTCATCAATAAAACCCATCCATTTATAATTTCATATGGAGGGGTTCTGTTTCCTGACATAGTATGGAGGAATCGGTAGCCTTCCGATATCCCATAATTGGTTACTCCCCTTAAACTGGTCCAATCCGTATGTGTCAGTGGGGATTTAAATATCACTCATGATTTAAAAGGTTCAGGGGGGATTTAATGAGTTACGAGACCGGAAGCTCTTTCTCCAGTTAAATCTACTCCGGGATGTGTGGTTCTCGACGATAACAAAATTGGAGGGCTGCTGATTCCTTCTATCTATGCCAGGAAACAAACGACCCAAGTGTTATATACTGATTGGGGATCGGTTTTGTGACATCGTTTGGAGGAATGGGGTACTCTAGTCCTTTATAGTACCAGGATAGCCTAGGCTAGTCTCCAGTTAAGGGGATAGTACAGTGGTGGCGAATCTGGAGCAAATGATTCCTCCAAACTATTTCAAGCAACATACTTCCAATATTTTTAGCAATCTGGTCCTGTTTCATGGCATACTTTGGAGGAATCAAGGAGCTCCAAAGTACCAAAAGTATACTATCCCCTTAAGTACGCTTAGTTGGCAAACCAGTGACCCTTGGTGTTTCCACTGATTATTTCAACGGAATTTATTTTAGCGAGGGAATTGGTTTTTTTTTATATAGCGACTGTATATTCGTATGTGGACAGGAACCATGAAGAAAAAATACCGTACTCGCTTTACGGTAAATTGGAGGGCTACTGATTCCTCCAAGCTACAACACGAAACATATTTTTAGTAAAATTCTTGATATTAAAGTCTATTTCCTGACACAGATTGGAGAAATCATAAGTCCTCCAATTTATCAGTAAACTATTTCTCCCCTTCATTATTACAGGGTTTATCTGTATGTGTGTTGGTATAAGCGAGGAGGTTAGATAAGCGAGTGATATAGACCGTGAGGTACCATACAGTTATCACCAGAAGTCCTGTCGTCGTCACCTACTCATCTTCAGGTGATACTGATTTATTGTGCTGTTGGGAACGGGCTTAAAATCCCAGCTGGAGTTTATTAGTCTTAACGGGATATTCTTTTGAAAGTAAATTATTGATGGGTTACTGATTCCTCCAATCTATGCCACGAAACAGATCCCCCATCAAAGTACAGTAACATTAGGGTCATCTGTTTCCTGGCATTGTTTGGAGAAATCAGAGTCCTTCAGATTCACCAACAATTGAATCTCATCCTAATAAGTAGAGGCGATCGACACGACTTTTCGTGGTGACTGTACACACCATATGCTTCTGACACCCGATCCCAGTTAAGCAATAGATGCGGGTTATGTTTCTACGTGTGTGTGTGAGAGCTTTACTTGTTTTACGTTCACACTTGGCTCTGAAACACATGTGATCTCGTGGCATATAGTGGTATCATTGTTGCATCGTTTGTTTGTGAAGCCGTCTGTCAACTGTTTTTTTTTTTTTTTTTTTTTTAAGTGGAGGGGGTGGGTGGAGGAGGGGAGTTTGCTGGCACACACGGTTGGTTGAATTAAAAGGGAATGATCTGGTGGTTAAATTGGGGTGTTTGTGTATCTTCCGAACTATGCCAGGTAACAGACACCAGACTCAGAAGTCAGTGACTGAGTAGGACCTGGTTTCAGTGGTTTGTAGGTTAGTTTGGAGAAATCAGCAGCCCTCCCACACGCAGACGACAGAATAACGACCTCCCCTAAACTTTCGTTTGTCCTTGTGAGATAGACAGTCCGTGGGTGTACAATGGGGTGTTTGTTTTATTCTTTCTGGTCGTAAAAATCGTACAGGTATGTAACGGAATGTATGAGAGACAGACAAGATGGGAATGTGCAGGTATAGCCAGCCACCCTGCCTGCCTTTCTTATTCGGTGAGTCACTGGCCACACGGAACAACCTTCAAGTTTCCAGAAATACCTTCGTGCAAGATTGTTTTATTTATACTTCTCTGCCACCCGTATTTTTACTCATAGTGTTGGCGTAAATAATCGTCGCCAACATGCTGAAGATTTTATAATATTACTGGCATAGTGTTAAAGTTCTATGTAACATACTTTATAAACATTATGAAGATCATTGGCAACATTGCACTTCGGGTCAGGCTCAACACTTGTGATTTTATGTTATGTTTATTAGAGTTAATGTTTGTCGAATTTTGTAGTTATTTTCGAAAGGTGATCTAGATAATGGTGTTTGGATGTTCCATGGATTGTGGATGATGCTAATCCATCAGATGGTAATGGGTGAGAGAACTGAGGGTCCAGCTGGTCGTTTTGGTAATATTAATCTATTTGGTAAGGGTGGTCCAGCCGGTCGTTTTGGTACTATTTATCAATTTGGTAAGGGTGATCAATCAGTAGACATGTTTTCATCAACTTTGCACTGTTGAAATATTTTCCTCCCGAGTAAAAAGACATTGCTATACACATATGCGTACATAAATTCGCAGGGCCTTGCATTCAGCGTTTTCAGTTCGAGTTTCACAGTATTGGAGCACGTGTTGGGGAGTGAGTGTCCCCAATGTCTGGCACCCACCCCACACTGCGGCCTGTCAACTCCCTTCTCTTCTCCACATGCTCGTCAATTATTTGGACCTCGGATTTTCAAGCAAGCACTGGATGGGCAACGCTGACTGTCATGCGAAGTTTTGTACGCAGCTGGACATGTGTGTACCGTGTTAGGGAACGTGTTCTCGCATTTTTAATAAAGTTACCGTGTTTTATGCATTGTTCCAAGACATATGTGTCCGATCCTAATCCAGCAAGCCTATTGCTGTGTGTAGATTTTTATATGAAATCACTACTTTAGCTATTATTATTGTTCTGACGAGAATATATAAATTCCCTTCTAACTGCCTGATCCAAAATTTGGTCTACTGTTTAGTCACGAGCAATAGTTTCATTAGCCCCATTTCGAAAGTGAAGTCGAAGGCGGGGTTGGATTAGGGACAGAGAAAAACAAACATATTGTAGATCAGTTAGGCACGCCTGATTATGTTTCATGGCGTCAGAAAGGTCCACTCGCCTCCACCCCACACATCTCGTCCCTTTATGAATTGCTTCCAAACTGATATGGTAGCCGAATGATGGATGGAGAAGTTTAAAATTGCAGTTTTTTACTGTATGATTAGAAGATAATCCAAGTTCTCAATAATTCTTTTCCTATACACCTTGTAAGGGGGAGGGGGAGTTATTTGGGGGTTTACTATCCGTAATGACTCGGGTAGTGCTTTAAGGGTATAGGACACCCCTTCAGACCTTAGCCAATCACTTTGAGTTCTTCAAATTTTCCTCCTTTCCTTTCATGTTACATAGTCTCCCAGGCCTAGTGTGGTGTTTCTTCCTCATCGATTCTTTTCCTATACAAGTGCTTTTTCATATGACTACATCATGGAATATTCCCCCTTGCTTATGAAACTACCACTGTTATTCAGTGTACAGTACACTACTGATAGATTTTGCTCTCATGAAAGAGAAGTTTATCTTGTTTGGTAATCTTTTGAGGTTTTTGTTTTTACCAGCACTGGGCTAGATTGATAGGCTATCTAGGAGAGAGGGCTTTAACTCTATACCCTTAAGCTATATGCCTATGCCTTATTTTATTAGAGCGTGAATTGTAGCCGATAGTTTTATTTATTTTCCACCAAACATCTTGGCTCTCTTGGGACCTATAAACAGACTTAGCCTATACTCTAGTCCTGTATGGATATTGAAAATTATATGCCTACTGCACCCCAGGACTTGCAGTTATATTGACCTCTGGTGGTAATGGACATGACTTTTGTCTTGAAGTATACACTATTCTAATACTGAGGTGCTATTCTGTTTCTTTGTATGGTTAGGAGGAATCAGTAGTTCTCCAGTTCATTCAAAACAAATTACCCTTAAAAAGAGGACCTGGTATGACTGTTTCAAGGCTGAAGTGTTTGTTTACTTTGGCATAACATAAGCTTCCTCTTTCAGAGCATGTGTCGCATTTGGCGAGAAAAACCGGATACTTGGTGTGGCAGCCAAAAATCAGATGACCACCAACATGAAAAACACGGTCCACAGCTTTAAGAGATTCATAGGGAGACAGTATAGGTGAGTGGACTGTTTCTGGTTCTGTAACACTGTATAAACTGTTTCTTTCCTTCCTATCCACACATTCTTTTTCACTGTAGCAGCATACAGGAAGACAATAATGGTAGGGTAGTGTTACGGTTGCCCTAAATGTTTTCTGCAATCTTCTTTCTTAGGGACTCCAGAGTACAAGCCGAGTTTCCATCTCTGGCATTCAAGACAGTGGAGCTACCAGACCGAAATCTTGGCATCGTAGTACGTTACCTTGGAGAAGAGCAAACCTTCACCCCCATCCAGATCACTGCAATGCTCTTCACCAAACTCAAGATCACTGCTGAACAGGCACTGGGCATCAAGGTCAATGATGTAGTAATTGGGGTAAGTGTAACTTCAGCTCCCTACCACATTTATTTTTAAATAATTGATTACAGATACCTTTGACAGGGATAAAGTTCTCTTTCTCTTTTTTGTAACCCAGCTCTATCCCCATCTCCAGGTACCATGTTACTTCACTGATGCAGAGAGACGTGCGATGTTGGATGCAGCAGCCACAGCTGGACTAAATGTATTAAGACTGCTGAATGAAACCACTGCTACAGCTCTTGCTTACGGCATCTATAAGCAGGATCTCCCAGCTCTTGAGGAAAAGCCAAAAAATGTAGTGTTTGTGGATTGTGGTAATGCAAGTCTTCAGGTGAGTCATAGATATTTTTCTTTATATATATTTATTTGTATAGGTGGGATGGAGAAAGTAATAAGAGTGTGTATGAGAGATGTGATATGAGTGAGAAGGCAATTGGTATTGAGTGTGGAGTGGTTGAGAGAGTGAAGCGTAATACACTGAGGTGGTTTGGAGATGTAGAGAGAATGCAAGGTGAGGAGTTTGTAAAGAGGGTGTTTGGAAGTGAAGTTGTGGGACCTGGTGTGAGAGGTAGACCCCCGGTTAAATGGTAGAACAGAGTGGAAGAGTATGTAAAGGAGAGAAACATGAGGGGCAGAGCAGGGCTTGACCAAGTAAGGAGGGAGTGTTGGAACAGGGAAAACTGGAGACACTTCTGCAGTGGCCATCCCCTTGGGGGGAGTTCCCTGAGAGGGCGAGGCGTCAGAGCTATAGATAGATAGTTTACTCTTTACTGTGTGTGTTTTTCCCATTCTCTGTGTGTATTTCACTTCAATTTTCTTAAATCTTTGCCACAAAACAAGCTTCTGTGTTTAGCATGTACTTGGGAGATATTGAATATGGCAGAATCACAAATAGTATACAGTCCCACAAACTTTGATATCATCAAGCTAATTAGGGCTGTAAGTTTGTTACTAGTTTATGAATAGTGCCAAGGTGTCACATAATAATTGTGATTTACATGTCAGCTCTTTGCCTTTCAACCTGTCATTAATGATATGTTTCCTTTCAGGTGTCTGCTGTAGCTTTCAATAAGGGGAAGCTTAAGATGCTGGCCACTTCAGCTGACCCCAACCTTGGTGGTAGAGACTTTGACCGCCTCTTGGCAACTCATTTTGCTAATGAATTCAAGACTAAGTATAAGGTAAAGTCACAATCCCTTCAAATTTGATGACAATCTTATAAATACAGGTGAACAAGTTGGTGCCAAGAAATGAATAGTGTTGAAAAGATGGGACATTGTCCAGAGTAATGTAATCGGGTATTATGCTCAAGATATATATTGAGACAGCATGATATAGAAGTTGGTATATATTCTTGCAATCATTCATGCTGTATATGTTTTCTCCTCCCACAGATAGATGCAGCCTCCAATCAGCGTGCTTGGGTGCGACTATGTTCAGAGGTGGAGAAGATAAAAAAACAGATGTCTGCCAACTCAACAGACCTCCCCATTAATATTGAATGCTTCATGGATGATAAGGATGTCACTGCTAAGTGCAACAGGTGAGTGGACATTTGATATTGGGTGTGTATATTGTAGTGATTTTTTTCTCGCTTTTCAACAATAGATATTATTTTTTTAGCCATTTTGGAATTGGTACTGCCACAATTCTTGTCAGTTGTCTCTGATTGTTAACTTGGAGGCTCAGAGTCGTGAATTAGACGTACAGCAGTAAGCAAGAGAAGTCTTATGTTGCTCAGTACAATGGCTATAGGTGATGTCAGTGGTACTGGTACTATTATGGCAGTTCATTATTATATACCCTTATTGTATTATGCAATGGGGAAAGTGGAGTCTTGACAGTAATTGTGTGAAAAACAGTGTTGTATTAACTAGCCGTGTGTAATATTTATGTTTTCAGTAAATAGGCAGCTATTATACAGAGTATATATTTCTGATAACTTTTGCTACAAGTCTCTTCCATTATTGCTAATATATAGGTTATGAACATGGCCTTTCAATTTGTTTATATTCAGAGCCACCCTTGAGGAGATGTCCACTGGGCTGCTTCACCGAGTGGAATTGGCCTTACAGCATTGCCTGACTGACAGTGGTCTCAAACTGGACGACATTTCCTCAGTTGAGATTGTTGGCGGATCATCACGCATCCCGTCCATCAAGAACTTGATTGAAAAGATATTCCACAAGTTTCCCTCCACTACACTGAATCAAGATGAGGCAGTGGCTCGTGGGTGTGCTCTCCAGTGTGCTATGTTGTCCCCAGCCTTCAAGGTGAGCCAGTCTCATGATGATAGTGATGTGAATTTCCCATATACCAGTGGAGGGCTTAGTTGTGGTTGAAGTTCCTCAAGCTGTCTGGTCGAGCTGCCCCGATGGATGGCTTAGTTAGAAGCTAAATGTATAAGTACCGTATGCTAACCGATTGCGCCACAGGGGCCTTTTAATAAATGCCAACAGCATCTGGTGTTCCCAGGCCGTCACCCATCCAAGTACTAACCAGACCCAACGTTGCTTAACTTCGCTGATCGGACGAGAAGCGGTGTTTTTTTCAACATGGTGTGGCCATTGAAAAGTATAATTTTGTCTTGTCAGCAGGTGCAAGGGTTCCTTTTGTCTGATCTGGTGTGGCCTGGATTTGAAATGTGGTGCTTGGTGAAATTAGGCAGAAGTGAGTGAAGTTCATCTGTCAAAACCACAAGTGTTACTGTTATGGGAAACCTTTCATGGTGTTTTCCTCAACAGGTCCGAGACTTCTCTGTGTCTGATGTGCAGCCCTACTCGATAAGACTAGTGTGGCAGGATGAATCTGGTCAGGAAGGTGATTTGGAAGTCTTCCCCAAGAACCACCAGGTGGGTAACTCTGTCTATACATACCTCTGATGTCTCACTCCTTTTGTGTCTGTACCTGCCCTTGACTTTCATTTCCATAAACTCGTGGACAAAGAGGGGACCCTGTTTTAGATATTTTTCTTTCTTTTCCCTTGACAGGTACCATTCTCCAAGATGCTGACCTTCTTCCGTCGTGAGCCATTTACTGTGCAGGCCCAGTATGGTTCTCCCTCCCCATTCCCAGACCCCATCATTGGACACTACACCATTGACAACGTTGGACCTGGACCCGAGGGCGAGTGTCAGAAGGTAAGGTGTTCCACCCATTGGCAGTAGTCTGAGTTTATCGCTGAAGATGAATGAATCTCAGCCAATCTACTAAAGGTTTTTTTTTTGGAATATCCGTGGTATAGGGTTATCCTGAACCAGATCTGTCTGTCTGGTACTAAAAAATATTTCTTATTTTATAAGTATCAGTTATCAAACATGTTTCATATGTTGCTCCAAGACCCCTGAATGGTTTTAATACCTATTTTGCTGTAATGATTGCTTTGACTTGGTATTGTAGGTGAAAGTGAAGGTGCGTGTCAACATCCACGGTCTGTTCACCATCTCCTCCGCTTCTCTGGTGGAAAAACGGGAAACTGTGGAAGAGGCTCCTGAGACCATGGAAACTGAAGACAAGCAGGAGAAGGTGAGCAAAAGAGAATTTCTTGTTCTTATAACTTTTGCACAGCAGTTTCTATGCTTGCTTGGGTTGTCCTGTGGTCACTTGATGGGCACTATTGGCTGCACGGGTCTGTCCTGCCACTTCTTGATTATCTAACTTTGGCATTCAGATTCTCACCCTATGTTCTCTGTGGTGTGTCTGTTGGCTACTGCTTCTTCCTCCCATTACAGATTTGGACACCACTTCACCCAGCCATTGGAACACTTACTCTACCAGTAAATTTCTCTTTAGTCTAGCCATTCACAACATCTTCTCAATATTGAAGTGTACAGTACATTTACTATCTTGAATAGTTTGAATCTGGTACCCACTAACTCTATTATGATGTCAGAAATTCTTCAACATGTTAAAGTTAGCCTAAGAAGATGGAAGGATAAACAGTAAAGCTTAATCTCGGCTTGTCATTTCTAACCACAACTCCTGAGATGCAATTAATGATGAAATATTCAAACATTTTTGTGTCCAACTTTAAGCACATTAAATATGTAAGCCAGGATTACCAGTGTTCCTAGAAAGTTAAGGGCTTCTGTATAAATTTTCATTTGGTATTCTGGTAATAGTATTATTATTGTAGGGCACTTCTCTGTACAGTGCAGTCATAGTAGCATACGAGTACCAATGATTGCCATACTTTGGCATGAAATGTGAAGGTGTAATGCATTTTTAACCTCTACATTTAATTCGTACATTCATAGCCATTTTACCCTGTTACTAATTCTGAAACATTCAGTCAATACGGTTTGGTGTCCTGTTCTTTAATATAATCTCTCCATTAAGGGATGACCAAGGTAGATGAATGAAAGCTTTCTAAAATTCCTGTCAATAGTATTTATAAGTGTAACATACTTTTGGTACATTGAAGGCTATGTATTCCTCCAAGCTCTGCTAAATCAATATATCAACTAAATTATACGTAGCCTGTTTCATGGAATAGTTTGGGAGATATCAGTTGCTCCATATTTGCAAATACCATTTTTATCCCCTGTATGTTAGTTTTTTTGGTAACAACACATTGCAAGTGTAACCCGCTCTTCCTTGTCAAGTCTGGTGGAGACAGTGCTGCAAATGGTCAGGATGCCACACCTGATTCCTCACAGCAGAACGCTACCCCCGCTGAGGAAGGATCACAACAAGAGGTGAGAGGATGGCAGGGATAGGGTGTTTGTTTATGCAGATATGAAATAAGAGAAGAGGGAGTGGAGGCTTTGGTGAAAGATATGGTGGTAGTTGTTGTTGATGTTCTCATGGGGCAGAATGGCCTCCTGCCCCCACAGACTCCCGGTACGCTTTGATTGCCAATAATGAATGAGTGTGAGTGATCGTACAGTAATAGTAGGGATAATGAGAGAAATAGTCCTCGGCATATTATTATTATTATTATTATTAAAATAGACCAGACACACAAAGCTGGGAGAGAATGCAAGCATTCTATCAATCCGAGGACCCCAGCCCCATGAATCCAACCTGAAGAAAAGAAGACAGCTTAGAGAAAACAAGATGAGCAGTTAGCTTAATAAAAACATATTAGTCCTACTCTTGAAGCCAGCCAGTCCTACACCATCAAAGACAAATTCACCAAGGCCATTCCACAGAGACACTGACCTAGGGACAAACGATCGACTGTACTGACAGGTTCTACAGCGCGGCAATACGTAAGCATACATATGGGAGTCCAATGCACCACTTGTGACACAAGCAGGAACATACAGAGGTGGCAGAGAGGAGTTAAGAGGATGCAGCTCATTACTTCTGATCTTGAACAGCATGCACAATGATGCAAGAGAACTACGGTGACTCAGAATACAATCAAGTAAACCGCCGGTAAGAAAATTAGCATTGGAAACAATCCTATCCAGCAACTTGAGATGGATTTCAGCTGCTGAACACCACACTGGAGAACAGTATTCCAACAGAGGCAACATAAAGGAGTTGTAACACCGCAGTAACAATGAGTGATCTCCGAACACACGCCAAGCTCTATGCATTATACCCAACTTCTGGTAGACAGACCTTGAAATTGACCGAACATGCCTCTCAAAAGTCAGCATGGCATCAAATGTAACTCCCAGAATAACCAATTTCTCAGACCCCTCCAATACAATCCCATGAAGAATCATGGGTGGCGATAAAGGATACACCGTGTGAGACCTAGAGACGACCATTGTCCTAGTCTTGCCAGCATTCTACATCATACCCCACAACCTGCACCAATCACTAATCCTATCCAGGTCACAATCCAATGACTGAGCAACAGAAATCCTGGCACCAGGGGTCGGCACAACAGCAATGAGAGTGGAGTCATCTGCATAACCATACAGGTCATTCTCCAAGATGTTAAAGAGTTCAGAGGTATACAGTAGGAACAACAACGGCCCTATGACACTACCTTGGGGCACCCCAGACACTAATTCTTAGTCTCCTTCTGATACGATGGCTCTCCAAGTTTGTTATTACACAAAAAGGTGATATCTTGCTGTTTTATCTTAGAAGTGGGAACAGATATAGAAAAAAAGAACTGACCAACACCAACAGCAGTTCCTTTCCCCTTCTCCATCGTGCTACAGGGTCTCCAGTCTTTGAATTCCCAGGATACCTCAACTGCTTGGCACTTTGACTTTGTTTGCTCCTAATTATACCTATGAACCACCCCCTTCCCTCCCTTGTATGCCATTAACCTTATTGAATATGCGCCTCAATGCTTCAAAGCTTCTTTCTCTCATTCCTTGCATCTCTGCTATATCTTCTTTTTTGATGTGATATTACTGACAACGGGAAAATTAGAGGCTCTTTTGATTCATGTCAATGGGTATCACTCGTTTTCACCCTCTGTGTAATTCCTTATTCATGCCATTATTGTCAGCACTTATTTGCCATTTACTCCCTCTGGTTACTTCACTTTGCATTTGGATCCCAGTTTGTTTTTGTTTTTTTAAGAAAATATTCTTTGCTTGCATGGCCACCAACTTTTATTTTTTTTTCACAAAACCGGCTGAACACTTTTAATATAACCCATTCTCTTGTCTAGATTTTTTTTTTTTCCAGTGCCCACCATTTCTCTTACTTCAGTCTATGCTCAGATTTATAAAATGAATACATATTTACAAGCCAGTCTATGTAAGTCTAAGGTATCATTTGCATGAATCAGTGAAAATTTCTATATCTGAAACCTTGATCCTCTCCTATTAGATATCTAAGCTTTCCTTGTTGATATCCATGATACTTTTAAAATGATGATTGGGAACTTAATAGAAAAAAAGAGCTTGTGTCTTGTCACCCTGTATACTCAGCCAACTGTCATCATAACATATTATATACCTTTATCTATTTATATTATGGATGACAATGTAGAATTGTAGTGGTGGTTTATCTATTCTTAGTATAATAGAATTATATTTTAAAGTGAATTATAACAGTCTCATACTTGGCTGAATAATTTGGTAACTACTAATAATAGCTTACTAGTTACAAAGTAAAAGTAATGTGAAGTTCTATATATCGTGAAAATATTCTGTACAATGTTATTGGCTTTGTTAAGTTGAACAATAATAATGCTTAATTAATTATTATACTGATGCCATAATATATACTGAAACTGTAGTGCTTCATAATTCTTGGGTCATATAATAATGCACATAGATAATTATAACATTGTAAAGGCACTGTCTCACAAGCATATTGTCCCTTATGTGAATGCATTATATTACACTTTATCAGGCTTATAGAGATCAGTATCACACTTTTCCTGTTATTTTAAATAATTTATTGACAAGACTGTACTGATGTCTATATTAGAGAACAAACATGGCCATACTGCTGCATACAAATTGTGTGTGTGACAGTGTTAATGCTTGATTTATGCTGTATCATTTGGCTTGTTTGCTAACCAATCTTCTCCCTGTCCTTTGGTATGTAGAAAATGGAGACAGAGAAGACATCAGAGGCTCCCACACCAACCAAGGTAATTAATAAATATGACTGAGTGTGGCTGCTGCTGCTTGAAGAATTTCAGTTTGCCTAAAACTTAACATTAATATATTTTAGTGATTACCAATATTTATGTATATGTTACTGTTAATTGACAAGGACCCAGTTATTCCATTTTGTGGTAAGAAATATATGTAATACTTGAGACCATAGCATGACCTTCGACATTGGATAGTGCATTGTATGCCATCATTAACTTCGACTATATATATGCAGTTGATATTTTAGCTGTGTATTGCCATCTCAATTTCCTTCACATTGCCCCCCAGAACGAAGGTGGAGAAACCAAGAAAGGGAATGGGAGTAAGAAAAACATGAAGACTGTAGATCTTCCTGTACGTGAGGTGGTGAAGGCCCAGTCCTCCAGCCAACTCAATGCCTTCGTGGAGAAGGAGGCCCAAATGGTGCAGGGTGATAAGCTGGAGAATGAGAGAATCAATGCCAAGGTGAGTGTTTATAGTGCAGACCCTTTTTTTTTTTCTCCATACAGTACAAAAATGTTCCGATTCCCTTCTAAGTAGTGGACCATAGTTGCACATGTTTATAAGTTCCAGATCAGTACCTAGTTGTGTTGTTAATATTTGATTAATTTTGTCTGATTGCATTACATTTACCAAAACAAATACAAAGTTTAATGGGACAGCCAGTCCATTTTTGCCAGGTTAAAAAAAAAGGAAAATAGTTACAAATATGTTACATGAGACTTGTACCATTGTCCATGAGTTACTTGAAATAGTTTTTGATTCAGATTCATCAGGAGTAGTTGCTTCAGTTGGTCGTTAGTCTTTCTATTCTGTGAAGGCGAGATGGTGTGATCGGCTAATCTGCATGTCCGTTAGCCATCTTTACAGATCTGTCAGTTGACCCGGGCAATCACACTTGGCACATGATAGACCATCATCTTGCTTACAACATTGCAAAATTGGCATTGCCAAGCCATATGTGGTTTATATCGTTTTTGTTCTCAAAATCAGAATCATTCACAAAATATATGTGATTTTTTATTATATAATCGAAATATAGTACAGTACTCCCTCGTTATTGACGGGGGTTATGTTCTGAAGATGGCCGTCGATACCGCATTATGGTATGTTAAATAAATGTACAGTGCTCCCCCCAAGTAGGCGGTCCTTAACTAGACCATTTCCAAGGAGATTGGAAGTGATTTTAAGAGAAACTTACCAAAATTAATGCATACAAACAAAGGAATGTGTGCACGAATAAAAGTTCAATGAGTTTTGGTGATAATTGAACTTACCACCCCACTATCACCCTCACGCTCGGTTGATACACTCCCGATAAGCCTAACCCCTTTATAGTGAACAACTTTTCACCCTCATGCTCCCTTGTTACACTCGTGATAAGACTAACCCCTTTATAGTGAACAACTCAAAACGGTCATTTTTCATACTTTTAACACATATCCCGGTACATACATTTGATATGGTGAAAAGTGCAAGTGATTGTAATAGAAAGTGACCAAGAATAATTAATATAAACTAAGGAAATGTATTTGAATGAGTTGAAACTCATGGATTATTGGTGATAACTGAACTTGTCAACCAACACCCTCACTCTTCACTCACTACACTCGTGCTTTTAGGTCTACCCTTTTAGAATAAACGACCATTCAAAACATACATTTTCCATACTTTTGGCTCAAGTTTAGAATTATTTTTAGTCACAAGAGAGTACAGTAGAGTAAAGCCGTCAATAACGAGGGAGCACTGCATGCAGAAAATTTACAAATCAATTAGAAATCCGTTGTGAAGGATATGATATTTGTCAATTAGAATGAAAGATTTGGCAGATGCGCATTCTTCACGGGATTATCCCTGCCTCAGCGTTTTGCCTTCATGAAATAGAACGACAATAGGGAAAGTATTGTTTGTCTATTTAGTATGGGTAACCTATGTACATGGGAGGTTTGAACTTTTGATAAGGTTTAGTCCCACATCCATTAGTTTCAGCTCTTTGAGTTATTCCACAAGAACATCTATATTTGTCTTTTCCTCGATTATCATTGCCGTGACAGGCATTCCACAATGACTTGAAATATGCAATGACTCAATACACTTTGTACCCTTTGACCAGCAATCACAATAACTTAAAAAATTTTAAGAATGCTGTGGAGGAATACGTATACGATGTGCGCAGCAGAATCTACGACGATCTGGAGCAGTATGTCAGTGAGAATGACCGTGAGACCTTGAGCCGACAGCTGGAGGACACGGAGAATTGGCTTTACGAGGAAGGCGAAGACTGCAACAAGCAAGTGTACATCGACCGGTTGGCAGAACTCAAGGTGAGGCGAACTTTTAAAAATTGGAATGTATTGTTCATAATGTAATTGAACTTTACCCACAGCACACCTTTTATCTCAGGCTATTACAATGTTTTCCTACAAAAATAATAATGAAATAATATTTTATCTTTGGTAAAGCTTATGTACATGATGGTGGGACTGAAGAGAGCCAGTAGCATGAATTTTCATAGTTTTGTCTGCAGAGTGTGTTGGTAAGTTGTATTGAAGTGAGGGGGAATGAAAGATGACTGATTAAGAGAGGGGTAAGAGGGAGATGAATATTTCCCTATCGGTGTTTAGTAAAACTAGTTCCATCATAGATTTTAGTTACAGTGCCATATTTCATTCTTACAGAAACAAGGAGAACCAATCAAGATCCGCAAGAGAGAACGCGAGGAACTTCCGGGAGCTTTCGAGGCCCTAAGCGGCTCCATCCAGCTGACCCGCAAGGCAGTTGACCAGTACAGGCAGGGAGATGAAAAATATGCTCACCTTGAAAGTGCACAGGTGGAGAAGGTAAGTCATGAGGCAGTGCTGGAAATGTACACTCAGACAAAGCCATGTCTGATAATAATGTAATGTACAATTCCCCCTTTTTACTTTATCTTTTACTATAACCTATTATTTCATGTAATGTAAGATGTTGCAGTATTTGAGCAATCATGTGAGACACACAATATTGTCAACCAATTCTTCCACAGCATATGAAAGGCAATCATACAAGTGTAACTGTACTTACTGATGGCCATTTGCTCCTAAATCTGCTCTAAAATGATAGTCTATGCAGATGACACAACTTTGTATGATACCATCACTTCACCTCATAGCAGATCACTAGTTGCCAGTGGTTTACATGGTGCCATTGCCAAATTTAATTCCTGGTGTACTCAATGGAGGTTGCAGCTAGATCCTCTGAAAACCAATAATCTCATAATAAGTAGATCAAGATCTCTACTTCCTAACCATCCTGATATAATCTGCAGTAACACTGTGATTAAGAATAGTGAATCTTTAAAGTTATTAGGAGTTAACTTTAGATATTGAATTGACATTTGAGTTACATTTGTGTTCAGTGGCCTCATCAATTTTTAAAGAAATTGGCCTTCTCCGCAAATGTAATAAGATCTATGTTGATGGTAGTGTTATCTTAAATTCCTTTTGTTTTGTTTTTATTGCCTCACCACTTTCAGCCTTCTGCTGACTCATATTTAAAGCTTTTAGATAGGGCATTTTGCCAGGTCAAATATTTACTTCCTAATCTTAACATTAATCTTGGACACCATTGGAAGGTTGGTTGTCTAAGTCTACTGTATAAAATCTTTAAAAATGTTATCCATCCCCTTCATTCAAAGCTTCCGTCACCTTTACAACCATCTCGGTAACTTTAGATATTTTGCATTTTCACCTATTTGTTCGAACACTACACGATTTTCTAGAAGTTTTATTCCCTTTGTTACTAAATTGTGGAATGAACTCGCAAATAATGTTGTCAATGCTGAAAATTTGCTTATATTTAAGAGAGGGGTATATTGTTTTTTGCTTCGGTAATCTGTTTTGCTTATACAGTATATACAGGGTGTTTCTTAAATACCTTTCATAAATTTCAGAATGAATAGATCTAACATTAATAAATATACTTTACTCTGTGACGGTTTTGGACATCTTTCACATTTATCGAGATATTACACATTTTAGTTTAATTAGGAAAGTCTCGGGAATGAAAACGATGAGTAGATTACCATCACCTCAAATACTTTATTTGTTCATAAATGGTTGAACATCAATGTATTTTACAGCATTTACAAGGTGCTCGATCAATATTCTTCATGGGTTAAAATATTTTATGAATGAAGCTTCACAAATTGAATGTAATGTGAGAAGGTGAGAAAAAGAAGGATGTATTGGCAGTCTTAAGTAAGTACGTAGTACCAGACATGGAGCCATACACCTCTACTGAGTACACAGACATGTTACTTACTTTAGGTGCAGCTGGAGGAAATGCAGCTGAAGGAGTAAGGATGTACGCTGGACAATATCCCAACCGGAGGCAACCATCTCGGCCTACTTACCTCAGTGTAGAAAGACGACTACGGGAATATGGCTCACTGAATGCACGTGCAGTAAACAGAGGAAGGCCTCATGGTGAGCAAGTACTCGATGCAGAAGAGGATATCCTTGATGCCATCGCAGATGATCCATCTACAAGCACACGTTGACTTGGTGCACGATTTAGAGTGTCTCATGCATCAGTATGGAGGATTGTAAACAGAAAATTAATGGCCTATACCCATATCACCAGATCATCCATGCTCTGAATGAACGAGATTATCAACAACGAGTGGATTTCTGTCGGTGGCTCCTTACTCAAGAGAGAGAGAACAACGGTTTTGTTGCAGAGGTTTTGTTTAGTGATGAGGCAAATTTCACAAGAAATGGCATGGTGAACCAACTCACACATGGGCAGCAGAAAATCCACATGCAACGACAACGAGGGGACATCAGGAACGCTTTTCGATTAATGTTTGGGCCGGTATTCTTGGTGACCATCTAATCGGACCTTTTATGTTACCTCAGCGTCTTACAACCAATGTGTACACCAGATTTCTTTAGGATGACTTACCCATACTACTTGAAGATGTGCCTTTCAGAACTCGTAGACAAATGTGGTTCATGCAGGATGGGGCTCCAGCTCACTTTGCACGAGATACGAGGGATTTCATTAATGTTATGTACCCTGATAAGTGGATTGGCCGTGTTGGTCCCATTGCCTGGCCACTAGATCACCAGACCTAACTCCACTTGACTTTTATCTGTGGGGACACTTGAAGAGCAGGGTGTATGCTACACAAATCAACACCCGTCAGGAACTGTGGTAACGAGTTCAAGAGGCATGCACAGAAATAAGAAACACACCAGGGATAATTGAAAAAGTGCGACAGTCTCGTTTGCGCCGAGCCCATGCTTGTATCCAAGACCAATAAGACCAATAAGTCTTATTGGTCTTGCTTGTATCAACGAGGGTGGGAGAAACTTTGAGCACCTATTGTAAATACTGTAAAGTGTTCATGTTCAAACATTTATGACAAAATAAATTATTTGAGGTGATGGTAATCTACTCATCGTTTTCATTCCCTAGACTTTCCTAGCAAAACTAAAATGTGTAATATCTCGATAAATGTGAAAAATTTCCAAAACCGTATATTTATTAATGTTAGATCTATTCATTCTGAAATTTATGAAAGGTATTTAAGAAACACCCTGTATATATATATATATATTGCAAGATAAAATCAAGTCTGTACTGTTAATTGTAAGGGATGACATACAGTAGCTACCAACTTCTATAATGTCTTGCAGGTGGAGAAGGCAATCCTAGAAAGGCAAGAGTCAGTGGATAAAAATCTGGGTTTGGTATCATCAACTCCACTCCACGCTGATATTCCCATCACTGCATCACAGGTCCGCTCAGAGAAATCTACGTTTGATGCACTTGTCAACCCTATCATGAACAAGCCAAAACCCAAGCCTAAGGTGAGATTTTCAAAGAAT
Organism: Petrolisthes cinctipes; assembly: GCA_033782935.1. Taxonomy (NCBI): domain Eukaryota; kingdom Metazoa; phylum Arthropoda; class Malacostraca; order Decapoda; family Porcellanidae; genus Petrolisthes; species Petrolisthes cinctipes. The sequence continues at coordinate 127,347 of JAWQEG010000971.1, forward strand.
TAGATTTATAGGCCTGCTATATAGCAAGCTGAAATTTTACAAATTTATTTATCAATTTTTTATATTTCTTACATATATAGAACAGTTCTTTTGTGCCTCATGAACCACAAGTATGAAATGAACAAATGGTGTGACAATTCAGTCATAAAATGGTATTTCTCGTTTCCAGGTGGAAGAACCACCTCCTGCTGAGAAGAAGGAAGAAAATAGTGAGGAAGGAGAACAGCAAACAAATGGTCCCAAGACAGATAAGCAACAACAGCAGCAGCAGCAGACAACGGATAAACCGACAGAACCCATGGATGTTGATTAACTTTAAGAAAGATCTGTAATATCATCAGGGCTTAACTTTAATATCCTCATCTCCGACGTGCTCTCTTGACCAGAACATGAAACAACAGGCAATTTCCCCTACCCACTCCCCATTTTTTTTTTTTTTTTTCCAGCTGCCAAAATTTAATTTATTTGATACTTTTTCATTTCTTTTTTCATTTATAGACAAAAGGTGAAGAGTATGTGGTTTCTTGTGATGTGATTCAGGAAAGTGCTATGAGAGCATTTGTCTGGGTTTAGCCTTAGTTAATTCAGGTTTGCAGGATTTTTTTTTTTTTTTTTTTTTTTTTTTTTTTTTTTTTTCAGTGGTACAGTATACACTTAAAATTAGATGCATTAACTAACTTCATTGGTACTTGATCAGCACTCTACAGTAGATATCCTTTGCCTTAGCTGGTGTTGCACGTGATGACTGCGGTCAGGATGCATTTGTCTCTACCCAGTGACTGAAGGGAAACAGAAATGTATTCACCAAGCATTGCCCTGTTGAGGTTACAGGAGGAGAGCACTAAAGGGAAATCAAAGCCAAGGTTGAAGGAAGGGTGATTTAGGCAGGCAGTGTAAGAAAGTTGAGTAGTGTAGTGACCAGTGATGATGAGACTCAATTTATTTTGCCTCCTTAAGGGGCTTGTGAATGTACTTGGGCAATTCCAAGCTACACTACTTTTCACTGATTCACTTTTAACGTGATTGTGGTATCTCACTCGTTTTATGGTTTTCCTCCATCTTTCCTGTCTTTTTGTTCATTGAGTTTCTTTCTATAGGCTTCTTTTAATGTTCATGACTTTCCACTTCTTTCTTTAGGTCAGGCCCTTTTGTTTATCACCTAATTTTCTATGTATCCATTCTTGCTTATAAGGGACCTGTCCCTCTGATTCTTCAGTAGCAACACAGGCCCCTTAATTAACCCCAGATCAATTCGTGGAAAAGTCTGCTGGGATAGAACAAAGTAAAACTTTCTAAACATTTCAACCTTGGCTTGAAGGAGAGAACCTCTTGTTCGTTTAGAGGAAGGCTAATGATTCATCTAAGCAATGCCATGAAACAGATTTTTTATCAGTAACACGGCATCTGTTCCTTGGGCTAATTTAGAGGAACCAGAAGCCTTCTAATTCACCAGCAAGAGATTCATTCTCCTGTGAAAAGAAAATCTGTCGGCCATATCTTTAATAATTCGTGATATGATAACTTATGCAAGTCTCGACCATCTGTACACTTATTCAGAGGGTCAAAATATTAGGTTGGTAATAGGTAATCCAGCATTAAAGAAAATGGCTCTTCAGTATGTATTGTGATTGTACCTCAACCTGCCTGCCTGGAAGTTGAGAAACCGGTGATAAATCTGTGCCCCTTCATACTAATTATTATACCGTAGTTTTCATTTGAGCATACAGTAGTTTAGTTAAACCATTGCAAAATGTTATCATCGTAGCAACAACTCCGTGCAGCATTATTAATTTCTGTACATAATCTCTCCCACTGCAAAGCCTAGATCTCTAACTTCATATTGAAGTTTTTGAGTTCAAGTTAAGAAAAACTTGTCATTAAACTAGCATCAAGCTTATTGTATCTGCTCATTGTCATTTGCTAGATGTAGAAACAGTCATGAATGAATCATAAAATGTTGATTGAGATCAGTGGAAGCTTAAAAATATAATTGTATGTTAAATATGCATCAGGTATGTGAATAAGGTCAAATTTTAAATTTACAGTTTCCATAATTTTTTTGACGTAATTTAGAACTAGTTAGCTTCTTTGAGGCCACTCTTGTGTCCCTCTCACTGCAATCATTCCACTGTATCTGCTTCTGTTAATTACTGAATGTCTGAATAAGAAAAATGAAAGTTGATATAACTTTTTTCTTTATCCAGTGACATTGAGTATTTAAACTTTAAGTGTGGTAGTATTGTGATTACCTTATCTTGGGACATTTCAGTCGAGGACAATATATTATTTTACTCTTTAGTGAATAAGTACATCCCTCTGCTTTCATTTTATAATATGTAATGAGTTGTAATATATCCCTCCGATAAACCTCAAACAAGTTAAATAGGCAATACTATCAATATAAAGTATATTATTACCCGACATCTGTATGGTGTATCCCTACTATTATTTCCACTTAATGCTTAGCGGTGGACTCAGTAATGGGAAGACTTCTGCATATTGATGTGCAGTACTAACACGAACACGAACCGTGCATTTTTTCTGGCCCTTCATAACCTTTGAATTGATATCTGTTGGGAAGGAAGAAGACTGCTAGGCTAGAAAAACCTTATGTAGTTACATTACAAAAGAGGCGACTAAAGGAGAAAAAAGGGACTGAGGAAAAGGATTAACTTTGGTCCAAAATGGCTCCCAAACCCATAAAGATCATATAGCCTACAGGTAAGCAAGTAGATTGTGCAACAAGTTATTGATGCATATGGAGACCTGGCAGTTCCTTGTAGTACACAAGACCATGAATGAATCACTCAAAGCCTAGAGCTTGTCAGGTAGAATTTGATTGGCTGAACCTTTGAGTGGTGGTGAAACAAGTATCCTCATCCCGTTGTACATAAATGAGTGTTACAATAAGAGTTGGGGAAGTTATTACGATGATATCTTTAGTGTTCAATGAACGAACGTGGAGTATAATGTAGTAATAAGCGTTTGCAATCTGTTAAACGTAAATAGGCAACAGCACGGTAGAGCAGAGTGAAAGCTTGTAGTACCGTACAGTAGTAGTGTCATTTATTAATTAATTTCGAAGCCAATCATCTGACAGGCTCTAGGTTTTAAGTGATAATTTCATAAAGATACGTGGTCTTGTGTACAGTACTACAGGAACTGATATGCTTCCATGTGGACCAATGTCATTTCGCACTTTTTACTTGCTCAACTGTACATGAGCTACAAGAGATGAAAACTGAATATGTAAGGACGAAGAAAAGTAAGATAGATATATGTACCCTTTATAACCATTAAATTCGTAAGTTAGCGCACAAGCTCTTGCTTACACTACTCTTCCATAACTAGTAGAACCATTGGCCAGGTTTTCATATACTTTTATTTGGACTCTGGCTCATCAGCTGAACCCATGTCTGTCAAGAATCAGTGGTATTTACCGCACAAATATCCTCCTAGTTGCACCACTGGGTACACTTGTGCGAGACATCATGAGCTTGCTAAGCAAACTGCAATTCATGGCAGCGAGCCGTAGCAGACAAAATCAATGAGGTCACCAACACACAGAGGTGGCCTGCACTCGCCCCTCTCATGCCTGCAACGGCCTGCAAAAATATATTGACCGTAACCGTGACTGTGTGTACCACTCAAAGGCCTGTGAGTCAGAGGCGAGGGTCATTGTCAACCCTGGAATTATCTGGTCAAACAGATGCCTCAGTGATTGCACATATGATTAGACGTCAGATAATGTATTGGCGACGTATTTGTGCTGCTTGTAGTTATCTATTTGCGATATACTATTAATTTTGGTGTACTTGTTATTTTATTGTCACAAATTTGGGCTACTTTTTTAGCATTATTGGGCGGGAAGATCACTGACAACCCTGGATTGAACTGAAGAAAATAAGAAGCAAACGCCACGATGATTGCATGTATGTTTAAAAATTTCATATCAGTTGTAATCACAGAGCTAAAAATATAGAGCTCGCTACCCCCCCCCCCCCCCAGCGTGTCGCCACCGGAAGTGGGTTGGCGGCCATGATACCTGCCTTTCCCCTCAACCCGCCAGCCTGTTAGATTATGCCAGGGTAAGATATTATTTCATTTATTCGGTCTTTTATTGATGATATGGTATATTAACTACATTATAGTGACTCACAATATATGAATAAGTATTTCTTTAACCGATATATCAGTGAATGGCTGATTAAATATATATACATTTCGGTTAATAGGTGAAATGAGTTAGATAAACAAAACTATCGTTGGCTCTCATCCACAGTCACCTTCTTATAATATATATATACAACGTACTTAATCTCTATTATGATCAGTATTTTATGTTCACATTGTTCAGTATGAATGTATGTATGTCACACTAGAGTAATATGTGTGTATATATGCATGTCACACTAGAATGTGTGTATGTATGTATGTCATACTAGAGTAATATGTATGCATGTATATGTCACACTAGAATAATATGTATGTATGTATGTCACACTAGAGTGATATGTATGTATGAATGTACAGCCGTGGTCAAAAATAATCATCCATATAGGAGTAACTCACGTAAGATTTTGACAGCTTCCCTCTGTTCCTTAGCTGATAAACATTCCAATAAATAGGTATAGTGCCATCGTTTAATTTAATACAAACAGCTACACACTACTTAAAACAATAAAATAGTATGTGAACATGAAAACATTACACAGTAAATTGTTAAACTTACCGGTATTTATTGAAAGAATTACCGTTTTGCAGCAGTGTTGCCAGATCCGGCTAGGTCCCAGTATTTTACCCCAGTCATTTATTGTACTTTATCACGATTATTTCCCGGTAGTTTGCCCAGGTTAGGTCCCGGTAGTTTGCCCAGGTTAGGTTCCGGTAGTCTGATGCGGTCTAGGTTAGGTTAGGTCAGGTCAGGTAAGGTTAGGCTAATTTCAAAATGCCCCATTTGAATATGCCCTATCTTGGAAATGGGGCATTTGCGGAGAAAATGCCATAGAAGTAAATAGTCTTCTAGAGTAATATGTATGTATGTATGAATGTCACACTAGAGTAATATGTATGTATGTATGTAAGGTAAGTGGAGGGAGAGGGAGACAGATTACAGTTATATATATTTGTCTTGTTTAATAAACCAGTTTAAGTTTAATTTCTTTGCATAATTTTCCGTATGGACATTATGTGAGCCTTGTTAATTGATTTAACAAAACCTTTATAATTAAATAACAAGATACAATGCTTTACAAATCAGGGAAATGTCAATAACTGTGGAAAGAAACATACTATACAAGTACGTAAGGGACTAAGGGAGTTCAATGGGCAAGTATCTATACAATAGAGCGCTCGCCTGTTGTGACACGCCTCTCCTATCTAATAACACAGGGTTCAGCGCTCTATATTTTTAGCTCTGTGGTTGTAATACATTTGTGCTGTTTGAGGTTAATAATATGCTCTGTATTAGCTATGTTTGTGGCAAATTTACTATAATGTCTATTGGCTATTTTGGGCAAGAAAAATACTGACAGTTCTGCATGTAATTTACAGTGTTGCCAGGTGCAGGAAAATATTTCTGTTTTAGGGAATTTTGAAGTCCACACAGGGAAATAATTATATAAAGATAGTCCAAGTCATGAGTAAACGGGAAAATTTCTACCAGACGAAAATAATACCAGAAAAAGACTGTCAATGTTCAAGAGTAAACAGGTCAATGTTCAGGAGTAATTGAGACAAAAAGGGAAATTCTAAAGGTGAAGTTGGGGAAATTTCGTCAAGCAGACCTGTCAGCTGGCAACACTGACAAAACACAAACGGTAGCTAAATTTACTGAAAGGAAGGCGAAACTTGTGTATCCCAAACACCTGTGTCTTTCATCACTTGTATACACGTTATGACAGCCTGACCAGAGCCATTGACAGGTATTCGTATGTAGGAAACACAGAGGGGTTCATATGGGAAGGAAAAACAAGTACGTATCTATAATAGTGTGTGTTATTTGACATTTGCTAACCTCAGTTTGCAAACCCTCATCACTTTTGCCTATTTTGAAATGTGGGTGAAACTTGGGTGGGTACTTATGTTTTTAATTAATATTTGCATGCAGAGGCTTATCTAAGTAATTTACAAGCTAGGAATCATTGGTTCATTGGCATTACACTCCCGTTGAATATAAATACCTCGTTCGTGATACTAAAAAAAATGTAGCAAGTGCTCAGACAAATAATTGAATGAGTATTCCAGTATATTTATACTCTGCTTGTTTGCTGTACCTACTAAAAAAAAAAATTAGGTAAAGGTACAGAAGTGGACCTTACTGTATAATAGATATTTTACTGTCATTACCCACTATTTCGGACCATTCTAAGACACTTTTCTTCTATGGTTTTTCTTCCTCAAATGCCCCGTTTCCAAGATAGGGCATATTCAAATGAGGCATTTTGAAATTAGCCTGACCTTACCTGACCTGACCTAACCTAACCTAACCTAACCTAACCTAACCTAACCTAACCTAACCTAGACCGCATCAGACTACCGGGACCTAACCTGGGCAAACTACCGGGAAATAATCGTGATAAAGTACAATAAATGACAGGGGTAAAATACTAGGACCCAGCTGGATCTGGCAACACTGCTGAATTAAGGTCCACTTCTGTACTAATACCAAAAATTATAGTAATTTTGGTAAATTTACAGTATACCTTCTCCTTTCATAAGTCACTCCTCTCCTCTTAATTATATTGACAATCATGTTTGTGTGCTGTACTTCAGGAGGTGGTGGTGCTAGAAAGTTGTCCCATCCTGGTTCACGCATCCAGTGGGAAGCGATGGAGAAGGAATATCAGCAACAGAACTCTCAGTCCCAGGAGGAGACTGGCATTATCTTTAATCATTTGGATAAGGTGAGTCATTTCACTGGTTACTTTGAAGTGGGAACTGTATAACAAGACCAAACAAAGAGACACCATTTCAAAATAATCCTTTCAATGAAAATGTCTTTCATTTTCATAGATATAAAGTTCATGGGCTTGAACACCCAGTATGGTACTCTTTCTAGCAGTTTACTTGTACTAGCTCCCTAATTTAATTTCTTGGCTATTTCGGTAAATGTAATGCACTCCAAGACAAAATACACTAAAAATTTACACAACAAACTTGTTATCTCCAACTTGTAAACAATGTAATGTATATGAAACATGTACCTAAGGTCATAATACCTGAAGAGAATAAGTGCATTTTTGTGTGGTTAATATAATTTGAGTGTAATTAAACTGCAATGTAAAACCTAAATCCAGTCAACTGGAGGACATGAAAGTATTGTTGTGTACTGAGAGGGTATATATCTCGGTAGCATTGACAATTAACAGCATAAATTCATTTCACTCATACAAGTGTAATGCAATTTGAGTTGTTTCCCTTTGCAGAATGTGTGTAAAATATGAAATATATAAAATTAATCAAAGCATTTACTGGACATCGCACTCTTATAATCTCTCTCGTTGATAATTGCATAGTATTTAACTGTTATGTTTTTTATATTGAGTAGAATAATGCAGTTTAAATGTGTGCAGGTACAAAGAAGCAAGAGCTTAGTACGAGGAAAGACAGGAGTTGTTTATGATGAAAGAATGGCAAAGCATTACTGTCTCTGGGACCCCAGCTACCCAGAGTGTCCTGATCGTCTCCACAGCATCCTCAAAAGGTCTGTAATGTCAGTAGGGTTATGACCTAACTCTCTCTCTCTCTTTCCTTTCATGTAATGTTATTTCCCTCTTTTCCTGTTTTCATAGGCTAGTCTACAATATAACTTTGCTAAGAGCTAAATTTTCAAAATCCGGACAGGGTAACCCCCTTTGTTAGTTCAGATCACTGAGGTTTAACTGTACAGTATTAGTGTGACTGCTTATACAGGAATGAGAATAATGAAACTGCTAATATAGTAACTGTGCTGCATATACTGTAGATATAACATTTATGAAACTGCTAATATATATGTCGGTTGTACATTGTGATGGATATAATTTATGTTACTGTAGGTGTGACAAGTTAGGTCTACTGGTGCGGTGTGAGAGAGTGCCTGCTCGGGAGGCCACAGTGGAAGAGTTGCTAAAGATACACTCTCCATCACATGTGGGTCTTTTGTCAGCCACTAGCCACATCAAGGACCCCACACACCTTGAGCAAATCTCGGCACATTTTGACTGTGTCTACCTCAGTCCTGTGAGTCATCCATTGTTAAAGCAATAACTAGCAATATTTTTCATTAATACTCTTAAGTTACCCTTTTATGGTATATTACAAAAGCATTATTGGTACACCTTGAAAATGATGATAATTATTGGTATATACCTCATCTGTGACATAGTTTAAACTCCACAGTCAACATGTGAGAGTGCCTTCCTGGCGGCTGGCTCGTCCCTGGAATTGGTAGATGCAGTTGTCTCAGGGCGTCTACAAAATGGATTTGGTATAGTCAGGTACAACACTTTACCTTTCAAGAGGGGTTTTAAAAGCTATTTTAGTATACACCATATTATCCTGCTTATTTATATCAAAGTCCTTCTTCAGTAGAAAAACAGAACCTAGCATGAAGCAAAATAAATGTAGGAGGTTGCTTTAAAAGATGGTGCATGAATATTAAATTTTCATAGGTACCAAAGCACTTCATCCTTATAGGGCAAGGAAGGAAGAAAAGAATTAACTTTCCCAATCAAAGAAAATATTTATTGGCTTCTTTCATGGTTTAACCTGTTTTTGGACCCTGGAGAGCATCTTACAGTAGAGCTGTAGTTTTGTATGCTCGATTCAGTCAACGACAGGGTGCTTGTGGGTGTCACTTGCGAAATATTCTCGGTCTCTCTCTCTCAGGCCTCCTGGTCACCATGCGCTTAAGGATGAGTTCTGTGGGTACTGTTACATCAATAACGTGGAGTTGGCTGCCCGGCAAGCATTGGACCACCACAAGCTGTCCAAAATCCTCATAGTAGACTGGGACGTCCACCACGGTCAGGCCACACAGAGAGCTTTCTTTAGTGACCCCAGGCAAGTCATTCCTCTTTCTCGTGTATCATAAAGACCCTTGGTATGTTGGTTTCATGGTACAGTTTGAAGTAATCAGTATCCTTAATGTATCGGCTACATCATAGCTCCCTTTACCATAGTTGTACTGCATGTTTTTATGTTAAATTAATCTCCTGAGTACTGTAATATCATAACATAAAGTAATCTAACTCAACTCCAGAGTACTGTATTTCTCCATACATCGATTTGAAAATGGACTCTACTGGCCCCACCTGAGGGAAAGTCACTATGACTACGTGGGAGCTGGGGCCGGACATCACTACAACTTTAATGTGCCTCTCAATCAAACTGGCCTGGGCAACAGTGACTATCTAGCCATCTTCCACCAAGTTCTCCTGCCTGTTGCTTATGAGGTATGGTTTTGTATGTGATCCTCCCCAGGATCCATGGATTAACCCCTTAGGACCGACTTTTTTGTTTTGTTTTTTTCACCCCCAGCCGACTTCTGGGGGTCAATTTTCAACTTTCATGTAGGCAAATTTTGTTCTTACAGAATGAAAGAACTTGAATTTACACACCAGGAACTGAAAACGGGAGCCTCCTAGGTGTACGCGTTTGCGTATGACAGAGCGTCAAAGTCCAAAAATAAATAAAATAGTATCCCCTGAAACGTATGAAAGAAAACCTCATACGCTCTGCGTACGCTCTAAACATGTAAATAAACACCTAGTAGACAGCAGAGAGATACGAGAAACATAAGAAAACACCATGTAGTGGTGAGATGGGGTCCTTGTTGGTGGGGGTAGGTCTAGGCTCCACCCACCAGCATACGCAGTTGCCAGACACCACTACCACAGTCAAACCTTTTCTCAAGGACGTTAGCTTTCCATCGTTACCAACGCCAGCTCGCTAGCTACTCGCTACAGTTTTTTATAGGTACGTCGACATGTCGGTTATTCGGAGCGAACCATTAATTTTTTTATCACCGACATATCGGTTGATCGGTCTTAAGAGGTTAACTCTTGGATAATGGGGTGTTTCATCTGGCTTATAAAATAATTTGATTTAGTCCTAGTTTAGTGTATTATTATTGCATACTTTGCAGAAGATAATTGAATCTTTATTCTTTATATGGCATTTTTGTTGTTTACAAATTTTATTCTTTTCAAATGGTGTTCTTTTCAGTTTAACCCTGAATTGGTATTGGTGTCTGCAGGCTTTGATGCAGCGCTGGGATGTCCAGAGGTCAGTATCCTACACAAATATTTTTTAGTTATTTGCTTTATTTGTACAAAACTCAAGATCACTGAAATATCTATTAAGACTAGTACTTTAACAAACATGAACATGATTTTGGACCTCTCTAACTCTTTACATTTTTCAGGCAAGGATATTAAGTAGATTCCTTGCCTTTAGTCTTCATCTTTCTCAACATGAAAAGTATATTGAGCTTAGAACTTGGCATCCTCAGCCTGTCCTATACTCACTTTTTCGAGCTGAGGATCCTGTATTGTAAATGTGCTGAGGATCCTGTATTGTAAATGTGACAGAAGATATGATTGTTGTTTGTAAATATGAACAATCACATACTGTATGATGTTGAAGCCATTCTTTTTTTGTGTGTTTATGATGGATAGCCAGTGAGATCAGTACTGCACAGGTGCCTCATCTACCATTCATGATCCACAGCTTTATATTTCATCCATTTCTGCGGAGAAAAAGTATGCTTTGGTGGCACTTCTATTTCACATCAGGTAACAGTTTCCCTTCCGACATCTCAACAGGGTGAAATGGCCGTGTCCCCTGGATTTTACTCTCACCTCACCTCCAGCCTCATGACACTGGCTCAGGGCAAGTTGGTAGTTTTGCTTGAGGTGAGTTTCCATTCCTGTTCACAGTCTTGTATCGTTCAGAGGCTTTGTAGTAAATCATAACTGCATGTCTAAGTGTATAATTCTAGAAGAGATGTACAATGTTTCAACAGTACTGTCCAAGTAGTACAGTCACAATCAGAAATCCTGCCTGCATTGGGTTAATAAAAATTCCTCCTTTGAGTGAAGCTTCTGAACTATATTTACAGAGGCCACCGGCTAGCTATGGTTACCCATCATGTTTCGAGGCCGTTTCGTTTGAGGGTGTTGCAAGACTATTGGATGTGTCTTGTTATGAGAGGGGAGCTGGGGGAATGAGAATGACTATCAAATATGAACAGTTAATTAAAGCAAGAAATATAATAATCCCCTCTTGCAACAAACCAGGTTCTATAATACTAGGTGTAGAGCCAAACACAAAGTAAAAACATTAACAATAATTATTAACATTAAGTAGTATGACAAACACCATACAATAAATGAAAATTAAATCAGGTATTCCCATACTGTACCTCAGATACCAATTACTGACTCAACACTTGATAAATGCACAGTGAAAAATAGAATGCATAAATTGTGAGCCAAGTGGCTACACAAATTCAGAGAAATGCATTGAACATTCACAATTGTTGATGTTCTCCTGGGGCAGAATGGGGTCCTGCCCCACAGACCCCTGGTACGCTCTGTTCGCAGTGAAAAATAAAAAACAAATTAAAATAAAGGAGGGGCTGGCCCTATATGTGTGCACCACCGAAGCAAATCGCAGGAAGATTGGACCATGGAGTCTGGGGAAGGTCTTAACAAGTGGGGCCGCACCTTCCATGAGACCAGTCCTGAAGGGACTATAAAGGGGGAGGGAGTTTAGACTGCTGCATGCAAAAGGATAATGCACCCCCGTGTGCTGGCGGCCCACACAGCAGTGGTGGTGGGGGAGGGGGGGGAGGGGATGCCTCGGGTTGTAGTACATCTCGCAAAGATTTTTAATCCATGTGGCCAGATCTCGTCAAATCCACTAGAAAGTGACCAGATCCTACAACGATCTTTATTATAGCCCTGTGGGGGATGGCTAGTATTCACAGAGAATAATGTCTGCCCTCCTGGGCCAATATTCACATTCACAGTAAGAAAAAGCACTGCTAAATCACACTTAGAAATGATACAGCGATAATAATAATAATAATAATCACACAATATTAAGAATCAATAATACACTACTGATAATGATAATTCACTTACTTACACTATAATTATAATGATGAGACTTCACTTAATTAAGATTAGTAAGTAGTTTTAGGCCCAGATCATATCTTGGTGAGCCCACTAAGTTAGCCCACAGAGCTCATCCCATGCTTAATTAAGTTGAAACCCAGTCTTTCTTATTGTTAGGAACATTGAGGGGAGTTTTATGTAGTTTTCAGCACGTTGCTACCTACATGTAAAGGCGTCCCTCTTTAGTACAGTAGACCCTTTCTGATGTAACATGAACAAATACTTGTATCCACCACTTCATATTACAATCAGTCCCTCATTGAAGACCATCAAATCTTTTCCCAGGCTTCTGTTATTCACTCTAAGTGATCTACTGGGTCTGTTAAATATTGAGTGTAATATCAAAAGCCTGCTATACATGGAAAAGGGAGACTTTGCAACTCTTAGAAGCTAGCAAATAATTGATATACTAAATAGAGAACTACTTTATATGTGTATGCATGACTCATAGCAACATAACGGTGATGACTTTTTAATTACCTTGTTGTTGTTGATGTTCTCCCGGGGCAGAATGGCATCCTGCCCCACAGACCCCTGGTACGCTCTATTCGCAATGAAAAAAAAAAAAAAAAAAACATTGAAATAAAGGAGGGGCTGGGCCTATAGGCTATGCCTGGGCTACCGAAGCACATCCCAGGGAAATGGGACCAGAGCTTACTGGATCAGGGAGTCTGGTGGCCTCCGACCGCCAGGGAGATTGGGGGGAAGGTCTTTGCATGACTTCTAACGCCTTCATGATGGACTTTAACTTTACAGTAGTGAGTTTTCTTATGGCAAAAATGCACCAAATCCCTTCTAAGTAATATAACTTCATATACAAATGCTGCATAATTTCCAGTGTTTATAAGTTGTAGATAAATACCTGGTTGTATGTAATGTGCAGCTGCCACATCTACAGTTCTGGAACATCAGCTTAGAAAGAAAGCAAGTGCACTACTGTCTTTTAACATTAATGGTCAAAGCAATAGCAAAACATGGTCAAAAAAGCCTCCTCTTCATACAGTGTTGTTCCTTAACAATTCTGTCAAGTTTATGCATAATCTAATTAATACCACATTGTGTCTGTGGACAGGGTGGGTACTGTCTGGAGTCTCTGAGTGAAAGTGCTGCCTGGACCTTAAGTGCCCTCCTTGGTGACCCTTGCCCTCCCCTCATGGACCCCATCTGTGAGCCCTCTCCCAGGTACCTTACCATAGTTACTCTATCCCTCAATAATTTTTTTTATAAAATTCTCATCAATAGTTTTTCAAAAGTTTCAGAAGAGACTATTCAAAATAATATTTCTGTAGGTGTGTATACAGTAATTGAAAATACTAGTCTTTTATGCCCCATTAAATGAATATCAGGTTGGCCCTTGTCATGACTTAACTTCCCGTAGTTTGCTGCAGTTCAGTATTGCTATATATGGTAAATGATATTAGTGTTATGGTTTGATTACCTTCCAATTTCAGCATGAGAGAGTCCATCCTTAACATCATATCAGTGCAGCGGGACTTTTGGAAATGCTTTCGTTATCAGGGCTCATTCTCCAAGCAGCAGGAGGGAAGCAAGGTAACAAGAGGAAAAGCAGTGGGTCAAAATGAGAAAGTTGCTGAGGAAATGAAAGAAAAGAGAGGTGTAACCTGGCCAAAGCACACTCCTTGTCCAACATTCATAGATTCTGAAGAAAAAGAAAGTTATCCATTTAAGACTCGGGGCATGCTCAGCGGACAGTCTCAGGACAAGATCAACGAAATTAACACAAAACTTAAACAGCTCAGGGAGAAAGGTGAGCAGATACCAATCATTGCATCCTTGACAGGCACATGCATTGAAAAGCATGCTCAGATTACACAGAGTCACTCTGAAATAGACAGTTATGTTACTAAGTCCTTGGCAACATTCCATGTGACCTACACATAAGTGACATACATAGGCCTACAGTAGACCCTTGATATAATTTTAATATACACTTGTACCCACCACTTCATTTTACATTCAATCCCTATTTGAAAACACTTAATATTTTTCCAGGCTTCTGTTTTTCTTGATCAAATAGACTGAGCATTACTGGGCCAGTGTTAAGTGACAGGTGTTAAATACATTTTTGCTTCCTACAGAATGTTTTAAAGATCCTCCTCACTACAAGCTGTGTCTGGCCTATGATTCACGGATGACCCAGCATTGTAGACTGAATAAGAAAGATGCAAGGTAAGTATGAGAACAGTGCAGGAAGATTTCTTACACACTTTTATCTCCTGGTACTTTACTCATTGGTTGATATATATTTTATCTTTTCTCTACCAGCTTCTTTTTCGTGGCTTCTTGTGTTTTACTGTATACCGGTATACAAAATTAGTGGATATACAGTAATAATTTCTTAATTTACATTGCCATAAACCCCCGTAGGGGATATTGCCTGCATTAGTGATGTGGGCAATACTTTAAGGGTTTTGGCGCCCCTTCGGCCCCAGCCACTAGCTTTTAGTTCTTTAAATGTCCCTCTTTTCTTCTCTTTCCTTCCTGCTTGCTGTCTCACATCTCTATCACCTTTTTCTGGCGCTGTATGACCTCGCTGTTACAGCACCTAATATCAATCTATCAATCAATCAATCATTACCATAAACTTAGTATAATGTTTCCTTTAAAGGGGTTGTATACTTTTGGTACATTGGAGTGCCTTAATTCCTCCAAAGCATGCCAGGATACATGACCAGATTGACACACAATGGTGGCCTGTTGCTTGGAGGAATCAGTTGCTCCAGATTTACCTGCTGTATATACTGTGAGGATCTGTTTTAGTTTTAACAGTTATCCACATCATGGGTTCATTAGGGTATACAACTGTTTTATTATTTATTTTCTCAAGACTACAGCATTAATTCAATGACTCATCTTGCTAATACACAGCCTTAATAACTATAGTGGCCATCTTAAGGCTCACTAAATGTGTTGGGCATAATAGCCTCAACATTGTAGGGTGAATAGAATAGTGGTCATATTAGGACTCACTAATATGTTGGGCATTATGGCCATGTTACTGACTACTGACTGCTCACTATTATGTTGGGCAGGCTCAACATCTTTTGGAGGGGAGATTTCACCATTTCCTCTGTATGATTATGTAACTTTTAGTCCACAAATCTTCTACACTGCTTCTTTCTGCATTAAGAAAATGAAAGAAATGCCAACATGGAACTGGTGTATCTTTTCTCCAAATTGCCTGTTTATCACACTTCATAAGACAACATAGATCATATAAAGTACTGACACCCTAACAGACCTGATTCTGAAACACCTGAGCGTATCCAGCGAGCCTGGGAATGCCTGGAGAAGTTTGATGTGCCTCAAAAAGCTCAAATCCTTGAGGTGGGTATTGTACTGCTGCTGCTGTTGCAATTGAAGTTTTGTTTATACAATTTGAGTTGAAATACTGATACTGAAATTATGCAAACTTTGTTGTGATGGAGTGCCTGTATATATTACTTTCTTGTGACTGTGTGTGGTACAGTATCCCTCAGTATAGTACAGTTACCTGACAAAGTTCGTTAAGACCTGACAGGGTGCAGGGTAGGGCCACAGATTTTGTAATACTGTAATGTTAACTGTGAAATGTCATATGCTATGTTCAATATTTGCAATATATTCAACACCTATATAATACTGCAAACATTACAATACATATATCATGTGACTGGAAATAACACACAGTCCGGGCTTAATGAACTTCGTCAGGTAACTGTACTAATTAATACTTGTACTCACCACTTTATTTTACTCTGTCACTCATTAAGGACCACCAAATGTTTTCCCAAGCTTATGTTATTCACTACCATACATACTAATTTACTGGGCCTGTGTTTGATGAGATTGTTTGAATATGTTAGTTTAATATTGACTGCCTATTATAATTTGTTTCCTTATTACCATGCCTGTCAGCCACGGCAAGCAACGAGGGAGGAGCTGGAGTTAGTGCACACTGTTGCCCATGTTGATACCCTCTTCACCTTCAACAAGCTGAGTGAGAGAGAATTAGAGTCGAGACAGAATCATTACAACTCTATCTACCTCCATCCATCAACCAATGACTGCGCTCTGCTGGCTGCGGGATGCTTGCTCCAGGTTATTGGCTTTGCTGTGTACTATACTTCAAGACTTTCCAGTCCAGTTCTCCAAGAGAATAGTGGCTAATGGATCTGACACAAAACCAGATTTTTTTTACTGTATATGTAGTGAAATGCAAAGTTGAGCCAGTAATATCCAATTTTCCTTGTAGATTGTGGACAATGTGTGCAATGGAGGTTCAACAGCTGGTGTGGGTGTAATACGTCCTCCTGGCCATCATGCTGAGCCTGACAAACCCTATGGATTCTGTTTCTACAACAATGTAGCGGTGGCTGCCAAATATGCCATCCAGCGGTACAAAATAAAGAGGTGAGGCCACTCATCCATCCCATTCATAACACTACTCAGCTTCATTTAACCCATTACACTAACATATTTTTACTCAAATTGTTCTTGGGCTTAGTGAAGTGATAGTGCTTTTGTTGGTGAGTATATGTAGCACACTCCTCCTGACCCCTCATTGTCTCCCCTAGAGTGCTTATCCTGGACTGGGATATACACCATGGAAATGGAATCCAGCACACCTTCTACCAAGACCCTCAGGTGTTGTACATTTCCCTCCACCGCTATGATCACGCTGGATTCTACCCAAATTCAGAAGAGGCCAACTATATCTATGTTGGGGAAGGGGAGGGAAGAGGCTATAACATCAATATTCCATGGAACCAGGTGGGTTGAATGAGGACTGTCAGCCAATTATGTAATATTCTAAAACAATGGCTGACTAGTTATATTTGTTAAGAAGGTTATGTAATTGGTTCAGTTTGCCTGTATGTATGTTTATTTGCAGGATTATACAAGAAATTATGTGGATCTATCAAGTGAATCGATTTTTGGGAGAGATCTGGATCCAGGCTTTTTTTTTTGGGGGGGGGGGTAAAAATTAGTGGTTGGTCTCTTGACATAGATGCCACCATGCCAGGACCGGAGTACTAGTCACAGTGGTTGAGACAAATGCCTTTGACTCTGTGATCTAGAAGAATATTAACAAAATAATGCAGCATGATGTATTTGCTAAGTGTATTTTTCCTTCTCCAAATTGCATTGCATTCAATACTGTACATAGTTTAATTAATCTGATTGTAAAACTATTGTTATACTGCAGTATAGCTCTTACACATTTTATACTGTAGTTACATTAAAGAGAAGATCATGGTAATAATAACCTAAATACTATACTTATCACAGTGTCTTGGCTAAATGTTTTCAATTTTATCATCCAAGGTACATAATTAGAGGAGAAAATTGGTGAGTAGCAACAGCATGTCCTATGTTTGTAATATAGGAAGAGTTGCTGACTTGTTATGTCTTTACTCAGTGTGAGTAAAGTTGTTTGCAGTACACCAATATGCCAACACACCCAGCCACCCTATTACAACACAGTATCCCTTGATATATTGCTAACACATTTATCACTTCCCATACAACCCTTTGCCATCACACGAGTATGTCAAAAACAGGCAATGCATGACACTTTCTCTCATGCTGGGTGTCTTCTCAGCTAAGTTCTTGCATATAGATGCTGTCATTCTACCACTCGTAGTTAACTTGCTAATGATCGTAAGAAGTTGATTCTGGTCTTGTTTTAAAGCATGGGAGTTGTACTATGTCATACTATGGTTTAAAAACAGTAAACACAAAGTAAAATGCAGTAATGGTGAGTAGAATGTTAGCTGACAAGCTAACATATAACACCTTACTCGTAAAAAACTACGACAAATAAAAAACAATAAAGATCGAATAATTTTGCTTTGTTCTATAGCATAGCTGAATAAATTTTCATTCCATTATTCCATCCATATATGTTATAGTGCATTGTTATGAATAGAAACTGATAAAAATAAAATAAAAAAAATAATGACTGTTTTCCCCTCATTCGTTATTACTTACATATATACTGACACTGAGAGTGGCTTGGGACGAGAGCAGGACTAGAAGCCGTATCTACCAACTCCAGACACTCTTTACACCAAGCGCTCGTCATCAAACACAATAGGGGCGGGAAAACATTTCATTATAAATTTTATTTTATGATGAGCAAGCCAGTCATCTGTTTGTTTCAGCTTCAAAAATTGATGACGGCCAAAACGTCAACAGAACGGCAAAGGGTTAACACAGCCTCTGTACTGTAGATCAATTAGACTGTATGTATAGCAATGAATAACAAGAGCCTGATAAAACATTTGGTGGTCTTAAGTGAGGATGATACAAACATTGATGGTAATGATGATAACATCAATAACGATGATGATAATGACAATGACCTTATATGATTATGAGTTGTATTATGTGTGTGTGTGTGTGTACTCTTCAGAGGATGGGCGATTCAGAGTACATGGCAGCGATGGTCCAGGTGGTGCTGCCCATTGCCTACCAGTTCAACCCCGAGCTGGTGTTCGTCTCGGCTGGATTCGACGCTGCGTTTGGCGACAGCATCGGAGGTTGGGCTCAGCGCTCTCTTTGTTCATTTCACTGAGAGTTATGTGATGCTGTGGTGTATTTTATATATATATATATATTTTTTTTTTTTTTTTTTTTTTTTTTTTATTATTCTGGTGAAAATGTACCATTTCCCATTTAGTCATATTGATCGTAGGTATGTTTTTGGTATATACGTTCCAGTGGTTATAAGTTCCAGATAAATACTGTACAGTACCTAGTTGTGTAAATTTTTAGTGTACTGTAATTTGTCTTGGATTGAAGTACATCTACCAAAATGCCATGAAACTAAATTAGGAAGATGATACAATTTCACTAGATTTTAAATAATGGAATAATGTGTTTATGGAGAGGCAAATGCATACATGCGGGTAGAAGGAGATCTGAGTGAAAATTTTGATGTTATAGTCTAGCCTGAATGTAAATGTAAATGGCTTATATATATATATATATATATATATCGACTTTTTTTTTTTCCATAGCACCATTGAGGTAAAAGTTTATGGGTGCATATAGAGGTTTCCCCAGTAGGCCTATTCCTCCCCGTTATCATGTAGATCAGTCAGACCATTCCTCTCCCTGATCATAAAGATCAGTCGGACCATTCCTCATCTGAACTTTCATTAGAGTTACTGGTATTGATCACAAATGAGCCTACCATGTTATACAGTACACAATGTTTATTTAGAGGTATTTCCATTGAGGGCATTTAAAAGTACTTTTCATAAAAGTATACTAAACAGTATTGGCAATTTTCAGCAGAAACCAAATGGGCTTGCACATCCACAGGTTACAACGTTACTCCGGAATGTTATGGCCACATGACACGGTTAATGTCAAGTCTGGCAGAGGGACGCCTCATTCTTGGCCTGGAGGGAGGATATAACCCAGAGACTACCAGCTACTGCCTTGCCATGTGTGCCAAGGCCCTCCTCGGTGATCCACTTCCCACCCTCAAACTTGAGACGCCCAATAACAGTGCTGTCCTGAGCATCACAGATGTGATTGATATTCACAAGGAGTTCTGGCCTGCACTTTGTTTCCAGGTGAGTCGGGTAGAAAGTAGGATAGTGTATGTTCAAGTGCAGGATGTATTGTTTAATTAGATAATACAGTAAGATCTCGCATCTAACGAATAATAGGTGCCAAAAAAGGTGCGTTAGATACGAATTAGTTAGATGCGAATACATAAACATATGGCGGAAATTATAATCGGTACCAAAAATACAACTGAAACTCAATTGGCTTGTATGTATGGCATACAGTAATAAAAAATATACAAGAAATGTGTAAAATAATCAAGAAACGTGTAAAATAATAAAGAAATGTGGAACATTCTCCTATGAGGGATGAATTCTGTATGCGGTGGCAAGGGACACACGTTATCACATATCATGTTGTGGCATGCTGCTCCCTCACTCCCACCACCACATCCTCCACCACCATCCTCCCTCACCATCCTCCCTCTCACTGTCTGCTGCGTCTCGTGATGCTGCTCGGAGTTTTGTTATCTTTTCGTCTGCACTTTTTTCCTTCACAATAAATCCATCAAAGTCATCAGGAATGTCACTAAGAATGTTCACTATATCCTCCTCACCATCACTCACAGTCTCTTGTCCATCATTTTCATCAAGATTTACCATAATTTTGTGAAGCTCACGGCGCTTGTTTCTCTGTTTTAGGGAATTTTGGAGTCCACACAGGAAAATAATATACAGTTCGTTCAAGAGTAAACAGGGAAATTTCTACCAGATGAAATACCAAAAAGACCATCATTGTTCAAGAGTAAACAGGGAATAATTGAGGTAAAAAGGGAACTTCGGATGTTGAAGTAAGGGAAATTTCGTCAAGCAGACCTGGCAACACTGAGCGGGAGTGAGGGAGGCAGTGGTGAGTGGCTGTTTGTTCGGGATTTTTCGCTGTTCACTCAGGATTTTTTCGTTAGATTTGAAACTATACTCGTTAGATGAGAATATAGGTAGATGTCCAAAACGTCGTTAGATACGAATTCGTTAGATTAAAACACGTTAGATGCGAGATCTTACTGTATACTGTTTATTAATGTAAGTTTAGGTTGCTAATCAAAACCTGTTGTTTAAATACATGTTTTCTCTCCTGGACAGGTTGATATTTTCACAGATGATGTGTCAAAGCGAATTGACTATGAGACATCCCCAACTTCATCTGGATCACTTCCATCCTCGTCCTCTTACCCTCCACCAGAGTCATCTCCATCATCATGAACCTCGACCCCTTTCGTGTCTGCCCCTTCATCCCCGGAGAAGAAGCAGGATGTAGGTGATTCACAGATCTCTCCTGAGAGTCACCAAGGTGATTGTGGTGATGAAATTGAATTAACAAATGTTAACCTGACCCCACAACAATCTGTGAGGCAGAATACCAGAGTCAGGTGATGGCAGCAGTGGTGAGAGTAACATTGGGAAGACAGAACAAGGTAGCAGCACTCCTGCTTCACCTTCTCAGGCAGTACACTGTGAATTTCCTCCCTCAAGTGCAACCAAGAAAAAGTCAATATCTAGGAGGCATGATATGCGATATGCAAAATCAGACAGAAGGCTGGAAGCCCTGATGGCTGCTGCAAATAGCAAGAACCTTCTGCGTGGCCAGACAGCAGCTATCATCACTAAAAGAGAGAGAGAAAATCTTCTATACTAACACATTCCATCGACTCAGGTTCTCCATGAGGCCAAGAGAGCAGCACACCGGGACAAGTTTGGGGAGGAGATGCCCATGTAACATGAAGCAACTCCAGGTAAAATAAAAGCACACTGTCTGAAGGCAAGAGAAATGATGAGCCTGGTGACGACTTCTCCAGCTCAGATAACTCCACACTTCCCTGTCCCTATGTAAATTTTAGTTTGGTAAGATTCAAAGCAATTTGTCCTGTTCATACAGAAGGAAACTATAATACAGTACAGTATGTATACTCTGTGATGTAAGTTTTTGTTTGGTTAAGTTCATAGCAACTTAAACTCATATAAAGGGAGATATGTTATACTCCATTTGGTAATTGAAGTTTGAGTACTTATAAGGCAACTTATTATATTTTTCATTTAAAAGAATACTGTATTTTTGTTGTACTATTGACAAATCTTGTAAGGTAACTATAATACAGTACAGTATGTATACTCTGTGATGTAAGTTTTTGTTTGGTTAAGTTCATAGCAACTTAAACTCATATAAAGGGAGATATGTTATACTCCATTTGGTAATTGAAGTTTGAGTACTTATAAGGCAACTTATTATATTTTTCATTTAAAAGAATACTGTATTTTTGTTGTACTATTGACAAATCTTGTGAGTGTATATATAAAGGGAGATATGTTATACTCCATTTGGTAATTGAAGTTTGAGTACTTATAAGGCAACTTATTATATTTTTCATTTAAAAGAATACTGTATTTTTGTTGTACTATTGACAAATCTTGTGAATAATATTTTGATTTTATAAAAACTCATATTTAAGATTGAAAACATTTATATAGTGCTACATAGCTATGGTGCTTGGTACTAGGACAGCATTATTGTATTGTTATGGTTTTATATATATATTGTATATTACAAATATATTATATTTGATAAAATCATTTATATTTTAGGAATTAAGATAAGATGGAAACATTCTTATTTTTATGATTTTATTTGTAGTATTCCTTCCATGATACTAAATATTATGTATAATCTTTCCTTCTCTCATTCAATAATGTGGGCATTACTTTTAAGGGTTTTGGCGCCCCTTCGGACCCGAGCCAATACCGATCTTCTCTTCACTGTCCCTCCTCTATGTCGCCTCTATTGTGGTACAAGGTCTCTCTGGTATACTACTGTCTTCTTTCTTCACTATTTCATTCATATCTTTCCATATTGTAACCTCTGCTGTTCTTTCATATTGATGTAGTGTCACTTGGCACAGCATTATTTTATTGGTCTTCTCTTTGCCTGTACTACTTTAGTGTATTGAGAGATTAACTCTACCTTTATTACTTAATATATTGGGGATTAACTTTACCTTACTCTAGTGGCTTAACTACAGTACTTGATAATAATTACGCTAAATAATATCACTAATGTTCTCCTTTACAAATATATTTTTGTAGTCTTCTGGTGATGTGATGAGATTCCTAATGGATAAATCCCATAAATCAGCAACTTACATAGAAGAAATGGAAAGGAATGTGCAATTTGCTGTAAGCTTTCAATTATTATTTATAGTCTTCTATATATGTTCAGATTGTAAAAGTTTTAATGGATCATATACAGTGAATAAGGAAGTAGTGCAATTCTTGCATGATAATATTCTGTATCCCAAGTGAGTTTGCCTTTATAAGTAGGTAGTTACTTTTACTAATGTTTGCTCAACCCACCTTTAACCAAATAAAATAACCAAAGGATGAACTGGTTGTTTAATTGAAAGTGTTACTGATAATTCATTATAGTAAAGTCCCTGTACTTGATATTTTGTTAGCTGAGGATTCAGAATTGATGATTGATTGATTGATTTATGAAGTTTTGGCATATAGCCAAGCACTGGGGCCTTGTGACCATTAAACGCCTTCTAGCAATATATTATTAAAAAGTCATTAAAACAGTCACCCAAAAAAATATGAAATTGCCACTTACAACTTATTATATTGACCATTGCTTCTGAACAAAAATAAGCCCCATAGCAGTATCTGAAATGCAAGACTCGTGGTTCACTTGAGCATTTAAGTAATGACTTGGTGAAAAACTACATAGTCGACTTGTGGGCCTACTTACCAAAGATTTTCTTAAGTCTCTCATAATTAGGTTTTGTCTTGGTTTCATTAATCTGGAGGAATCACATAGTATATACAAGATATCATAGACTCAGCGATTCAATTGAAATGGTTTTTAACCCTATAAGGTGAAAGAAAACATGTCACATAAGAAAGGAAAGAGCTAATGAGAAGGTTAGGTGTACAGCTTCCCACACTTCCATCAGAGTAAGATAGTGTTGTCAGTTCTCTCCAGTCATGATTTGTTAAGTGATTTAGTATGGTAGTGCAGTATCTTACTTTTCACTTGAGAGTGGCTCCCTAAGTTCTGAATAAAACTTGATGTACCTACCACTGGATACTCATGGGTAAGAATTTGGCCAGGGATTTACTAAATTGATTCTTGAAGACAAAAATACTACCCAAAGCAGCATTTGAAGTGATAAAATTTTCCTGCAAAAGACGAGAACTTTAGTTTCATAAACATTAGCACCGCAGCCTTCGTCACGAGTGGTTTTCAGCTGCTGTCACTCTGGAGACTTGCGTGTTTTGATGAACTATTGTCATTTACATTATTTTTGGCTTTGTTTGAATAAATTTTTTGCAGGGAATCACTTATGGTAGAAGTTATTCATGTATTTTTATTTGAATGCTGATGAACTGGAAGTTGTGGCAAAAGAGATTTTTTTAACACACGAGACCTGACAACACTGACTTATAGACTGGCTACATTTATTTCCTTATGTTTGTGTATTCTTTCCACTACCATTAGTGAAGATGTATACATGTCCTCTCTACCCACATATCTTCCCCACAGTAAGACTTATTCTTGGGTAGAAAATACGTGACAGTTTAGGAGTTTGTAATTTCAAACCCAGGATCTTTCACGTCTGCCCAGGGGGGCTGACTTTATTCTCTGTGAATACTAGCCATCCCCCACAGGGCTAGAATAAAGATTGATGTAGGATCTGGTCATTTTCTAGTGGATTTGGCGAGATCTGCCCACATGGATTAAAAATCCACGTGAGGTGTACTGCAACCGGAGGCCCCACTTGTAGCTCTTGTGGTAATGTGGACTTGGGCCCACAGCACTGGCTGTGGGATCAAAGACCTTCGCCCACAATCTCCCTGGCGGTCGGAGGCCCCCAGACTCCCTGGTCCAGTAAGCTCTGGTCCCATTTCCCTGGGATGTGCTTCGGTAGCCCAGGCATATAGGGCCAGCCCCTCCTTTATTTTAATTTGTTTTTTCACTGCGACCAGAGTGTACTGGGGGTCTGTGGAGCAGGAGGCCATTCTGCCCCAGGAGAACAAAAACAATAACAACCACACCCTGGCCTGTTCTGTCTATCTCTCTTACTATTTCTCATTCCTTCTGGGTAGCTGACGAGATCGCGTGATTGGGTAGCACAACAAGGAAGACTATAGACAGTGGAAATGTTGGCTCGGGGGTACATACCCGTGAACCAGCAGTCCCCTCGTCTGTTGCCTTCGAAGAAACAGATCTCACTATCTCCCTGACTCCCATTTGGGGGTTCGAGCATCTGCTCGGCTAAGGCCAGACAGTCTGGGGAACTACAACAACAACAACTTTGTCGAGAACTCAATATTTGAAGAACAAAGAAGCTCTGCTTTATACTTTGCGTCAGCGATTGACAGAGAAGCAGCAGCCTCATGAGCCGACCTTGCCTAGATCACATAGCATTCTATTTAATGTTGAAGGATAAGGCCTATGCCTTATTTTATTACAGCGTGAATTGTAGCCGATAGTTTTATTTATTTTCCACCAAACATCTTGGCTCTCTTGGGACCTATAAACAGACTTAGCCTATACTCTAGTCCTGTATGGATATTGAAAATTATATGCCTACTGCACCCCAGGACTTGCAGTTATATTGACCTCTGGTGGTAATGGACATGACTTTTGTCTTGAAGTTGTTACGCATGCCTGAATTATTATTTGATTTGTGAGTATTGCTATCCTATTAATTGACTGTAGCTGTGAGTGGGAACCGAGACTTACATCCGGTTGTGTTGTGTCCGAAGCTAGCTTACTTTTCACTCCATTTTCTTTGTGTATTTTTGTCAGAAGGTCGAGAGTGTCGTTGCCTGTTATGTTTTCTAGATTCGTACGCAACCCCCCCCCCCTCTTGCAGGTGGCCGAGGGAAAATTGTCCGTTTTCATTTCTATTGACTTCCAATAGTTGTAGAAACGGGAACGTATGAGTGTTGTGTGTTTAAGTCTGCGTTAAAAGGAACAGTTCGGAGACGCGCCTATGACTCTGTTACAACATGCTCACTTTTCTTTGTGAAGCTAACTGTATATAACCGCGGGGGTTAGGCCTGTGAGGCTCAGATACCAGTGGAGATTGGGACGACATACTAGTGTGTGTTTTGTAAGTGAGTGAGTGTTGTGAGGTTCGGGACGAGACACGCATAACGTATATGATAAGTATAATTGTTTTAACTTTTACATTTTTTTCACAGTGAAATAGGGTCACTCTTATAAATTGATATTACTATTATTATTATTATTATATATATTTGTGCATTGATATTTCTATTATTATATTATTACGTGTATGTTGTGATGCATTGATGTTCTATTATTATATATGCCAGTGATGTGCTAACTAACCATTATTATTGAGTGATTAATTCTGTGCTTAAGTGTACCTAGTGCCTTGCGTTATTGAAGTGTGGTTATTGAAGTGATGGTACAGTGGTGGTGATTTATTGAGTGATTATTGCAAGTGCATTATTTAATCTGGGAACTTTGTCTCTTATTCTGTCATAGTTGGGAATCCTGATTTCATTTATTAATTCTTTCAGTGTTAATTGTTTTGTCTTTGTGTTCGTTCATATTGTCAATATATTATAGAAAGTAAGAGTAGTTTCTCTATCATTTTTATTCATTGTATCCGTACCTGGGTATATGTTTGGACGGTCTCTTTGGGTCGTGTTATCTTTTTTTAATATAGGCTGGGTTTGTACTTTTACTTACAATTCATAACTTTAATAGTCAGATACCTGCTACCCAGTGCTACTTTATTCTGTTGATAACTAACGTCGGGGCAAGTCTAGTCTACCGACTAGTACAGTACCGTATCTCTACCCTCCGTCCGTAACAAAGTGTACACTATTCTAATACTGAGGTGCTATTCTGTTTCTTTGTATGGTTAGGAGGAATCAGTAGTTCTCCAGTTCATTCAAAACAAATTACCATTAAAAAGAGGACCTGGTATGACTGTTTCAAGGCTGAAGTGTTTGTTTACTTTGGCATAACATAAGCTTCCTCTTTCAGAGCATGTGTCGCATTTGGCGAGAAAAACCGGATACTTGGTGTGGCAGCCAAAAATCAGATGACCACCAACATGAAAAACACGGTCCACAGCTTTAAGAGATTCATAGGGAGACAGTATAGGTGAGTGGACTGTTTCTGGTTCTGTAACACTGTATAAACTGTTTCTTTCCTTCCTTTCCACACATTCTTTTTCACTGTAGCAGCATACAGGAAGACAATAATGGTAGGGTAGTGTTACGGTTGCCCTAAATGTTTTCTGCAATCTTCTTTCTTAGGGACTCCAGAGTACAAGCTGAGTTTCCATCTCTGGCATTCAAGACAGTGGAGCTACCAGACCGAAATCTTGGCATCGTAGTACGTTACCTTGGAGAAGAGCAAACCTTCACCCCCATCCAGATCACTGCAATGCTCTTCACCAAACTCAAGATCACTGCTGAACAGGCACTGGGCATCAAGGTCAATGATGTAGTAATTGGGGTAAGTGTAACTTCAGCTCCCTACCACATTTATTTTTAAATAATTGATTACAGATACCTTTGACAGGGATAAAGTTCTCTTTCTCTTTTTTGTAACCCAGCTCTATCCCCATCTCCAGGTACCATGTTACTTCACTGATGCAGAGAGACGTGCGATGTTGGATGCAGCAGCCACAGCTGGACTAAATGTATTAAGACTGCTGAATGAAACCACTGCTACAGCTCTTGCTTACGGCATCTATAAGCAGGATCTCCCAGCTCTTGAGGAAAAGCCAAAAAATGTAGTGTTTGTGGATTGTGGTAATGCAAGTCTTCAGGTGAGTCATAGATATTTTTCTTTATATATATTTATTTGTATAGGTGGGATGGAGAAAGTAATAAGAGTGTGTATGAGAGATGTGATATGAGTGAGAAGGCAATTGGTATTGAGTGTGGAGTGGTTGAGAGAGTGAAGCGTAATACACTGAGGTGGTTTGGACATGTAGAGAGAATGCAAGGTGAGGAGTTTGTAAAGAGGGTGTTTGGAAGTGAAGTTGTGGGACCTGGTGCGAGAGGTAGACCCCCGGTTAAATGGTAGAACAGAGTGGAAGAGTATGTAAAGGAGAGTAACATGAGGGGCAGAGCAGGGCTTGACCAAGTAAGGAGGGAGTGTTGGAACAGGGAAAACTGGAGACACTTCTGCAGTGGCCATCCCCTTGGGGGGAGTTCCCTGAGAGGGCGAGGCGTCAGAGCTATAGATAGATAGTTTACTCTTTACTGTGTGTGTTTTTCCCATTCTCTGTGTGTATTTCACTTCAATTTTCTTAAATCTTTGCCACAAAACAAGCTTCTGTGTTTAGCATGTACTTGGGAGATATTGAATATGGCAGAATCACAAATAGTATACAGTCTCACAAACTTTGATATCATCAAGCTAATTAGGGCTCTAAGTTTGTTACTAGTTTATGAATAGTGCCAAGGTGTCACATAATAATTGTGATGTACATGTCAGCTCTTTGCCTTTCAACCTGTCATTAATTATATGTTTCCTTTCAGGTGTCTGCTGTAGCTTTCAATAAGGGGAAGCTTGAGATGCTGGCCACTTCAGCTGACCCCAACCTTGGTGGTAGAGACTTTGACCGCCTCTTGGCAACTCATTTAGCTAATGAATTCAAGACTAAGTATAAGGTAAAGTCACAATCCCTTCAAATTTGATGACTATCTTATAAATACAGGTGAACAAGTTGGTGCCAAGAAATGAATAGTGTTGAAAAGATGGGACATTGTCCAGAGTAATGTAATCGGGTATTATGCTCAAGATATATATTGAGACAGCATGATATAGAAGTTGGTATATATTCTTGCAATCTTTCATGCTGTATATGTTTTCTCCTCCCACAGATAGATGCAGCCTCCAATCAGCGTGCTTGGGTGCGACTATGTTCAGAGGTGGAGAAGATAAAAAAACAGATGTCTGCCAACTCAACAGACCTCCCCATTAATATTGAATGCTTCATGGATGATAAGGATGTCACTGCTAAGTGCAACAGGTGAGTGGACATTTGATATTGGGTGTGTATATTGTAGTGATTTTTTTCTCGCTTTTCAACAATAGATATTATTTTTTTTAGCAATTTTGGAATTGGTACTGCCACAATTCTTGTCAGTTGTCTCTGATTGTTAACTTGGAGGCTCAGAGTCGTGAATTAGACGTACAGCAGTAAGCAAGAGAAGTCTTATGTTGCTCAGTACAATGGCTATAGGTGATGTCAGTGGTACTGGTACTATTATGGCAGTTCATTATTATATACCCTTATTGTATTATGCAATGGGGAAAGTGGAGTCTTGACAGTAATTGTGTGAAAAACAGTGTTGTATTAACTAGCCGTGTGTAATATTTATGTTTTCAGTAAATAGGCAGCTATTATACAGAGTATATATTTCTGATAACTTTTGCTACAAGTCTCTTCCATTATTGCTAATATATAGGTTATGAACATGGCCTTTCAATTTGTTTATATTCAGAGCCACCCTTGAGGAAATGTCCACTGGGCTGCTTCACCGAGTGGAATTGGCCTTACAGCATTGCCTGACTGACAGTGGTCTCAAACTGGACGACATTTCCTCAGTTGAGATTGTTGGCGGATCATCACGCATCCCGTCCATCAAGAACTTGATTGAAAAGATATTCCACAAGTTTCCCTCCACTACACTGAATCAAGATGAGGCAGTGGCTCGTGGGTGTGCTCTCCAGTGTGCTATGTTGTCCCCAGCCTTCAAGGTGAGCCAGTCTCATGATGATAGTGATGTGAATTTCCCATATACCAGTGGAGGGCTTAGTTGTGGTTGAAGTTCCTCAAGCTGTCTGGTCGAGCTGCCCCGATGGAGGGCTTAGTTAGAAGCTAAATGTATAAAAGTCATATAAGTACCGTGCGCTAACCGATTGCGCCACAGGGGCCTTTTAATAAATGCCAACAGCATCTGGTGTTCCTAGGCCGTCACCCATCCAAGTACTAACCAGACCCAACGTTGCTTAACTTCGCTGATCGGATGAGAAGCGGTGTTTTTTTCAACATGGTGTGGCCATTGAAAAGTATAATTTTGTCTTGTCAGCAGGTGCAAGGGTTCCTTTTGTCTGATCTGGTGTGGCCTGGATTTGAAATGTGGTGCTTGGTGAAATTAGGCAGAAGTGAGTGAAGTTCATCTGTCAAAACCACAAGTGTTACTGTTATGGGAAACCTTTCATGGTGTTTTCCTCAACAGGTCCGAGACTTCTCTGTGTCTGATGTGCAGCCCTACTCGATAAGACTAGTGTGGCAGGATGAATCTGGTCAGGAAGGTGATTTGGAAGTCTTCCCCAAGAACCACCAGGTGGGTAACTCTGTCTATACATACCTCTGATGTCTCACTCCTTTTGTGTCTGTACCTGCCCTTGACTTTCATATCCATAAACTCTTGGACAAAGAGGGGATCCTGTTTTAGATTTTTTTCTTTCTTTTCCCTTGACAGGTACCATTCTCCAAGATGCTGACCTTCTTCCGTCGTGAGCCATTTACTGTGCAGGCCCAGTATGGTTCTCCCTCCCCATTCCCAGACCCCATCATTGGACACTACACCATTGACAACGTTGGACCTGGACCCGAGGGCGAGTGTCAGAAGGTAAGGTGTTCCACCCATTGGCAGTAGTCTGAGTTTATCGCTGAAGATGAATGAATCTCAGCCAATCTACTAAAGGTTTTTTTTTTGGAATATCCGTGGTATAGGGTTATCCTGAACCAGATCTGTCTGTCTGGTACTAAAAAATATTTCTTATTTTATAAGTATCAGTTATCAAACATGTTTCATACGTTGCTCCAAGACCCCTGAATGGTTTTAATACCTATTTTGCTGTAATGATTGCTTTGACTTGGTATTGTAGGTGAAAGTGAAGGTGCATGTCAACATCCACGGTCTGTTCACCATCTCCTCCGCTTCTCTGGTGGAAAAACGGGAAACTGTGGAAGAGGCTCCTGAGACCATGGAAACTGAAGACAAGCAGGAGAAGGTGAGCAAAAGAGAACTTCTGGTTCTAATAACTTTTGCACAGCAGTTTCTATGCTTGCTTGGGTTGTCCTGTGGTCACTTGATGGGCACTATTGGCTGCACGGGTCTGTCCTGCCACTTCTTGATTCTCTAACTTTGGCATTCAGATTCTCACCCTATGTTCTCTGTGGTGTGTCTGTTGGCTACTGCTTCTTCCTCCCATTACAGATTTAGACACCACTTCACCCAGCCATTGGAACACTTACTCTACCAGTAAATTTCTCTTTAGTCTAGCCATTCACAACATCTTCTCAATATTGAAGTGTACAGTACATTTACTATCTTGTATAGTTTGAATCTGGTATCCACTAACTCTATTATGATGTCAGAAATTCTTCAACATGTTAAAGTTAGCCTAAGAAGGTGGAAGGATAAACAGTAAAGCTTAATCTCAGCTTGTCATTTCAAACCACAACTCCTAAGATGCAATTAATGATGAAATATTCAAACATTTTTGTGTCCAACTTTAAGCACATTAAATATGTAAGCCAGGATTACCAGTGTTCCTAGAAAGTTAAGGGCTTCTGTATAAATTTTCATTTGGTATTCTGGTAATAGTATTAATATTGTAGGGCACTTCTCTGTACAGTGCAGTCATAGTAGCATAAGAGTACCAATGATTGCCATACTTTGGCATGAAATGTGAAGGTGTAATGCATTTTTAACCTCTACATTTAATTCGTACATTCATAGCCATTTTACCCTGTTACTAATTCTGAAACATTCAGTCAATACGGTTTGGTGTCCTGTTCTTTAATATAATCTCTCCATTAAGGGATGACCAAGGTAGATGAATGAAAGCTTTCTAAAATTCCTGTCAATAGTATTTATAAGTGTAACATACTTTTGGTACATTGAAGGCTATGTATTCCTCCAAGCTCTGCTAAATCAATATATCAACTAAATTATACGTAGCCTGTTTCATGGAATAGTTTGGGAGATATCAGTTGCTCCATATTTGCAAATACCATTTTTATCCCCTGTATGTTAGTTTTTTTGGTAACAACACATTGTAAATGTAACCCGCTCTTCCTTGTCAAGTCTGGTGGAGACAGTGCTGCAAATGGTCAGGATGCCACACCTGATTCCTCACAGCAGAACGCTACCCCCGCTGAGGAAGGATCACAACAAGAGGTGAGAGGATGGCAGGGATAGGGTGTTTGTTTATGCAGATATGAAATAAGAGAAGAGGGAGTGGAGGCTTTGGTGAAAGATATGGTGGTAGTTGTTGTTGATGTTCTCATGGGGCAGAATGGCCTCCTGCCCCCACAGACTCCCGGTACGCTTTGATTGCCAATAATGAATGAGTGTGAGTGATCGTACAGTAATAGTAGGGATAATGAGAGAAATAGTCCTCGGCATATTATTGTTATTATTATTATTAAAATAGACCAGACACACAAAGCTGGGAGAGAATGCAAGCATTCTATCAATCCGAGGACCCCAGCCCCATGAATCCAACCTGAAGAAAAGAAGACAGCTTAGAGAAAACAAGATGAGCAGTTAGCTTAATAAAAACATATTAGTCCTACTCTTGAAGCCAGCCAGTCCTACACCATCAAAGACAAATTCACCAAGGCCATTCCACAGAGACACTGATCTAGGGACAAACGATCGACTGTACTGACAGGTTCTACAGCGCGGCAATACGTAAGCATACATATGGGAGTCCAATGCACCACTTGTGACACAAGCAGGAACATACAGAGGTGGCAGAGAGGAGTTAAGAGGATGCAGCACATTACTTCTGATCTTGAACAGCATGCACAATGATGCAACAGAACGACGGTGACTCAGATTACAATCAAGTAAACCGCCGGTAAGAAAATTAGCATTGGAAACAATCCTATCCAGCAACTTGAGATGGCAATCAGCTGCTGAACACCACACTGGAGAACAGGTATTCCAACAGAGGCAACATAAAGGAGTTGTAACACCGCAGTAACAATGAGTGATCTCCGAACACACGCCAAGCTCTACGCATTATACCCAACTTCTGGTAGACAGACCTTGAAATTGACCGAACATGCCTCTCAAAAGTCAGCATGGCATCAAATGTAACTCCCAGAATAACCAATTTCTCAGACCCCTCCAATACAATCCCATGAAGAATCATGGGTGGCGATAAAGGATACCCCACAACCTGCACCAATCACTAATCCTATCCAGGTCACAATCCAATGACTGAGCAACAGAAATCCTGGCACCAGGGGTCGGCACAACAGCAATGAGAGTGGAGTCATCTGCATAACCATACAGGTCATTCTCCAAGATGTTAAAGAGTTCAGAGGTATACAGTAGGAACAACAACGGCCCTATGACACTACCTTGGGGCACCCCAGACACTAATTCTTA
Source organism: Petrolisthes cinctipes (assembly GCA_033782935.1). NCBI lineage: Eukaryota > Metazoa > Arthropoda > Malacostraca > Decapoda > Porcellanidae > Petrolisthes > Petrolisthes cinctipes. Next base: position 160,504 of record JAWQEG010000971.1, read on the forward strand.
CTCTCTTTCTGATACGATGGCTCTCCAAGTTTGTTATTACACAAAAAGGTGATATCTTGCTGTTTTATCTTAGAAGTGGGAATAGATATAGAAAAAAAGAACTGACCAACACCAACAGCAGTTCCTTTCCCCTTCTCCATCATGCTACAGGGTCTCCAGTCTTTGAATTCCCAGGATACCTCAACTGCTTGGCACTTTGACTTTGTGTGCTCTTAATCTTCTCTCATTCCTTGCATCTCTGCTATATCTTCTTTTTTGATGTGATATTACTGACAACGGGAAAATTAGAGGCTCTTTTGATTCATGTCAATGGGTATCACTCGTTTTCACCCTCTGTGTAATTCCTTATTCATGCCATTATTGTCAGCACTTATTTGCCATTTACTCCCTCTGGTTACTTCACTTTGCATATGGATCCCAGTTTGTTTTTGTTTTTTTTAAAGAAAATATTCTTTGCTTGCATGGCCACCAACTTTTATTTTTTTCACAAAACCGGCTGAACACTTTTAATATAACCCATTCTCTTGTCTAGATTTTTTTTTTCCAGTGCCCACTATTTCTCTTACTTCAGTCTATGCTCAGATTTATAAAATGAATACATATTTACAAGCCAGTCTATGTAAGTCTAAGGTATCATTTGCATGAATCAGTGAAAATTTCTATATCTGAAACCTTGATCCTCTCCTATTAGATATCTAAGCTTTCCTTGTTGATATCCATGATACTTTTAAAATGATGATTGGGAACTTAATAGAAAAAAAGAGCTTGTGTCTTGTCACCCTGTATACTCAGCCAACTGTCATCATAACATATTATATACCTTTATCTATTTATATTATGGATGACAATGTAGAATTGTAGTGGTGGTTTATCTATTCTTAGTACAATAGAATTATATTTTAAAGTGAATTATAACTGTCTCATACTTGGCTGAATAATTTGGTAACTACTAATCATAGCTTACTAGTTACAAAGTAAAAGTAATGTGAAGTTCTATATATCGTGAAAATATTCTGTACAATGTTATTGGCTTTGTTAAGTTGAACAATAATAATGCTTAATTAATTATTATACTGATGCCATAATATATACAGAAACTGTAGTGCTTCATAATTCTTGGGTCATATAATAATGCACATAGATAATTATAACATTGTAAAGGCACTGTCTCACAAGCATATTGTCCCTTATGTGAATGCATTATATTACACTTTATCAGGCTTATAGAGATCAGTATCACACTTTTCCTGTTATTTTAAATAATTTATTGACAAGACTGTACTGATGTCTATATTAGAGAACAAACATGGCCATACTGCTGCATACAAATTGTGTGTGTGACAGTGTTAATGCTTGATTTATGCTGTATCATTTGGCTTGTTTGCTAACCAATCTTCTCCCTGTCCTTTGGTATGTAGAAAATGGAGACAGAGAAGACATCAGAGGCTCCCACACCAACCAAGGTAATTAATAAATATGACTGAGTGTGGCTGCTTCTTCTTGAAGAATTTCAGTTTGCCTAAAACTTAACATTAATATATTTTAGTGATTACCAATACTTATGTATATGTTACTGTTAATTGACAAGGACCCAGTTATTCCATTTTGTGGTAAGAAATATATGTAATACTTGAGACCATAGCATGACCTTCGACATTGGATAGTGCATTGTATGCCATCATTAACTTCGACTATATATATGCAGTTGATATTTTAGCTGTGTATTGCCATCTCAATTTCCTTCACATTGCCCCCCAGAACGAAGGTGGAGAAACCAAGAAAGGGAATGGGAGTAAGAAAAACATGAAGACTGTAGATCTTCCTGTACGTGAGGTGGTGAAGGCCCAGTCCTCCAGCCAACTCAATGCCTTCGTGGAGAAGGAGGCCCAAATGGTGCAGGGTGATAAGCTGGAGAATGAGAGAATCAATGCCAAGGTGAGTGTTTATAGTGCAGACCCTTTTTTTTTTTCTCCATACTGTACAAAAATGTTCCGATTCCCTTCTAAGTAGTGGACCATAGTTGCACATGTTTATAAGTTCCAGATCAGTACCTAGTTGTGTTGTTAATATTTGATTAATTTTGTCTGATTGCATTACATTTACCAAAACAAATACAAAGTTTAATGGGACAGCCAGTCCATTTTTGCCAGGTTAAAAAAAAAGGAAAATAGTTACAAATATGTTACATGAGACTTGTACCATTGTCCATGAGTTACTTGAAATAGTTTTTGATTCAGATTCATCAGGAGTAGTTGCTTCAGTTGGTCGATAGTCTTTCTATTCTGTGAAGGCGAGATGGTGTGATCGGCTAATCTGCATGTCCGTTAGCCATCTTTACAGATCTGTCAGTTGACCCGGGCAATCACACTTGGCACATGATAGACCATCATCTTGCTTACAACATTGCAAAATTGGCATTGCCAAGCCATATGTGGTTTATATCGTTTTTGTTCTCAAAATCAGAATCATTCACAAAATATATGTGATTTTTTATTATATAATCGAAATATAGTACAGTACTCCCTCGTTATTGACGGGGGTTATGTTCTGAAGATGGCCGTCGATACCGCATTATGGTATGTTAAATAAATGTACAGTGCTCCCCCCAAGTAGGCGGTCCTTAACTAGACCATTTCCAAGGAGATTGGAAGTGATTTTAAGAGAAACTTACCAAAATTAATGCATACAAACAAAGGAATGTGTGCACGAATAAAAGTTCAATGAGTTTTGGTGATAATTGAACTTACCACCCCACTATCACCCTCACGCTCGGTTGATACACTCCCGATAAGCCTAACCCCTTTATAGTGAACAACTTTTCACCCTCATGCTCCCTTGTTACACTCGTGATAAGACTAACCCCTTTATAGTGAACAACTCAAAACGGTCATTTTTCATACTTTTAACACATATCCCGGTACATACATTTGATATGGTGAAAAGTGCAAGTGATTGTAATAGAAAGTGACCAAGAATAATTAATAAACTAAGGAAATGTATTTGAATGAGTTGAAACTCATGGATTATTGGTGATAACTGAACTTGTCAACCAACACCCTCACTCTTCACTCACTACACTCGTGCTTTTAGGTCTACCCTTTTAGAATAAACGACCATTCAAAACATACATTTTCCATACTTTTGGCTCAAGTTTAGAATTATTTTTAGTCACAAGAGAGTACAGTAGAGTAAAGCCGTCAATAAGGAGGGAGCACTGCATGCAGAAAATTTACAAATCAATTAGAAATCCGTTGTGAAGGATATGATATTTGTCAATTAGAATGAAAGATTTGGCAGATGCGCATTCTTCACGGGATTATCCCTGCCTCAGCATTTTGCCTTCATGAAATAGAACGACAATAGGGAAAGTATTGTTTGTCTATTTAGTATGGGTAACCTGTGTACATGGGAGGTTTGAACTTTTGATAAGGTTTAGTCCCACATCCATTAGTTTCAGCTCTTTGAGTTATTCCACCAGAACATCTATATTTGTCTTTTCCTCGATTATCATTGCCGTGACAGGCATTCCACAATGACTTGAAATATGCAATGACTCAACACACTTTGTACCCTTTGACCAGCAATCACAATAACTTAAAAAATTTTAAGAAAGCTGTGGAGGAATACGTATACGATGTGCACAGCAGAATCTACGACGATCTGGAGCAGTATGTCAGTGAGAATGACCGTGAGACCTTGAGCCGACAGCTGGAGGACACGGAGAATTGGCTTTACGAGGAAGGCGAAGACTGCAACAAGCAAGTGTACATCGACCGGTTGGCAGAACTCAAGGTGAGGCAAACTTTTAAAAATTGGAATGTATTGTTCATAATGTAATTGAACTTTACCCACAGCACACCTTTTATCTCAGGCTATTACAATGTTTTCCTACAAAATTAATAATTAAATAATATTTTATCTTTGGTAAAGCTTATGTACATGATGGTGGGACTGAAGAGAGCCAGTAGCATGAATTTTCATAGTTTTGTCTGCAGAGTGTGTTGGTAAGTTGTATTGAAGTGAGGGGGAATTAAAGATGACTGATTAAGAGAGGGGTAAGAGGGAGATGAATATTTCCCTATCGGTGTTTAGTAAAACTAGTTCCATCATAGATTTTAGTTACAGTGCCATATTTCATTCTTACAGAAACAAGGAGAACCAATCAAGATCCGCAAGAGAGAACGCGAGGAACTTCCGGGAGCTTTCGAGGCCCTAAGCGGCTCCATCCAGCTGACCCGCAAGGCAGTTGACCAGTACAGGCAGGGAGATGAAAAATATGCTCACCTTGAAAGTGCACAGGTGGAGAAGGTAAGTCATGAGGCAGTGCTGGAAATGTACACTCAGACAAAGCCATGTCTGATAATAATGTAATGTACAATTCCCCCTTTTTACTTTATCTTTTACTATAACCTATTATTTCATGTAATGTAAGATGTTGCAGTATTTGAGCAATCATGTGAGACACACAATACTGTCAACCAATTCTTCCACAGCATATGAAAGGCAATCATACAAGTGTAACTGTACTTACTGATGGCCATTTGCTCCCAAATCTGCTCTAAAATGATAGTCTATGCAGATGACACAACTTTGTATGATACCATCACTTCACCTCATAGCAGATCACTAGTTGCCAGTGGTTTACATGGTGCCATTGCCAAATTTAATTCCTGGTGTACTCAATGGAGGTTGCAGCTAGATCCTCTGAAAACCAATAGTCTCATAATAAGTAGATCAAGATCTCTACTTCCTAACCATCCTGATATAATCTGCAATAACACTGTGATTAAGAATAGTGAATCTTTAAAGTTATTAGGAGTTAACTTTAGATATTGAATTGACATTTGAGTTACATTTGTGTTCAGTGGCCTCATCAATTTTTAAAGAAATTGGCCTTCTCCGCAAATGTAATAAGATCTATGTTGATGGTAGTGTTGTCTTAAATTCCTTTTGTTTTGTTTTTATTGCCTCACTTTCAGCCTTCTGCTGACTCATATTTAAAGCTTTTAGATAGGGCATTTTGCCCGGTCAAATATTTACTTCCTAATCTTAACATTAATCTTGGACACCATTGGAAGGTTGGTTGTCTAAGTCTACTGTATAAAATCTTTAAAAATGTTAACCATCCCCTTCATTCAAAGCTTCCGTCACCTTTACAACCATCTCGGTAACTTTAGATATTTTGCATTTTCACCTGTTTGTTCGAACACTACACGATTTTCTAGAAGTTTTATTCCCTTTGTTACTAAATTGTGGAATGAACTCGCAAATATTGTTGTCAATGCTGAAAATTTGCTTATATTTAAGAGAGGGGTATATTGTTTTTTGCTTCGGTAATCTGTTTTGCTTATACAGTACTGTGTATATATATATATATATATATATATTGCAAGATAAAATCAAGTCTGTACTGTTAATTGTAAGGGATGACATACAGTAGCTACCAACTTCTATAATGTCTTGCAGGTGGAGAAGGCAATCCTAGAAAGGCAAGAGTCAGTGGATAAAAATCTGGGTTTGGTATCATCAACTCCACTCCACGCTGATATTCCCATCACTGCATCACAGGTCCGCTCAGAGAAATCTACGTTTGATGCACTTGTCAACCCTATCATGAACAAGCCAAAACCCAAGCCTAAGGTGAGTTTTTCAAAGAATTAGATTTATAGGCCTGCTATATAGCAAGCTGAAATTTTACAAGTTTATTTATCAATTTTTTATATTTCTTACATATATAGAACAGTTCTTTTGTGCCTCATGAACCACAAGTATGAAATGAACAAATGGTGTGACAATTCAGTCATAAAATGGTATTTCTCTTTTCCAGGTGGAAGAACCACCTCCTGCTGAGAAGAAGGAAGAAAATAGTGAGGAAGAACAGCAAACAAATGGTCCCAAGACAGATAAGCAACAACAGCAGCAGCAGCAGACAACGGATAAACCGACAGAACCCATGGATGTTGATTAACTTTAAGAAAGATCTGTAATATCATCAGGGCTTAACTTTAATATCCTCATCTCCGACGTGCTCTCTTGACCAGAACATGAAACAACAGGCAATTTCCCCTACCCCCTCCCCATTTTTTTTTTTTTTTTTCCAGCTGCCAAAATTTAATTTATTTGATACTTTTTCATTTCTTTTTTCATTTATAGACAAAAGGTGAAGAGTATGTGGTTTCTTGTGATGTGATTCAGGAAAGTGCTATGAGAGCATTTGTCTGGGTTTAGCCTTAGTTAATTCAAGTTTGCAGGATTTTTTTTTTTTTTTTTTTTTTTTTCAGTGGTACAGTATACACTTAAAATTAGATGCATGAACTAACTTCATTGGTACTTGATCAGCACTCTACAGTAGATATCCTTTGCCTTAGCTGGTGTTGCACGTGATAACTGCGGTCAGGATGCATTTGTCTCTACCCAGTGACTGAAGGGAAACAGAAATGTATTCACCAAGCATTGCCCTGTTGAGGTTACAGGAGGAGAGCACTAAAGGGAAATCAAAGCCAAGGTTGAAGGAAGGGTGATTTAGGCAGGCAGTGTAAGAAAGTTGAGTAGTGTAGTGACCAGTGATGATGAGACTCAATTTATTTTGCCTCCTTAAGGGGCTTGTGAATGTACTTGGGCAATTCCAAGCTACACTACTTTTCACTGATTCACTTTTAACGTGATTGTGGTATCTCACTCGTTTTATGGTTTTCCTCCATCTTTCCTGTCTTTTTGTTCATTGAGTTTCTTTCTATAGGCTTCTTTTAATGTTCATGACTTTCCACTTCTTTCTTTAGGTCAGGCCCTTTTGTTTATCACCTAATTTTCTATGTATCCATTCTTGCTTATAAGGGACCTGTCCCTCTGATTCTTCAGTAGCAACACAGGCCCCTTAATTAACCCCAGATCAATTTGTGGAAAAGTCTGCTGGGATAGAACAAAGTAAAACTTTCTAAACATTTCAACCTTGGCTTGAAGGAGAGAACCTCTTGTTCGTTTAGAGGAAGGCTAATGATTCATCTAAGCAATGCCATGAAACAGATTTTTTATCAGTAACACGGCATCTGTTCCTTGGGCTAATTTAGAGGAACCAGAAGCCTTCTAATTCACCAGCAAGAAATTCATTCTCCTGTGAAAAGAAAATCTGTCGGCCATATCTTTAATCATTCGTGATATGATAACTTATGCAAGTCTCTACCATCTGTACACTTATTCAGAGGGTCAAAATATTAGGTTGGTAATAGGTAATCCAGCATTAAAGAAAATGGCTCTTCAGTATGTACATATTGTGATTGTACCTCAACCTGCCTGCCTGGAAGTTGAGAAACCGGTGATAAATCTGTGCCCCTTCATACTAATTATTATACTGTAGTTTTCATTTGAGCATACAGTAGTTTAGTTAAACCATTGCAAAATGTTATCATCGTAGCAACAACTCCGTGCAGCATTATTAATTTCTGTACATAATCTCTCCCACTGCAAAGCCTAGATCTCTAACTTCATATTGAAGTTTTTGAGTTCAAGTTAAGAAAAACTTGTCATTAAACTAGCATCAAGCTTATTGTATCTGCTCATTGTCATTTGCTAGATGTAGAAACAGTCATGAATGAATCATAAAATGTTGATTGAGATCAGTGGAAGCTTAAAAATATAATTATATGTTAAATATGCATCAGGTATGTGAATAAGGTCAAATTTTAAATTTACAGTTTCCATAATTTTTTTGACGTAATTTAGAACTAGTTAGCTTCTTTGAGGCCACTCTTGTGTCCCTCTCACTGCAATCATTCCACTGTATCTGCTTCTGTTAATTACTGAATGTCTGAATAAGAAAAATGAAAGTTGATATAACTTTTTTCTTTATCCAGTGACATTGAGTATTTAAACTTTAAGTGTGGTAGTATTGTGATTACCTTATCTTGGGACATTTCAGTCGAGGACAATATATTATTTTACTCTTTAGTGAATAAGTACATCCCTCTGCTTTCATTTTATAATATGTAATGAGTTGTAATATATCCCTCCGATAAACCTCAAACAAGTTAAATAGGCAATACTATCAATATAAAGTATATTATTACCCGACATCTGTATGGTGTATCCCTACTATTATTTCCACTTAATGCTTAGCGGTGGACTCAGTAATGGGAAGACTTCTGCATATTGATGTGCAGTACTAACTAATATCAATAGTGTAGACTTATTGACATTCTTCAGTAATTTCAAACACGAACCGTGCATTTTTTCTGGCCCTTCATTACCTTTGAATTGATATCTGTTGGGAAGGAAGAAGACTGCTAGGCTAGAAAAACCTTATGTAGTTACATTACAAAAGAGGCGACAAAAGGAGAATGTCAAAAATAAAGGAGAAAAAAGGGACTGTGGAAAGAGGAAAAGGATTAACTTTGGTCCAAAATGGCTCCCAAACCCATAAAGATCATATAGCCTACAGGTAAGCAAGTAGAATGTGCAACAAGTTATTGATGCATATGGAGACCTGGCAGTTCCTTGTAGTACACAAGACCATGAATGAATCACTAAAAAGCCTAGAGTTTGTCAGGTGGAATTTGATTGGCTGAACCTTTGAGTGGTGGTGAAACAAGTATCCTCATCCCGTTGTACATAAATGAGTGTTAAAATAAGAGTTAGGGAAGTTATTACGATGATATCTTTAGTGTTCAATGAACGAACGTGGAGTATAATGAAGTAATAAGCGTTTGCAATCTGTTAAACGTAAATAGGCAACAGCACGGTAGAGCAGAGTGAAAGCTCGTATAATCTGTCTCCGGAAAGTTGAGGGTAGAATATCATCTTTTTTACTTTAAAGTCAATGTCAAAGGCCGAACTCACCTGACCTCTCGACCTGAGGGAATACAGGCTGGCCAGGGACAATGACTCGGACAGTAAGAACAACATTCAATGCAACCCACAACACTCCAAGCTTGAGTTGCTACATCTGGTGGAAAGAAGCAAAGACAGGCAACAATATCAAATAGACAATATAGCATAAGACTATTGACATGAAGTATTACGACCACTGTCAATTTAATCCCATAGAACATATATTATGGGCTCAGGTGAAAGAGGAAGTCAGAAAAAAGAATTCCAATAATAATAATCAGACAATGCGTGTGGTGGAGAAATAACCAGAAATGCAGTGGCCAAAGTGACACCAGAAAATTGGCAAAAATGTCTGGAGCATACGAGAAAATTAGAGCAGGAACATATTAGAAATGACATTGTATGCAAACACCTGGTGGAAGAATTTGTCATTAACGTGGCGAATGATTCCAGCAGTGAAGATGGATTAGATATAAGAGAGAGAGAGAGATTGTATTTTTAAATTTAAGAGTATGTAAATATTTACTTAGGACATGTTACTATTAAAACTATTACAAATCAGTTTATGTCTTTTCATAACAATTTTATTATACAGTCAAACTCGCCTAAATTTACGACTGTGGTGTGGTTTTCACCTCTTTACAGTGTTGCCGCCAAATTTTCAGTACCGTTCTCTCTCTCTCTCTCTCTCTCTCTTTTATTTATAACTGTGCTTTCGTTTGTTAATTTGAAGACAATTTCTTTAGCCTGGCTGTGTAGATGTGAGGAATGGGTTGAACTTTTTGCCATGGTGTCTGTGCAAAGGGCATAAAGAAAGTGAAAACTGAAAAGAGGTCACCGCCAGGAAGCTATCCTGTGTCAAGGCCACCAACTGGGTGTGGAAGTGTTGCCGCTCACGAGTGATTTTTTTTTCTTTTACTTTGGTATTGGCAAATGACTATTATTTTGTTCTACATATAAGCTTACAGATTATAAATGTGATTATTCCTCACCCTTGAAATTACGGTAAAAGCCAGTAATTGTGATCATTTTATTCTACAATTATAGCAACACCTGGGGGGTCTGGGTGTAGGTGTGGGTCTGGCTATGTCAGTATTGCCGACACTCAAAACAATTATATTGATTATTTCTTTTACTTTGGATAATGGCATATTTCTTCTTTTTCAATGTTATTATGTTATATCTATAACTGTGATATTATTACCCACCCGAAAACTATTCTAAATACCATTAAAACTTACTACAATTTCTTTTAGCAACACTGTACAATATTTATGCCATGTTTCTGTGTAACTGTATAAATGTTTTATGCATAATAAGATTACTGTTGATTAATCCATCTAAATACACAAGTGGATGTTGTATATATCTGAATTTATTGTATTTGTGATGCCTTGTACATAAATAGCTTCCGTTTCACATCGCAAGTTGGGGAAACGTGGCACCACTGTACAAAATAGCGGGACACACCACAGCCGTAAATTTAGGCGAGCAAGACTATAGCAATCCTAAAACAGTATGATTATGTTATCTGCATGGAAAATACTTAAGATGAAAACTGATTAACATTAACCTTCCCCACATTCCCACCTGACCACTCCCATCCTTCAACCCTCCTCAAACCTGACGGCGGTCAACCCCAGTTAATCCCCCCCCCCTCTCATCCGCCGCACCGCCCTTCTCTGTTCTGGTGTGAGCCACTTGCTTCACTCATTTATTCAGACATATTCCTTCCAATGAGACTATCTGGAAGAATATCCCATGGTTAGTTTTATCTCTACAACCCAAGCATAATTTTTCAACTTATTTTGCTCCCTGCTAGATAAACGGATAAACAAAGGCTACACATTTCAGCACAGTGTGTGTGTGTGTGTGTGTAGGAAAGGAAAAGGGAAGGAGGCATGTTCAGACTCCCGAGGGGACCTTTTAATCCTTCTCACTGTCACTTGTGTTCCGATCTTGGCAAAGGCTTTCTTAAAATCTCCCTCCATGTGCATCACACACACACACACACATGAAAACACAAGTGTGTGTGGCTAACATGATGCATACTGGAGTGCACATTCACACTCCAATGTTGAACCTGTAGCTGTCCATAGTCTCCTATTAATTCCTTCAACAATCAATGCAACCAGAGAGAGAGGTGGAGGAGGGATAAAGCCATGGATATTGCACACACACACACACACAGAGAGAGAGAGGGGGGGATAAAGTACACACACACACACACACACACACACAGAGAGAGAGAGAGACAGAGAATGGAGTGGTAATTCACAATGACGTGAAGAGCAGCATGCTTATAAAAAAAAAATATATATATATATATAAAATATATATATAGCAGAGAGAGAGAGAGAGAGAGAGAGATAGTGTGGTCATGATAATTTTTCTTCTGTACTCTCAAGAATATTATACCCCAAGGGAGAACAGCTTACTTACCTACCTACCTACCTTCCTACCTACCTACCCACCCACCTACCCACCTACCCACCTGTATGTATGTGTGTATGTCAACTTTGCCTTTGTTTTCCCTCCCCTATATAAACTCGTCAAAACACAAACTTCGGTCAGTTGGTTTTCATTATAAACACACACACACACACGTAGGGTTCTTCCTAGGTCAGTCAGTCAGTCGCAAATCAAACCTCGGTCAATCTTTCACACACACACACACACCTCGTCCACTCGTCCAGTCCCTCACACACACACACCTCGTCCAGTCCCTCACACACACACACACACACCTCGTCCAGTCCCTCATAAACACACACATACACACACACCTCATCCAGTCTCTCTCTCTCTCTCACACACACACACACACCATGGCAGTAATAAGACACATAATAGAATGCTGTGTTGTGTATCTACTTTTAATAGGTTTGGTGTTGTTTATATCTGTGTTCTCTGTCAGACATCAACAAACCTCATCATCATCATCTTCCTCATCATCATCTTCGTCGTCAATCAGTTCCAACCAGCGTCTATACTTGGGACGTTATACTACCAAGTTTGTTGTTGTTGTTGATGTTAGGGATCTGTCTTACCAAAGGAATGTCTCTTATAACCTGCCTCACCAAGCAAACTTCACCCTGGACCTGCCTTATCACCAGTCAAACTTCACCCTGCCTCACCACCAGTCAAACTTCACCCTGCCTCACCACCAGTCAA
>JAWQEG010000971.1:177500-313836 GCA_033782935.1 Petrolisthes cinctipes
AAATAATAAAATAATGAAGCCTTACAAGTGTGGTTGGTTGGTTGGTTGGTTGGAAAGCTGACAAACCAATACCACTGTGGAATCAACCCAATAGAGAGGGAGAGAGGGATATTACAGCCAAACCAATTGTATTGTGTGTACCTGTGTGTGAGTGAGTGAGAGAGAGAGAGGGAGAGAGGGACATTACAGCCAAATCAATTGTATTGTATGTACAGTACCTGTGTGTGAGAGAGGGTGTGAGTGAGGGAGGGAGAGAGGGACATTACAGCTAAACCAACTGTACCATTGTGTTAACTATGGAGAGAGAGAGAGAGAGTGTGTGTGTGTGTGCGTGCGTGTTGTAACTATAGAGAGAGAGAGAGAGAGAGAGAGAGAGTGTGTGTGTGTGTGCGCGCGTGTTGTAACTATGGAGAGAGAGAGAGAGAGTGTGTGTGTGTGTGCGTGCGTGTTGTAACTATAGAGAGAGAGAGAGAGAGAGAGAGTGTGTGTGTGTGTGCGCGCGTGTTGTAACTATGGAGAGAGAGAGAGAGTGTGTGTGTGTGTGCGCGCGTGTTGTAACTATGGAGAGAGAGAGAGAGGGAGAGTGTGTGTGCGTGCGTGTTGTAACTATAGAGAGAGAGAGAGTGTGTGTGTGTGTGTGCGCGCGTGTTGTAACTATGGAGAGAGAGAGAGAGAGAGCACAAAGCTTCAACCAACAATAGCTATCTGTATACTTATTAGTTAGGAGTAATCAGTAACCTTCCAATTCACCTTAAACAGAAAATCTTCCCTTGATTCCTACCTACAAAATATTATGTCTGGAAATTAGACTCAGATAAACACGAATAGGACCTGACCTAACCTAAACTAACCTAAACTAACCTGACCTAACCTAACCTAATTACATCTTTTTTTTTTTTTTTTTTTTTTTTTGAGCTGATAAATGTGTGCTGACCACCATTCCAGTGCTGACGAGTAAGCTATGTGCTGACCATTGCTGACAATATATATAATTATGTGTGTTGACTGTATGTGTTATATTTGCTAGTTAATATTGATATTGGATTATGTGATTCATATTTTTGTATTTCATAATGTGATTAAAAAATATATATATATTGTATTTCATAATGTGATTAATATTATTGTATTTCATTATGTGATTCATATTTTTGTATTTCATAATGTGATTAATATTAATGTATTTAATTAATAAGAATGTATATATTTTCATTAATATTGTTGTTATAATAGAATAATGGAAATTGAGTATCAGTCTCTATGTTTTTTTGCCTCCAATGTATGTGTATGTAAATATATCAACATAATTATTATATACACGTATGTAATTATATCAACATAATTATTATATATACACCTATGTAAATATATCAACATAATTATTATATACACGTATGTAATTATATCAACACTATTTAACTATACACACATATGTCAATCATTTCAAATTTTATTAATAAACTCAGTATTTATAAACTAATAATGTAGTTTAATATATTTTCCTTCTCTTTTAAACACTTGTAAATCATTTCAAATTTATTAATAAACTTAATATTTATAAAAGTAATTCACTATCGTTTTATATACTTCATTCTCTTTCATTTTTTTATTTTGTTATCTTGTATTAAGGACCTTGTGATTGTGTATGAGAAATGGAGGCTTCTGATTCCTCCTGACCATGCCACGAAACAAGCTCCTTCCCTATAGGTGTGTGTGTGTGTTTGGAGGCTTCTGATTCCTCCTGACCGTGCCACGAAACAAGCTCCTTCCCTATAGGTGTGTGTGTGTGTTTGGAGGCTTCTGATTCCTCCTGACCATGCCACGAAACAAGCTCCTTCCCTATAGGTGTGTGTGTGTGTTTGGAGGCTTCTGCTGATTCCTTCTGACTATGCCACGAAACAAGCTCCTTCCATATAGGTGTGTGTGTGTGTGTGTTTGGAGGCTTCTGATTCCTCCTGACCATGCCACGAAACAAGCTCCTTCCATATAGGTGTGTGTGTGTGTGTGTTTGGAGGCTTCTGATTCCTCCTGACTATGCCACGAAACAAGCTCCTTCCATATAGGTGTGTGTGTGTGTTTGGAGGCTTCTGATTCCTCCTGACTATGCCACGAAACAAGCTCCTTCCATATAGGTGTGTGTGTGTGTTTCGTGAAAATATTTGAAGGACTCTTTTACCTCTAATTTTTCTGACTACATCACACACACAGGGTCCCTTAAGGTGGTAATTCTTTTTTGGTACATTGGAGTGCCTTGATTCCTCCAAAGTATGCCAGGAAACAGGACCAGAAAAGCAGAAATAATAGTGTTCTGTTGTTGCTTGGAATAGTTTGGAGGATTCAGTTGCTCCAGATTTACCAACACAAAACTTCGTCTACTTTACCTACATTGCAACTAAACATACAACCAACTCCTTACTGAAATACTTAATATGTCTGTTTTGTGGTTTAGTCTGAAGGCTTCAAAATAATAAAATAATGAAGCCTTACAAGTGTGGTTGGTTGGTTGGTTGGTTGGTTGGAAAGCTGACAAACCAATACCACTGTGGAATCAACCCAATAGAGAGGGAGAGAGGGATATTACAGCCAAACCAATTGTATTGTGTGTACCTGTGTGTGAGTGAGTGAGAGAGAGAGAGAGGGAGAGAGGGACATTACAGCCAAATCAATTGTATTGTATGTACAGTACCTGTGTGTGAGAGAGGGTGTGAGTGAGGGAGAGAGAGAGGGAGGGAGAGAGGGACATTACAGCTAAACCAACTGTATTGTACCTGTGTGGGAGAGAGAGAGAGAGAAACATTACAGCCAAACCAATTGTATCTGTGTGTGACCCTATGTCTGTTTTCTGGTTTAGTCAGGAGGCTTCAAAATAATACAAAATAATGAAGCCTTACAAGTGTGCTTGGTTGGTTGGGAAGCTGACAAACCAATACCACTGTGGAATCAACCCAATATGTCGTCTGTTTTCTGCATGGTTTCAAAAAAAAAATAATAATAATAATAATAAAACCCAAATCAATCGACCCCCTCAAAACACACGATCATCTATCTGTCTGGAATCTATCAGTGACATCCATTGTGTTAAGGCATTGTGTTGTGTCAAGGTCTCATTGTATATACGACGAGACGACGAAGGCCTTAATTGTCTGGCATTATGGGTATCAAATGTCAGCTTTGTCATTGTATATACGACGAAGGCCTTGTCTGGCATTATGGGTATCGAATGTCAGCTTTGTCATCGTGGTGGTTGGTTCATATAGGCCTAGTTAGTTAAGGTTTCATATTTCTGACTATAATAATCCAACTATAGCTTATAAACATCACGTGTTATAGTGAATGTATTTTTTAGGTGCTGTTAGTTTATTGATATATTTTTTGGTGTTAAATATATATATAGGTCTATGTCAGCTTTTGTTGTTGTTGTTGTTGTTGTTATTGTTGTATTTGTTGTTGTTATTATTATTGTTGTTGTGGTTTATAGCAAAGGTTTTTAATTAATTTCTTCCTAATCCAACTATAACATCACGTGCTATGAAAAAAAAAAAAATATATATATATATATAGTGCCTGTGTTTTTAGGTATAAGTCTTTTTGAGATATAGTGTATAAATATAGTGTATTTATATAGTCTGTCTCAGGAAAGTTGAGGGTAGAATATCATCTTTTTTACTTTAAAGTCAATGTCAAAGGCCGAACTCACCTGCTGACCTCTCGACCTGAGGGAATACAGGCTGGCCAGGGACAATGACTCGGACAGTAAGAACAACATTCAATGCAACCCACAACACTCCAAGCTTGAGTTGCTACATCTGATGGAAAGAAGCAAAGACAGGCAACAATATCAAATAGACAATAAAGCATAAGACTATGGACATGAAGTATTACGACCACTGTCAATTTAATCCCATAGAACTTATATTATGGGCTCAGGTGAAAGAGGAAGTCAGAAAAAAGAATTCCAATAATAATAATCAGACAATGCGTGTGGTGGAGAAATAACCAGAAATGCAGTGGCCAAAGTGACACCAGAAAATTGGCAAAAATGTCTGGAGCATACGAGAAAATTAGAGCAGGAACATATTAGAAATGACATTGTATGCAAACACCTGGTGGAAGAATTTGTCATTAACGTGGCGAATGATTCCAGCAGTGAAGATGGATTAGATATAAGAGAGAGAGAGAGAGAGAGAGAGATTGTATTTTTAAATTTAAGAGTATGTAAATATTTACTTAGGACATGTTACTATTAAAACTATTACAAATCAGTTTATATCTTTTCATAACAATTTTATTATAGCAATCCTAAAACAGTATGATTATGTTATCTGCATGGAAAATACTTAAGATGAAAACTGATTAACATTAACATTCCCACCTGACCACTCCCATCCTTCAACCCTCCTCAAACCTGACGGCGGTCAACCCCAGTTAATCCCCCCCCCCCCTCATCCGCCACACCGCCCTTCTCTGTTCTGGCGTGAGCCACTTGTTTCACTCATTTATTCAGACATCTTCCTTCCAATGAGACTATCTGGAAGAATATCCCATGGTTAGTTTTATCTCTACAACCCAAGCATAAGTTTTCAACTTATTTTTCTCCCTGCTTGAGATTGAATTATTGTACTTAAGTATGTAAAGAATAACCATTGTTCATAATGGAATAAAGTATCTGAATATGCTAGATAAACGGATAAACAAAGGCTACACATTTCAGCACAGTGTGTGTGTGTGTGTGTGTGTGTGTAGGAAAGGAAAAGGGAAGGAGGCATGTTCAGACTCCCGAGGGGACCTTTTAATCCTTCACACTGTCACTTGTGTTCCGATCTTGGCAAAGGCTTTCATAAAATCTCCCCCTCAAGTTTCCTGAGACAGACTATAGTACCGTACGGTAGTAGTGTCATTTATTAATTATTTTCGAAGCCAATCATCTGACAGGCTCTAGGTTTTAAGTGATAATTTCATAAAGATACGTGGTCTTGTGTACAGTACTACAGGAACTGATATGTTTCCATGTGTACCAATATCATTTCGCACTTTATACTTGCTCAACTGTACATGAGCTACAAGAGATGAAAACTGAATATGTAAGGACGAAGAAAAGTAAGATACATATATGTACCCTTTATAACCATTAAATTCGTAAGTTAGCGCACAAGCTCTTGCTTACACTACTCTTCCATAACTAGTAGAACCATTGGCCAGGTTTTCATATACTTTTATTTGGACTCGGGCTCATCAGCTGAACCCATGTCTGTCAAGAATCAGTGGTATTTACCGCACAAATATCCTCCTAGTTGCACCACTGGGTACACTTGTGCGAGACATCATGAGCTTGCTAAGCAAACTGCAATTCATGGCAGCGAGCCGTAGCAGACAAAATCAATGAGGTCACCAACACACAGAGGTGGCCTGCAGTCGCCCCTCTCATGCCTGCAACGGCCTGCAAAAATATATTGACCGTAACCGTGACTGTGTGTACCACTCAAAGGCCTGTGAGTCAGAGGCGAGGGTCATTGTCAACCCTGGAATTATCTGGTCAAACAGATGCCTCAGTGATTGCACATATGATTAGACGTCAGATAATGTATTGGCGACGTATTTGTGCTGCTTGTAGTTATCTATTTGCGATATACTATTAATTTTGGTGTACTTGTTATTTTATTGTCGCAAATTTGGGCTACTTTTTTAGCATTATTGGGCGGGAAGATCACTGACAACCCTGGAATGACCTGAAGAAAATAAGAAGCAAACGCCACGATGATTGCATGTATGTTTAAAAATTTCATATCAGTTGTAATACATTTGTGCTGTTTGAGGTTAATAATATGCTCTGTATTAGCTATGTTTGTGACAAATTTACTATAATGTCTATTGGCTATTTTGGGCAAGAAAAATACTGACAGTTCTGCATGTAATTTACAGTGTTGCCAGGTGCAGGAAAATAATTCTGTTTTAGGGAATTTTGAAGTCCACACAGGGAAATAATTATATAAAGATAGTCCAAGTCATGAGTAGACGGGAAAATTTCTACCAGACGAAAATAATACCAGAAAAAGACCGTCAATGTTCAAGAGTAAACAGGTCAATGTTCAGGAGTAATTGAGACAAAAAGGGAAATTCTAAAGGTGAAGTTGGGGAAATTTCGTCAAGCAGACCTGTCAGCTGGCAACACTGACAAAACACAAACGGTAGCTAAATTTACTGAAAGGAAGGCGAAACTTGTGTATCCCAAACACCTGTGTCTTTCATCACTTGTATACACGTTATGACAGCCTGACCAGAGCCATTGACAGGTATTCGTATGTAGGAAACACAGAGGGGTTCATATGGGAAGGAAAAACAAGTACGTATCTATAATAGTGTGTGTTATTTGACATTTGCTAACCTCAGTTTGCAAACCCTCATCACTTTTGCCTATTTTGAAATGTGGGTGAAACTTGGGTGGGTACTTATGTTTTTAATTAATATTTGCATGCAGAGGCTTATCTAAGTAATTTACAAGCTAGGAATCATTGGTTCATTGGCATTACACTCCCGTTGAATATAAATACCTCGTTCGTGATACTAAAAAAAATGTAGCAAGTGCTCAGACAAATAATTGAATGAGTATTCCAGTATATTTATACTCTGCTTGTTTGCTGTACCTACTAAAAAAAAAAATTAGGTAAAGGTACAGAAGTGGACCTTACTGTATAATAGATATTTTACTGTCATTACCCACTATTTCGGACCATTCTAAGACACTTTTCTTCTATGGTTTATCTTCCTCAAATGCCCCGTTTCCAAGATAGGGCATATTCAAATGGGGCATTTTGAAATTAGCCTGACCTTACCTGACCTGACCTAACCTAACCTAACCTAACCTAGACCGCATTAGACTACCGGGACCTAACCTGGGCAAACTACCGGGAAATAATCGTGATAAAGTACAATAAATGACAGGGGTAAAATACTAGGACCCAGCCGGATCTGGCAACACTGCTGAATTAAGGTCCACTTCTGTACTAATACCAAAAATTATAGTAATTTTGGTAAATTTACAGAAGTACGGTACTGAGCTCACTATGTTGTATATTCTAAGACACTTTTCATCTATGGTGTTTCTCTAGGAGATGCCCTGTTTTACAAACATAATTTGGAAATTAGTCTGACCTAACCTAGACCACAGCAGACTACCGGGACCTAACATGGGCAAACTACCAGGATATAACCGGTGTAAACTATCATAAAGTGACTGGGGAAATTCCTGGTAACACTGCGCAGCCCTAGCCAAGAACATCTTGACCAATAGAGCTTATATATCATAGGGAGATGATGAAACATTTGTCCATGGCTGTATAGAACAGTGGCCACTCCCAGATTTAACAACTTTTCCCTCTCTCGGGTGTTAAATCCTAGCAAGTAACTTTGATACAATCTGCAGGACAATGGAGGACAAACAAGACCGCCCTCCGCCAAGGAAGAATTCTACAAAGATCTACCGAATGTCACGACAAACTTCTCTGGGATCAGGGACCAGTAATGAGACAGGTTAGTGATAAGAGCAGTGGATGGCTGTTAGGGGAAATATAGATAGTCTTGGCAAGTTTGAAAAATCTGATGCCTCAAACTACAGTACAGTACCAATATTCTAAATCATATTCTACAATAGGTTTAGGTGATTTAATCTGTTTTTTTGACATGGGTTAAAAGAATTGGAAGCCCTCAAAACTACAGTATACCTTCTCCTTTCATAAGTCACTCCTCTCCTCTTAATTATATTGACAATCATGTTTGTGTGCTGTACTTCAGGAGGTGGTGGTGCTAGAAAGCTGTCCCATCCTGGTTCACGCATCCAGTGGGAAGCGATGAAGAAGGAATATCGGCGACAGAACTCTCAGTCCCAGGAGGAGACTGGCATTATCTTTGATCATTTGGCTAAGGTGAGTCCTTTCACTGGTTACTTTGAAGTGGGAACTGTATAACAAGACCAAACAAAGAGACACCATTTCAAAATAATCCTTTCAATGAAAATGTCTTTCATTTTCATAGATATAAAGTTCATGGGCTTGAACACCCAGTATGGTACTCTTTCTAGCAGTTTACTTGTACTAGCTCCCTAATTTAATTTCTTGGCTATTTCGGTAAATGTAATGCACTCCAAGACAAAATACACTAAAAATTTACACAACAAACTTGTTATCTCCAACTTGTAAACAATGTAATGTATATGAAACATGTACCTAAGGTCATAATACCTGAAGAGAATAAGTGCATTTTTGTGTGGTTAATATAATTTGAGTGTAATTAAACTGCAATGTAAAACCTAAATCCAGTCAACTGGAGGACATGAAAGTATTGTTGTGTACTGAGAGGGTATATATCTCGGTAGCATTGACAATTAACAGCATAAATTCATTTCACTCATACAAGTGTAATGCAATTTGAGTTGTTTCCCTTTGCAGAATGTGTGTAAAATATGAAATATATAAAATTAATCAAAGCATTTACTGGACATCGCACTCTTATAATCTCTCTCGTTGATAATTGCATAGTATTTAACTGTTATGTTTTTTATATTGAGTAGAATAATGCAGTTTAAATGTGTGCAGGTACAAGGAAGCAAGAGCTTAGTACGAGGAAGGACAGGAGTTGTTTATGATGAAAGAATGGCAAAGCATTACTGTCTCTGGGACCCCAGCTACCCAGAGTGTCCTGATCGTCTCCACAGCATCCTCAAAAGGTCTGTAATGTCAGTAGGGTTATGACCTAACTCTCTCTCTCTCTTTCCTTTCATGTAATGTTATTTCCCTCTTTTCCTGTTTTCATAGGCTAGTCTACAGTATAACTTTGCTAAGAGCTAAATTTTCAAAATCCGGACAGGGTAACCCAGTTTGTTAGTTCAGATCACTGAGGTTTAACTGTACAGTATTAGTGTGAATGCTTATACAGGAATGAGAATAATGAAACTGCTAATATAGTAACTGTGCTACATATACTGTAGATATAACATTTATGAAACTGCTAATATATATGTCGGTTGTACATTGTGATGGATATAATTTATGTTACTGTAGGTGTGACAAGTTAGGTCTACTGGTGCGGTGTGAGAGAGTGCCTGCTCGGGAGGCCACAGTTGAAGAGTTGCTAAAGATACACTCTCCATCACATGTGGGTCTTTTGTCAGCCACTAGCCACATCAAGGACCCCACACACCTTGAGCAAATCTCGGCACATTTTGACTATGTCTACCTCAGTCCTGTGAGTCATCCATTGTTAAAGCAATAACTAGCAATATTTTTCATTAATACTCTTAAGTTACCCTTTTATGGTATATTACAAAAGCATTATTGGTACACCTTGAAAATGATGATAATTATTGGTATATACCTCATCTGTGACATAGTTTAAACTCCACAGTCAACATGTGAGAGTGCCTTCCTGGCGGCTGGCTCGTCCCTGGAATTGGTAGATGCAGTTGTCTCAGGGCGTCTACAGAATGGATTTGGTATAGTCAGGTACAACATACAGTACAGTATAGTTAATACTTTACCTTTCAAGAGGGGTTTTAAAAGATATTTTGTTGTAGTTGTAGGGGAGGTGGCCGAGTGGTTAATGTTCTGGACTCGTAACCTAGAGGTCGGGAGATCGATCCTCTCAGGTGAGGGCCTGAGAATATTTACTCTTCCTATTTGAGTTTCAGGCACTAACAATAAGGCCACCGAACGTCGTAAAACCCCCTCGCTGGTACCATAACAGCTGCAGTATTTGGGAATAACCCTCAATTCCCTCCCTCTGTGGCTGGGTACCAGTTCGGAAGTCGTGACGTGTGTGTGTGAGAGTAGCAGTTGACCTGGGCCACGGTAACGGGCTTGATTAAGCCTATGTCCAGTGTCGGAACATATAAAAAATACACCATATTATCCTGCTTATTTATATCAAAGTCCTTCTTCAGTAGAAAAACAGAACCTAGCATGAAGCAAAATAAATGTAGGAGGTTGCTTTAAAAGATGGTGCATGAATATTAAATTTTCATAGGTACCAAAGCATTTCATCCTTATAGGGCAAGGAAGGAAGAAAAGAATTAACTTTCCCAATCAAAGAAAATATTTATTGGCTTCTTTCATGGTTTAACCTGTTTTTGGACCCTGGAGAGCATCTTACAGTAGAGCTGTAGTTTTGTATGCTCGATTCAGTCAACGACAGGGTGCTTGTGGGTGTCACTTGCGAAATATTCTCGGTCTCTCTCTCTCAGGCCTCCTGGTCACCATGCGCTTAAGGATGAGTTCTGTGGGTACTGTTACATCAATAACGTGGAGTTGGCTGCCCGGCAAGCATTGGACCACCACAAGCTGTCCAAAATCCTCATAGTAGACTGGGACGTCCACCACGGTCAGGCCACACAGAGAGCTTTCTTTAGTGACCCCAGGCAAGTCATTCCTCTTTCTCGTGTATCATAAAGACCCTTGGTATGTTGGTTTCATGGTACAGTTTGAAGTAATCAGTATCCTTAATGTATCGGCTACATCATAGCTCCCTTTACCATAGTTGTACTGCATGTTTTTATGTTAAATTAATCTCCTGAGTACTGTAATATCATAACATAAAGTAATCTAACTCAACTCCAGAGTACTGTATTTCTCCATACATCGATTTGAAAATGGACTCTACTGGCCCCACCTGAGGGAAAGTCACTATGACTACGTGGGAGCTGGGGCCGGACATCACTACAACTTTAATGTGCCTCTCAATCAAACTGGCCTGGGCAACAGTGACTATCTAGCCATCTTCCACCAAGTTCTCCTGCCTGTTGCTTATGAGGTATGGTTTTGTATGTGATCCTCCCCAGGATCCATGGATTAACTCTTGGATAATGGGGTCTTTCATCTGGCTTATAAAATAATTTGATTTAGTCCTAGTTTAGTGTATTATTATTGCATACTTTGCAGAAGATAAATGAATCTTTATTCTTTATATGGCATTTTTGTTGTTTACAAATTTTATTCTTTTCAAATGGTGTTCTTTTCAGTTTAACCCTGAATTGGTATTGGTGTCTGCAGGCTTTGATGCAGCGCTGGGATGTCCAAAGGTCAGTATTCTACACAAATATTTTTTAGTTATTTGCTTTATTTGTACAAAACTCAAGATCACTGAAATATCTATTAAGACTAGTACTCTAACAAACATGAACATGATTTTGGACCTCTATAACTCTTTACATTTTGCTGGCAAGGATATTAAGTAGATTCCTTGCCTTTAGTCTTCATCTTTCTCAACATGAAAAGTATATTGAGCTTAGAACTTGGCATCCTTAGCCTGTCCTATACTCACTTTTTCGAGCTGAGGATCCTGTATTGTAAATGTGACAGAAGATATGATTGTTGTTTGTAAATATGAACAATCACATACTGTATGATGTTGAAGCCATTCTTTTTTTGTGTGTTTATGATGGATAGCCAGTGAGATCAGTACTGCACAGGTGCCTCATCTACCATTCATGATCCACAGCTTTATATTTCATCCATTTCTGCGGAGAAAAAGTATGCTTTGGTGGCACTTCTATTTCACATCAGTTAACAGTTTCCCTTCCGACATCTCAACAGGGTGAAATGGCCGTGTCCCCTGGATTTTACTCTCACCTCACCTCCAGCCTCATGACACTGGCTCAGGGCAAGTTGGTAGTTTTGCTTGAGGTGAGTATCCATTCCTGTTCACAGTCTTGTATCGTTCAGAGGCTTTGTAGTAAATCATAACTGCATGTCTAAGTGTATAATTCTAGAAGAGATGTACAATGTTTCAACAGTACTGTCCAAGTAGTACAGTCACAATCAGAAATCCTGCCTGCATTGGGTTAATAAAAATTCCCCCTTTGAGTGAAGCTTCTGAACTATATTTACAGAGGCCACCGGCTAGCTATGGTTACCCATCATGTTTCGAGGCCGTTTCGTTTGAGGGTGTTGCAAGACTATTGGATGTGTCTTGTTATGAGAGGGGAGCTGGGGGAATGAGAATGACTATCAAATATGAACAGTTAATTAAAGCAAGAAATATAATAATCCCCTCTTGCAACAAACCAGGTTCTATAATACTAGGTGTAGAGCCAAACACAAAGTAAAAACATTAACAATAATTAATAACATTAAGTAGTATGACAAACACCATACAATAAATGAAAATTAAATCAGGTATTCCCATACTGTACCTCAGATACCAATTACTGACTCAACACTTGATAAATGCACAGTGAAAAATAGAATGCATATATTGTGAGCCAAGTGGCCACACAAATTCAGAGAAATGCATTGAACATTCACAGTTGTTGTTGATGTTCTCCTGGGGCAGAATGGGGTCCTGCCCCACAGACCCCTGGTACGCTCTGTTCGCAGTGAAAAATAAAAAACAAATTAAAATAAAGGAGGGGCTGGCCCTATATGTGTGCGCCACCGAAGCAAATCACAGGAAGATTGGACCATGGAGTCTGGGGAAGGTCTTAACAAGTGGGGCCGCACCTTCCATGAGACCAGTCCTGAAGGGACTATAAAGGGGGAGGGAGTTTAGACTGCTGCCTGCAAAAGGATAATGCACCCCCGTGTGCTGGCGGCTGGGGGAGAGGGGGGGGGGAATGCTTCGGGTTGTAGTACATCTCGCAAGGATTTTTAATCCATGTGGCCAGATCTCGTTAAATTCCACTAGAAAGCGACCAGATCCTACAACGATCTTTATTATAGCCCTGTGGGGGATGGCTAGTATTCACAGAGAATAATGTCTGCCCTCCTGGGCCAATATTCACATTCACAGTAAGAAAAAGCACTGCTAAATCACACTAAGAAATGATACAGCGATAATAATAATAATAATCACACAATATTAAGAATCAATAATACACTACTGATAATGATGATTCACTTACTTACACTATAATTATAATGATGAGACTTCACTTAATTAACATTAGTAAGTAGTTTTAGGCCCAGATCATATCTTGGTGAGCCCACTAAGTTAGCCCACAGAGCTCAACCCATGCTTAATTCAGTTGAAACCCAGTCTTTCTTATTGTTAGGAACATTGAGGGGAGTTTTATGTAGTTTTCAGCACGTTGTTACCTACATGTAAAGGCGTCCCTCTTTAGTACAGTAGACCCTTTCTGATGTAACATGAACAAATACTTGTATCCACCACTTCATATTACAATCAGTCCCTCATTGAAGATCATCAAATCTTTTCCCAGGCTTCTGTTATTCACTCTAAGTGATCTACTGGGTCTGTTAAATATTGAGTGTAATATCAAAAGCCTGCTATACATGGAAAAGGGAGACTTTGCAACTCTTAGAAGCTAGCAAATAATTGATATACTAAATAGAGAACTACTTTATATGTGTATGCATGACTCATAGCAAGCATAACGGTGATGACTTTTGAATTACCTTGTTGTTGTTGTTGATGTTCTCCCGGGGCAGAATGGCATCCTGCCCCACAGACCCCTGGTACGCTCTATTCGCAGTGGGAAAAAAAAAAAAAAAAAAATTGAAATAAAGGAGGGGCTACCGAAGCACATCCCAGGGAAATGGGACCAGAGCTTACTGGATCAGGGAGTCTGGTGGCCTCCGACTGCCAGGGAGATTGGGGGGAAGGTCTTTGCATGACTTCTAACACCTTCATGATGGACTTTAACTTTACAGTAGTGAGTTTTCTTATGGCAAAAATGCACCAAATCCCTTCTAAGTAATATAACTTCATATACAAATGCTGCATAATTTCCAGTGTTTATAAGTTGTAGATAAATACCTGGTTGTATGTAATGTGCAGCTGCCACATCTACAGTTCTGGAACATCAGCTTAGAAAGAAAGCAAGTGCACTACTGTCTTTTAACATTAATGGTCAAAGCAATAGCAAAACATGGTCAAAAAAGCCTCCTCTTCATACAGTGTTGTTCCTTAACAATTCTGTCAAGTTTATGCATAATCTAATTAATACCACATTGTGTCTGTGGACAGGGTGGGTACTGTCTGGAGTCTCTGAGTGAAAGTGCTGCCTGGACCTTAAGTGCCCTCCTTGGTGACCCTTGCCCTCCCCTCATGGACCCCATCTGTGAGCCCTCTCCCAGGTACCTTACCATAGTTACTCTATCCCTCAATAATTTTTTTTATAAAATTCTCATCAATAGTTTTTCAAAAGTTTCAGAAGAGACTATTCAAAATAATATTTCTGTAGGTGTGTATACAGTAATTGAAAATACTGGTCTTTTATGCCCCATTAAATGAATATCAGGTTGGCCCTTGTCATGACTTAACTTCCCGTAGTTTGCTGCAGTTCAGTATTGCTATATATGGTAAATGATATTAGTGTTATGGTTTGATTACCTTCCAATTTCAGCATGAGAGAGTCCATCCTTAACATCATATCAGTGCAGCGGGACTTTTGGACATGCTTTCGTTATCAGGGCCCATGCTCCAAGCAGCAGGAGGGAAGCAAGGTAACAAGAGGAAAAGCAGTGGGTCAAAATGAGAAAGTTGCTGAGGAAATGAAAGAAAAGAGAGGTGTAACCTGGCCAAAGCACACTCCTTGTCCAACATTCATAGATTCTGAAGAAAAAGAAAGTTATCCGTTTAAGACTCGGGGCATGCTCAGCGGACAGTCTCAGGACAAGATCAACGAAATTAACACAAAACTTAAACAGCTCAGGGAGAAAGGTAAGCAGATACCAATCATTGCATTCTTGACAGGCACATGCATTGAAAAGCATGCTCAGATTACACAGAGTCACTCTGAAATAGACAGTTATGTTACTAAGTCCTTGGCAACATTCCATGTGACCTACACATAAGTGACATACATAGGCCTACAGTAGACCCTTGATATAATTTTAATATACACTTGTACCCACCACTTCATTTTACATTCAATCCCTATTTGAAAACACTTAATATTTTTCCAGGCTTCTGTTTTTCTTGATCAAATAGACTGAGCATTACTGGGCCAGTGTTAAGTGACAGGTGTTAAATACATTCTTGCTTCCTACAGAATGTTTTAAAGATCCTCCTCACTACAAGCTGTGTCTGGCCTATGATTCACGGATGACCCAGCATTGTAGACTGAATAAGAAAGATGCAAGGTAAGTATGAGAACAGTGCAGGAAGATTTCTTACACACTTTTATCTCCTGGTACTTTACTCATTGGTTGATATATATTTTATCTTTTCTCTACCAGCTTCTTTTTCGTGGCTTCTTGTGTTTTACTGTATACCGGTATACAAAATTAGTGGATATACAGTAATAATTTCTTAATTTACATTGCCATAAACCTCCGTAGGGGATATTGCCTGCATTAGTGATGTGGGCAATACTTTAAGGGTTTTGGCGCCCCTTCGGCCCCAGCCACTAGCTTTTAGTTCTTTAAATGTCCCTCTTTTCTTCTCTTTCCTTCCTGCTTGCTGTCTCACATCTCTATCACCTTTTTCTGGCGCTGTATGACCTCGCTGTTGCAGCACCTAATATCAATCAATCAATCAATCAATCATTACCATAAACTTAGTATAATGTTTCCTTTAAAGGGGTTGTATAGTTTTGGTACATTGGAGTGCCTTAATTCCTCCAAAGCATGCCAGGATACATGACCAGATTGACACACAATGGTGGCCTATTGCTTGGAGGAATCAGTTGCTCCAGATTTACCTGCTGTATATACTGTGAGGATCTGTTTTAGTTTTAACAGTTATCCACAACATGGGTTCATTAGGGTATACAACCGTTTTATTATTTATTTTCTCAAGACTACAGCATTAATTCAGTGACTCATCTTGCTAATACACAGCCTTAATAACTATAGTGGCCATCTTAAGGCTCACTAAATGTGTTGGGCATAATAACCTCAACATTGTAGGGTGAATAGAATAGTGGTCATATTAGGACTCACTAATATGTTGGGCATTATGGCCATGTTACTGACTACTGACTGCTCACTATTATGTTGGGCAGGCTCAACATCTTTTGGAGGGGAGATTTCACCATTTCCTCTGTATGATTAAGTAACTTTTAGTCCACAAATCTTCTACACTGCTTCTTTCTGCATTAAGAAAATGAAAGAAATGCCAACATGGAACTGGTGTATCTTTTCTCCAAATTGCCTGTTTATCACACTTCATAAGACAACATAGATCATATAAAGTACTGACACCCTAACAGACCTGATTCTGAAACACCTGAGCGTATCCAGCGAGCCTGGGAATGCCTGGAGAAGTTTGATGTGCCTCAAAAAGCTCAAATCCTTGAGGTGGGTATTGTACTGCTGCTGCTGTTGCAATTGAAGTTTTGTTTATACAATTTGAGTTGAAATACTGATACTGAAATTATGCAAACTTTGTTGTGATGGAGTGCCTGTATATATTACTTTCTTGTGACTGTGTGTGGTACAGTATCCCTCAGTATAGTACAGTTACCTGACAAAGTTCGTTAAGACCTGACAGGGTACAGGGTAGGGCCACATATTTTGTAATACTGTAATGTTAACTGTGAAATGTCATATGCTGTGTTCAATATTTGCAATATATTCAACACCTATATAATACTGCAAACATTACAATACATATATCATGTGACTGGAAATAACACATAGTCCGGGCTTAATGAACTTCGTCAGGTAACTGTACTAATTAATACTTGTACCCACCACTTGATTTTACTCTGTCACTCATTAAGGACCACCAAATGTTTTCCCAAGCTTATGTTATTCACTACCATACATACTAATCTACTGGGCCTGTGTTTGATGAGATTGTTTGAATATGTTAGTTTAATATTGACTGCCTATTATAATTTGTTTCCTTATTACCGTGCCTGTCAGCCACGGCAAGCAACGAGAGAAGAGCTGGAGTTAGTGCACACTGTTGCCCATGTTGATACCCTCTTCACCTTCAACAAGCTGAGTGAGAGAGAATTAGAGTCGAGACAGAATCATTACAACTCTATCTACCTCCATCCATCAACCAATGACTGCGCTCTGCTAGCTGCGGGATGCTTGCTCCAGGTTATTGGCTTTGCTGTGTACTATACTTCAAGACTTTCCAGTCCAGTTCTCCAAGAGAATAGTGGCTAATGGATCTGACACAAAACCAGATTTTTTTTACTGTATATGTAGTGAAATGCAAAGTTGAGCCAGTAATATCCAATTTTCCTTGTAGATTGTGGACAATGTGTGCAATGGAGGTTCAACAGCTGGTGTGGGTGTAATACGTCCTCCTGGCCATCATGCTGAGCCTGACAAACCCTATGGATTCTGTTTCTACAACAATGTAGCGGTGGCTGCCAAATATGCCATCCAGCGGTACAAAATGAAGAGGTGAGGCCACTCATCCATCCCATTCATAACACTACTCAGCTTCATTTAACCCATTACACTAACATATTTTTACTCAAATTGTTCTTGGGCTTAGTGAAGTGATAGTGCTTTTGTTGGTGAGTATATGTAGCACACTCCTCCTGACCCCTCATTGTCTCCCCTAGAGTGCTTATCCTGGACTGGGATATACACCATGGAAATGGAATCCAGCACACCTTCTACCAAGACCCTCAGGTGTTGTACATTTCCCTCCACCGCTATGATCACGCTGGATTCTACCCAAATTCAGAAGAGGCCAACTATATCTATGTTGGGGAAGGGGAGGGAAGAGGCTATAACATCAATATTCCATGGAACCAGGTGGGTTGAATGAGGACTGTCAGCCAATTATGTAATATTCTAAAACAATGGCTGACTAGTTATATTTGTTAAGAAGGTTATGTAATTGGTTCAGTTTGCCTGTATGTATGTTTATTTGCAGGATTATACAAGAAATTATGTGGATCTATCAAGTGAATCGATTTTTGGGAGAGATCTGGATCCAGGCTTTTTTTTTTGGGGGGGGGGGTAAAAATTAGTGGTTGCTCTCTTGACATAGATGCCACCATGCCAGGACCGGAGTACTAGTCACAGTGGTTGAGACAAATGCCTTTGACTCTGTGATCTAGAAGAATATTAACAAAATAATGCAGCATGATGTATTTGCTAAGTGTACTTTTCCTTCTCCAAATTGCATTGCATTCAATACTGTACATAGTTTAATTAATCTGATTGTAAAACTATTGTTATACTGCAGTATAGCTCTTACACATTTTATACTGTAGTTACATTAAAGAGAAGATCATGGTAATAATAACCTAAATACTATACTTATCACAGTGTCTTGGCTAAATGTTTTCAATTTTTATCATCCAAGGTACATAATGGGAGGAGAAAATTGGTGAGTAGCAACAGCATGTCCTATGTTTGTAATATAGGAAGAGTTGCTGACTTGTTATGTCTTTACTCAGTGTGAGTAAAGTTGTTTGCAGTACACCAATATGCCATCACACCCAGCCACCCTATTACAACACAGTATCCCTTGATATATTGCTAACACATTTATCACTTCCCATACAACCCTTTGCCATCACACGAGTGTGTCAAAAACAGGCAATGCATGACACTTTCTCTCATGCTGGGTGTCTTCTCAGCTAAGTTCTTGCATATAGATGCTGTCATTCTACCACTCGTAGTTAACTTGCTAATGATCGTAAGAAGCCAGTCATCTGTTTGTTTCAGCTTCAAAAATTGATGACGGCCAAACACGTCATCAGAACGGTAAAGGGTTAACACAGCCTCTGTACTGTAGATCAATTAGACTGTATGTATAGCAATGAATAACAAGAGCCTGAGAAAACATTTGGTGGTCTTAAGTGAGGATGATACAAACATTGATGGTAATGATGATAACGTCAATAACGATGATGATAATGACAATGACCTTATATGATTATGAGTTGTATTATGTGTGTGTGTGTGTGTACTCTTCAGAGGATGGGCGATTCAGAGTACATGGCAGCGATGGTCCAGGTGGTGCTGCCCATTGCCTACCAGTTCAACCCCGAGCTGGTGTTCGTCTCGGCTGGATTCGACGCTGCGTTTGGCGACAGCATCGGAGGTTGGGCTCAGCGCTCTCTTTGTTCATTTCACTGAGAGTTATGTGATGCTGTGGTGTATTTTATATTTTTATTTTATTTTATTTTTTTTTTTTTTTTTCTCGTGAAAATGTACCATTTCCCATTTAGTCATATTGATCGTAGGTATGCTTTTGGTATATACTTTCCAGTGGTTGTAAGTTCCAGATAAATACTGTACAGTACCTAGTTGTGTAAATTTTTAGTGTACTGTAATTTGTCTTGGATTGAAGTACATCTACCAAAATGCCATGAAACTAAATTAGGAAGATGATACAATTTCACTAGATTTTAAATAATGGAATAATGTGTTTATGGAGAGGCAAATGCATACATGCGGGTAGAAGGAGATCTGAGTGAAAATTTTGATGTTATAGTCTAGCCTGAATGTAAATGTAAATGGCTTATATATATATATATATATATATATCGACTTTTTTTTTTCCATAGCACCATTGAGGTAAAAGTTTATGGGCGCATATAGAGGTTTCCCCAGTAGGCCTATTCCTCCCCGCTATCATGTAGATCAGTCAGACCATTCCTCTCCCTGATCATAAAGATCAGTCGGACCATTCCTCATCTGAACTTTCATTAGAGTTACTGGTATTGATCACAAATGAGCCTACCATGTTATACAGTACACAATGTTTATTTAGAGGTATTTCCATTGAGGGCATTTAAAAGTACTTTTCATAAAAGTATACTAAACAGTATTGGCAATTTTCAGCAGAAACCAAATGGGCTTGCACATCCACAGGTTACAACGTTACTCCGGAATGTTATGGCCACATGACACGGTTAATGTCAAGTCTGGCAGAGGGACGCCTCATTCTTGGCCTGGAGGGAGGATATAACCCAGAGACTACCAGCCACTGCCTTGCCATGTGTGCCAAGGCCCTCCTCGGTGATCCACTTCCCACCCTCAAACTTGAGACGCCCAATAACAGTGCTGTCCTGAGCATCACAGATGTGATTGATATTCATAAGGAGTTCTGGCCTGCACTTTGTTTCCAGGTGAGTCGGGTAGAAAGTAGGATAGTGTATGTTCAAGTGCAGGATGTATTGTTTAATTAGATAATATACTGTTTATTAATGTAAGTTTAGGTTGCTAATCAAAACCTGTTGTTTAAATACATGTTTTCTCTCCTGGACAGGTTGATTTTTCCACAGATGATGTAGGAAGGTGTGGATATGTGTCAAAGCGAATTGACTATGAGACTTCCCCAACTTCATCTGGATCACTTCCATCCTCGTCCTCTTACCCTCCACCAGAGTCATCTCCATCATCAGGAACCTCGACCCCTTTCGTGTCTGCCCCTTCATCCCCGGAGAAGAAGCAGGATGTAGGTGATTCACAGATCTCTCCTGAGAGTCACCAAGGTGATTGTGGTGATGAAATTGAATTAACAAATGTTAACCTGACCCCACAACAATCTGTGAGGCAGAATACCAGACAGTCAGGTGATGGCAGCAGTGGTGAGAGTAACATTGGGAAGACAGAACAAGGTAGCAGAACTCCTGCTTCACCTTCTCAGGCAGTACACTGTGAATTTCCTCCCTCAAGTGCAACCAAGAAAAAGTCAATATCTAGGAGGCATGATATGCGATATGCAAAATCAGACAGAAGGCTGGAAGCCCTGATGGCTGCTGCAAATAGCAAGAACCTTGTGCGTGGCCAGACAGCAGCTATCATCACTAAAAGCCATTGTGAAGTTTGCTGTAATATGGATGTCGAGTATGGCATGTCAGCGATAGTTGAACAATGCCAAAAGCTGGGGGTCTGGCAGAAATGTGTTTGTCTGCCTCTCTACCATGCCACAGAGGCAGAGATCCTGGCAGTTCATACCCAAGATGAGGTGAACACTGTAATAACCCCTGCCAGACAGTGTATTCAACATTCTCAACCTGTTAACCACACACTTGCAGCCACTGGAAGTGTTGTGTCTCTAGTGAGGAAAGTGATGTCTGGCTCTGTGCAGAATGGAATAGCTTTACTTCCATCTGAAAGGCACCCATTATCTGATCAGTGTGTCATTCCTGTTGCCCATCTAAGTGAGATTGCCATTGCAGTTTATTCAGCTTTTGGTGAGCATGACTTAAAACGAGTCATGATAGTGGAGTGGCTGGGTGAAGGAGACATCAGTGTACAGAGCATGTTTGACACTGATCCCCGTGTGTTAATATTCTCTATACACTTGAACACTGACTGGGATCAAGGCAGGGCAAAGAAGACAGATGGGAAAAGCCACAATATTAACATTGGACTGGAAGGCTCTAACCTTCAACATGAGGACTGCTATTCAGTCTTTTTCCAAGTGCTCTTACCAGTGGCATATGAATTTTCCCCAGACCTGGTATTGATCTCTGCTTCCCACCAATTGTTTCTTCACTCCTCCCACCTCCACTCATTCTTACACTGGCAGCAAACTAGACTATTGGGTTCTTTAGCAAAGGGCCATTTGGCTGTGGTACTGAAGCTGGGAAAATATAGTGAATTTGTGACTGAGGACGTGGCTGCCATACTCTGTGCTCTCCTTGATGATCATCTGGATGTTAAATTCTCCGGTTTCTCATCCCCACCATCTCCTCGTGTCCAGGCATCTATTTTGAATGTAATGTCAGAAGGACGGACCAGTTGGGACAGCCTGAAGTACCATGCCCAGATGAAGGCTGTTGCTTTCCACCAACCCATGGAGTGGTCTGGTACTTCCCTTGATCTTGCACCACCTGCATTCAGTAAGTTATAAAGTCTTTAAATTTCAGTCCAGGACAGTATTATGAATTGATGGTGCATATACTGTTAATCAAATAATTTTTAAAATTGCATCTCCTTGGCTTCTACTGTTGACTGCACTCAGTAGAGTCTACTATACTCTCTCTTTCAGCTGATGAATTTGTGGTCAGCTGAGTGAGCTTGTTCAATCTCACTTAATGTGGTCTCACTGGCTATGTTCTTAGTTAAATTATCAATCAAATATGATGTTGAAACCATTGTTTTGTATTATGTTTATCATAGGTAGTCAATGAGATCAGTACTGTATTACCCAGGTGCCACATTTATGATTCTGCATTATCAGCAAAAGAAAAACAAGTACAGTACAATATAGTGTCATGGTGATGAAGAAAGCTCTTGACTGGCATGGGTGTTTGTGGTTCCCCAGAGGAGTGTAAAGTTGTGTCCGAGAGCAGGGACGTGTGCCTGGTGTGGGGGGAAGGTATGGAGAAACATTGGAACCCGGAAGACAGCACCCATGTAGAGAAACCCCAGAGACACTCCTCAATCGTCCAATGTCTCAAAGACTTTGAACTTGACACACGCTGCCATAGGATAAAAGTATGTGTATTGTACTCTATTTATATGTTCCATAATTTTCCATCCCTAGCCTTTATACCTCTTACCTCCTGGAAAAGGGAAATAAGGCATAATGACGATGGATTCTTTCTAATGGCAAAATTTAATAAGACTTCCCCCTGTCTGTCTGTACACTTATTTGACCTTGACCACCTTGGCAGGGAGTACCAAAAGCTGGCCAGGAAGAACTGAAGAGGGTACACTCAGATTATCACCTCAAAATGATGCAGAGTCTGAGGTCAAAGGATCCTGCCGAGCTGAGGGCACTTGGGGACACATTTGATTCCATATACTTCCACCGTAACACTGACTACGCAGCATCTCTTGCTGTTGGCTCCACTCTGGCCGTGGGTACCTTTAGAAGTGTAGTGGTTGTAGTAGTCGTACTGGTAACAGTATTGTAATAATAGTAATAATAATAATAATCTCATACGTAATACCCCTAGAGATAATTTGACTCAATAAGGAGTGTTACACAGACCTGATATGGAATATGTAGACTGAGGTACTGTATCAGTTGTCTTAAAGATATGTGGAAAGAATGAGCATTTACATGGATATACATTACTTTATTGTCAATTGTTGCTTTGTGTTTGGACTTATTTATTTGTGTTGTGTATTTGTGTACAGTTTGTCTGTTCCATTGTGACACTGTAACCATTATTGTCTTTGGTAATTATGCTCATTGTGTGTACTTATCCTCCCTCCTTAATTTTGCTCTTGTTTAGTTACATTTGTTACATGTGCTCGTCTCCTTTTACTCTTCGGTTTTCTTGCAACAACTTAGTACCATACTGCCTCGCACTAGTTCTTGCATTATTGTATTTGCATTGTGACAGGTTGTGGGAAGTGTACTGAAAGGCGAGACTGGTAGTGGTGTGGCAGTGGTGCGGCCTCCAGGACACCACGCTGAGAAAGAGGAACCCTGTGGCTTCTGCTTCTACAACAATGTGGCTGTGGCAGCACTGCATGCCATCAATGTGTACGGTCTCCAGAGGTTAGAGTCAGCCAGCCATTTTTTTAAACATTTGGAAATGCAATTCTTTAAAAGTGGGAAGAAAGAACACTGTCCTAGGCCTGAAAGACCTTGTACGACATAAGAGAAAGAGACAGAGGAAGAATAGCAAGCACAAAAGAAAAATAGAGGACTGGCTTGGGTCTGAAGAGGTACCCTTAACCCTTTCATCAGGGTAACCTGCCAGTATGATCGATGTCGCTGTAGTCTATATTTTGAAAAATTAATAATTAATTTAAGCTCATTTAGGGGTTTATTATTACTCTTTAATTTTATTGTATAAGTACGAAATTATACCCTGAAAGTATTATTTTACCACAAAAAAGGCAAAGAGCAGCAGAAATTTCTGCCACTATTTTGAAAGCAACGGTCGAAGCGCCTCTGCCAGGCGTACGATGTCAAAGTGCCAGGCTAGGCTTGAGCTCTCGCACACACTCCCTCTCCGTTTCACAATGTCCATTTCTTTCTCCCTTCGGGAATACTAATTCTATGACTATCCTCGTCTTTGGTCATCTCTTAGAGAAGTACAATAGGTTCACCTATTTGGGCGACAGAGGGGCTCACTTAAAGAGAAAGTGCATAGTATGAATTCATGTTTATATGGGGAAATTACTTATGGGCGGCCACTGCCTCACACTGAAAATTTACAGAGATCTTGTATGGCAATATGCAGGGTACAGTACAGTATTTGATAATTGTGATTTGATTATGAGTCACAGTAGCATTGAATATAAGTTGTTACCAAAGAAATAGTAGTATAATACCACACTAGAAGTGTGAGATGGGGTTCCAAGGTGGCTGTGACTGTATAACGGGGTCTTCCTAAGGTCGCACTGCTACCCTCTCCCGCCACCACACCACCACTACCCTCGCCCACTCCACACCACACTCCCACTAGCACTGCATTTAATGTTGATCTCATTCACTTCGTCCATAAACCCTTCAAAGTCAAGGGCGGCCACAACTGAACACATAATGAAGATGGCGAGATACCACTCCATCAAAATGATTGCTGGGTTATTGGCACCACATAGCTGTTAGCCAGTCGAGAGCAGAAACACTTAACTCCTCACAGTCTGCATAATATCTTGTATGGGCTATATACAGCCATGGCGATGGTAATACTGGAAAGGCCTGGGCGAGGACTAGCGGATTGACTGTAGTAACACTACTGACTCTAGCCTGCATGGGCTGGTGGGTGGAGCTTAGATCACCCCATTCTCCAGCCACCCCAACCCATTTGTTGTTTGTTATTTGGATTTAATGCCTATATACTTCGTAATGGTCATTAAAGCGCTATATTTATAGAGTGACAGAGTGTGTGTATGTGAAGAAGTGAATGTGTGTGTGTGGAGAAGTAAGTGTAAATGTGTATTGTGTGGTATCTCTGACAGTGTCTCCCACCCCAACCCTCCCCTACTTAAAATGATGGCGCTGTTTTGCGGCTGTGGGGTGGGGGGTAGCTCTCTTTTGGCCTTTGACCTTTGGCATGGTGCAGACAGGTATTAGTTGGTAAGGTGTAGGGTTGGAGGCAACAAGTTGGCGACAATGGAGAGAGGAGTACACATGGCACAAGGGAGTTGGAGATTGACTGATTGAGAGGGAAAAACCAGCTGTGGGGAGCATTTGGTTTGTTTGTTATTGGGACTTAATGCCTATCGATTATGTAATGATACAGTTTATTTAAAAAGTGACAGAGTGTGGGTGTGTGGAAAATTATACATGTGTGTATATATATTATATATATTTACACTATAGCTATACCATGTCTTTACATAAAAATTGGTAATGAATTACGTGATATGCAATGCCATTTATACCGTTTCTTTTCAACTGTCCAGCTAAAGTAATATTTTTCAGGAAATACAAGTAATAATTAACAGAAAGTACAGTAATTCCCATCCTTTTTCTGTACAACTATACAAGTAACAAATACAGCAACAGGAAATGCAACAAGTGTGACAAATGATGATGTGATGACTGATTGTTTTTTTCATGGCGGCACTGGAGCCCCGGGTAGCCTCACTCGCTGCCACAGGCCACAGTTATCATACTGCACTACAATATTTTGTTTTGTTTTTTTGAGAAATCATTTCTTCCTTCTATCACAGACTTACAAGAATAATGATAAAAGTACAATTAGTGAAAAAAAACAAATATCTAGAAGAGTGCAAAGGAGCTCTGTGCCTGTGTTTTGGAATGAGAAGTAAAAAAATGCTTTGGTCACAGGGTATGTGTTGCACCCACCACATGGTGGAACAGCATGGGCACACCCGCTGTGTCGACATGGATGGATGCCTTAATCGTTGCAGTCAGTACCCCTCTACCTGGGATAGCAAACCTGGTCTTATGGTTATAAAATATTTTCTGGTAATAAGCCAAGAACCCCATTTTCAATTTTGTTCATTGTTTCCTTCAGGGGTTATTATATCATAAGTGAATTACTGTACTGTAGAAGCTACAGATTCATCCAAATAGTTCCCTAAGATATCAGTGTGTGTACTTTCTTTATGACATTGATGTTCTGTACCCTTAGAGTGTTAATCTTGGACTGGGACGTGCACCATGGTAACGGAACACAACGCACTTTTGAGAATGACCCACGAGTGCTGTATGTGTCCATCCACCGATACGACCATGCCAGTTTCTTCCCAGGTAGTCGACAAGCCAACTATGACCATGTGGGTGTTGGGAAGGGCCAAGGCTACAATATCAACATCCCATGGAACAAGGTGCGTTCCAGACAAACCTGATTTGATATTGCTTTTCCATTCTGGAAATGAAAGCATCAGGGCATAACTATTACTGGAGCATTGGCAGCATTAAACACACATGATGAAGTTGGGTCGTTCTGACCCCCAGCCTATGGCTCCTTTTCTTGTTGACATCTTATAGTGTAGAATGCCACTAGATATTAAATCTCATGTATCATGTTTTTAATCAAGGGAGCTCAATAAAATATTACATTTGGGGTTGAGTGGGATTGTGTGGTCATAATGTAGTGATACTATCAAAATGTTAATAATTTAATGTTTTTTTTGACGTGTGTGCCTTCAGAGAGGCATGAGTGATGGAGACTACATGACAGCCTTCTTGGAGGTGGTGATGCCAGTGAGTTTGATGTTCAAACCTGAGTTGGTTCTGGTCTCAGCCGGCTTCGATGCCGCAGTCAATGACCCACTGGGAGGTAAGGTGTTGTCTCTGAAGAATGCAAATGTAAATGCTACCATGAGATTTCTATCTTTTTGTGGACAGTATTATTTTCAGTCAGTTTTTTATATGCCTCTCACACCAGGACCCACAACTTCATTTCCATACACCTATACAAACTCCTCACCTTGTTTCTCACTTGTCCAAACCACCTCAATGCATTACGCTTCACTCTCTCAACCACCCCACACTCAATACCAATTGCCTTTTCACTCATACCACATCTCTCATACACACACTCATTACTTTCTCCATCCCACCTAGTAAGTCCACATGCTCCTCTCAAGTAACTCGTTTTCACTGCACCTGTTCTATATTGAGGAGCCCTACTCCATGTCCATGTCTCTGATGCATATGTCAGTGTTGCAGGATTATACTATTTCATAGTCCATTTTTCACTTCCATACTCACACTTCTACCCTTCATAATCCTCCCCAGTGATCCTATGACCTGCCTACCCCACACTGGTCTCTCCCTAATTTCTCCTTCCATACTTCCATGTTTACAAGAAATATACCCGGGTACTTAAACTCCTTCACTTCATCAATTCTCTCACCCCCAGAGTTATCTCACACTTCACTTTGATCAAAATATTTTTGAGAGATATTTTTAGTCTTAAATATCTAGTTTGACATTATATATTGAATGGCTTATTAGTAATTTTTCTATATTTGTATTCTGGATTAATAATATTGGGGCTGTGTGGTCAGGTTGCCGAGTGTCACCACAGTGCTACGGCCATATGACTCGGTTACTGACGTGCTTGCCAGCCAAGGTGGTGCTGGTGTTGGAGGGCGGCTATAACCTCGACTCCTTGGCCTTATGTGTCGCACTCTGTACCAAGGCTCTCCTGCGTGACCCTCTGCCTCCCCTCCAGCCACACTTCGCACCTTGCCAGAGTGCTGTAGAGTCCCTGGTCAATGTTGTGTCCGTCCACAGCAAATTCTGGCCGACACTCGACTTCAACGTCAAGGTTGGTTCTTCTTTCTTTCTTGTAGGTTGATGTATTTGAGAACATTTTATTCTATTTGTATCTTTACACATAATAGCCTAATACCTTTGTTACCCAGAAGCCAGGTTCAGACGCCTTGACAGCAGTGACAGCCAGTCTGGAGAGAGTTACGTTGAGCAGTGAGCCAACACCAGACAGCAGGAGTGGCAGACAGGGGGAGGAGACAGTACTGTATGGGGAGGCGAGGGGACACCAAGAGGAGGAGGGAGGTGCATGTGGAGAGGCAACTGGTGGCGGTGGCAGCATACCATTAATGGAACTAGTTGGAGCACAGGTAACACTAGGCCACTTATTTATACAGTACTGTACAGTATTTCTGTTAAAACTCTTCCAGGTGAGGGGTATTATATATTGCAGAAGAGAAAAGCCATGTAGTTGTTCTACCCAGTGAGCATTATATTGTAGATGTGGCACCTTGACAGTGCTC
This sequence comes from Petrolisthes cinctipes, assembly GCA_033782935.1. NCBI lineage: Eukaryota > Metazoa > Arthropoda > Malacostraca > Decapoda > Porcellanidae > Petrolisthes > Petrolisthes cinctipes. The sequence goes on from JAWQEG010000971.1 coordinate 205,505, forward strand.
TCAGTCTGGTGAAGTTTCGGTGCAGAGCTGCGTCTGTGAAACCATTCTTTAATTTTGTGTTTATCACGGGTAGCCAGCGAGATCACAGTGAACAAAATCAGTACTGTGTAGGTGCCACATTTGTACTTTTGGATCCTCAACTGAGAAAGGAAATGAGTTTAGTGTATGTTCCAGTGTTATAAAGTAAACTTATGGTGTAACATCTTTCTTTGCCATAGCAACTGTATGCAGTGGTGCCGGCTACCTGGTGTCCACACTTGGAGCAGGTCCAGCCACTACCATCCACTGGACTCACAACTTCTGATGCCTGCCATGAGTGTCAAGACCACTCTGAGAACTGGGTCTGCCTCACGTGTTACAAGGTACTGGACTCATTTATAAACACATACACACTTGCTCTCTCTCTCTCCTTTTTATTTAAGTAACAGCTTCTCAAAAGATATTCTCCCACATCTAGTTTAATGTGTGCAGTTGCATGTGCTTTGTGCTTGGTTTGGATTTTAATGATTATTGTAATCTTTATAAAATTATGTAAATGTGGTTGCAGACAATTTATGAACACTTTATACATACAGTAAAAGTCCGTTAATCCGACCACAGATACTCCGAAAATCCCAATAGTCCGGATTTTTAAAAGTGGAAATAAAAATTTCAATTTTGGTACCCGAGTGGCGATGGCGGTAAAAAAATTACACACACATACACACACACACACACACACACAAAGGGTGACCAAGTCTGCCCTACGCTGACATGCGAGTCAAGCCGCTCACGCGCCACTCCAGTCTTAACCGTAAGGGTGGGCAAGATTCGCTAAATTGGGATTCGATAGAATCGAATCTTTACCGGGGTGGATTAGCCGAATTTGAATCTTCTGCAGTATGGTGGAGAAATGGTAGGATGGAGTTGGTGCGTATGTTCCTCCCTGACTCGTCCTCCGGTCCCTCCCCAATCCTTTATCCATAGGGAATTCACCTCTCTCTCTCTCACGCGGCTTGTGGCTAGCGCGGCTCAGCTGCTATGGAGTAGCGGCACAGCCGCAGCAATCCCTGTGAGGTGGAGTCGATTCTCTGTAATGTAGAATCGAATCCGGATTTGCTAAGCTGGATTCGACGGATTCGATTCCTGCCCACCCCTACTTAACTGTGAGCCTGTTCAGTCGGCATCGACGCATCCTTCGCAGTGTTGATACTTCCACTACAGTTTATATTTTTGCACCCCAAAGTTGCAAAGATTTGTAGCTTCTGAACAATCTATGATGGGTAGTGACATTCAGAAAACTATGAAGAAGCCTAAATTAGAAGAGCTGGATGAGGCTGTGTACACGTGGTTTACATCCAAACGTGCAGAGGGTAAGCTAGTTTCGGGTCTCATGATAACAGAAAAGGCCAAGCAGTTTTGTATTGATATGGACATTGAAACAGACATGAAATTCAGTGATGGCTGGCTTCGTAATTTTAAGCTTAGACATGGAATAAGGGCAATAGATGTGGCTGGGGAGAAAGAATTTGGAGGTCCAACCAATTGTCCGAAAAAAACAATAATCCAGATGACCTTCAGTCCCCTGCAATACGGATTACAGGACTTTTACTGTATACAGAATTTTTTAGACTGTTTGTGTATACATTACCTGTGTTTGATTTCAGGTGTTGTGCGGTCGGTTTGTGAAGGAACACATGTTATTTCACGGAGTTAGTGAGCAACACTACATGGTGCTGAGCTACTCTGACCTGTCTGTTTGGTGTTATGCCTGTGATCAGTATGTGGATAACCCGGTCAGTTTCTATACTCACTTGTATTGTACAGGCGGTGATATCAATTGTGTCTCACCTCTGAAAATAAAAGCTCTAATAACAGAGGATATAGAAATATTTATATGTTGATATGTCAAGACTATAGCACATGTTTGTTTTTCCCTGCTAATACTGATTTCCAAGAGTGATGGAAAATTTCTGAAGGTGCAGATAAATGCTTGATAGTTTTCACTCTCTCTGACACACACACACACGCAAAGAAAATCTTCTATACTAACACATTCCATCGACTCAGGTTCTCCATGAGGCCAAGAGAGCAGCACACCGGGACAAGTTTGGGGAGGAGATGCCCATGTAACATGAAGCAACTCCAGGTAAAATAAAAGCACACTGTCTGAGGGCAAGAGAAATGATGAGCCTGGTGACGACTTCTCCAGCTCAGATAACTCCACACCTCCCTGTCCCTATGTAAATTTTAGTTTGGTAAGATTCAAAGCAATTTGTCCTGTTCATACAGAAGGAAACTATAATACAGTACAGTATGTATACTCTGTGATGTAAGTTTTTGTTTGGTTAAGTTCATAGCAACTTAAACTCATATAAAGAGAGATATGTTATACTCCATTTGGTAATTGACGTTTGAGTACTTATAAGGCAACTTATTATATTTTTCATTTAAAAGAATACTGTATTTTTGTTGTACTATTGACAAATCTTGTGAGTGTAAAGGTGAATAATATTTTAATTTTATAAAAACTCATATTTAAGATTGAAAACATTTATATAGTGCTACATAGCTATGGTGCTTGGTACTAGGACAGCATTATTGTATTGTTATGGTTTTATATATATATTGTATATTACAAATATATTATATTTGATAAAATCATTTATATTTTAGGAATTAAGATAAGATGGAAACATTCTTATTTTTATGATTTTATTTGTAGTATTCCTTCCATGATACTAAATATTATGTATAATCTTTCCTTCTCTCATTCAATAATGTGGGCATTACTTTTAAGGGTTTTGACGCCCCTTCGGACCCGAGCCAATACCGATCTTCTCTTCACTGTCCCTCCTCTATGTCGCCTCTATTGTGGTACAAGGTCTCTCTGGTATACTACTGTCTTCTTTCTTCACTATTTCATTCATATCTTTCCATATTGTAACCTCTGCTGTTCTTTCATATTGATGTAGTGTCACTTGGCACAGCATTATTTTATTGGTCTTCTCTTTGCCTGTACTACTTTAGTGTATTGAGAGATTAACTCTACCTTTATTACTTAATATATTGGGGATTAACTTTACCTTACTCTAGTGGCTTAACTACAGTACTTGATAATAATTACGCAAAATAATATCACTAATGTTCTCCTTTACAAATATATTTTTGTAGTCTTCTGGTGATGTGATGAGATTCCTAATGGATAAATCCCATAAATCAGCAACTTACATAGAAGAAATGGAAAGGAATGTGCAATTTGCTGTAAGCTTTCAATTATTATTTATAGTCTTCTATATATGTTCAGATTGTAAAAGTTTTAATGGATCATATACAGTGAATAAGGAAGTAGTGCAATTCTTGCATGATAATATTCTGTATCCCAAGTGAGTTTGCCTTTATAAGTAGGTAGTTACTTTTACTAATGTTTGCTCAACCCACCTTTAACCAAATAAAATAACCAAAGGATGAACTGGTTGTTTAATTGAAAGTGTTACTGATAATCATTATAGTAAAGTCCCTGTACTTGATATTTTGTTAGCTGAGGATTCAGAATTGATGATTGATTGATTGATTTATGAAGTTTTGGTATATAGCCAAGCACTGGGGCCTTGTGACCATTAAACGCCTTCCAGCAATCTATTATTAAAAAGTCATTAAAACAGTCACCCAAAAAAATATGAAATTGCCACTTACAACTTATTATATTGACCATTGCTTCTGAACAAAAATAAGCCCCATAGCAGTATCTGAAATGTAAGACTCGTGGTTCACTTGAGCATTTAAGTAATGACGTGGTAAAAAACTACATAGTCAACTTGTGGGCCTACTTACCAAAGATTTTCTTAAGTCTCTCATAATTTGGTTTCGTCTTGGTTTCATTAATCTGGAGGAATCACATAGTATATACAGGATATCATAGACTGTCAGCGATTCAATTGAAATGGTTTTTAACCCTATAAGGTGAAAGAAAACATGTCACATAAGAAAGGAAAGAGCTAATGAGAAGGTTAGGTGTACAGCTTCCCACACTTCCATCAGAGTAAGATAGTGTTGTCAGTTCTCTCCAGTTCCAGTCATGATTTGTTAAGTGATTTAGTATGGTAGTACAGTATCTTACTTTTCACTTGAGAGTGGCTCCCTAAGTTCTTAATAAAACTTGATGTACCTACCACTGGATACTCATGGGTAAGAATTTGGCCAGGGATTCACTAAATTGATTCTTGAAGACAAAAATACTACCCAAAGCAGCATTTGAAGTGATAAAATTTTCCTGCAAAGGACGAGAACTTTAGTTTTATAAACATTAGCACCGCAGCCTTCGTCACGAATGGTTTTCAGCTGCTGTCACTCTGGAGACTTGCGTGTTTTGATGAACTATTGCCATTTACATTATTTTTGGCTTTGTTTGAATAAATTTTTTGCAGGGAGTCACTTATGGTAGAAGTTATTCATGTATTTTTATTTGAACGCTGATGAAATGGAAGTTGTGGCAAAAGAGATTTTTTTAACACACGAGACCTGACAACACTGACTTATAGACTGGCTACATTTATTTCCTTATGTTTGTGTATTCTTTCCACTACCATTAGTGAAGATGTATACATGTCCTCTCTACCCACATATCTTCCCCACAGTAAGACTTATTCTTGGGTAGAAAATACGTGACAGTTTAGGAGTTTGTAATTTCAAACCCAGGATCTTTCACGTCTGCCCAGGGGGGCTGACTTTATTCTCTGTGAATACTAGCCATCCCCCACAGGGCTAGAATAAAGATTGATGTAGGATCTGGTCATTTTCTAGTGGATTTGGCGAGATCTGCCCACATGGATTAAAAATCCACGTGAGGTGTACTGCAACCGGAGGCCCCACTTGTAGCTCTTGTGGTAATGTGGACTTGGGCCCACAGCACTGGATGTGGGATCAAAGACCTTCGCCCACAATCTCCCTGGCGGTCGGAGGCCCCCAGACTCCCTGGTCCAGTAAGCTCTGGTCCCATTTCCCTGGGATGTGCTTCGGTAGCCCAGGCATATAGGGCCAGCCCCTCCTTTATTTTAATTTGTTTTTTCACTGCGACCAGAGTGTACTGGGCCCCAGTCTGTGGGGCAGGAGGCCATTCTGCCCCAGGAGAACAAAAACAATAACAACCACACCCTGGCCTGTTCTGTCTATCTCTCCTACTGTTTCTCATTCCTTCTGGGTAGCTGACGAGATCGCCCGATTGGGTAGCACAACAAGGAAGACTACAGACAGTGGGAATGTTGGCTCGGGGGTACATACCCGTGAACCAGCAGTCCCCTCGTCTGTTGCCTTCGAAGAAACAGATCTCACTATCTCCCTGACTCCCATTTGGGGGTTCGAGCATCTGCGTGGCTAAGGCGAGACAGTCTGGGGAACTACAACAACAACAACTTATTATAAAAATCTATATCTGCTAAAAGCTTAAATATGGCTCCCTCACCCAACATCTTTTGCACGGACCTGCCGTTCAGGAAATGGGCTCTTCTGGCACATAAAAACTTGGGGCAGTCTACTAAAATGTGTTGAACTGTAATCACACAATTATAGCATTCACATATTGGGGGTTGCCACTCACTGCCACTCAAGATCAAATAATTGTGTGTAAAATGAGTGTGGCCTATACGTAGTCGAGTGGCCATCACACCTACAGGAAGTAAAATTCGTGCTCCACCTACCACTTGATTAATTTTAATTTTTGGTTTTTAGTCAATTCCAACCACCACTCCTACCACTCACTGCAAACGTAAGAGTGAATGGCAGCTCTGTAGTCACCAAACAGATCTCGGCAACAGTAATAATCTAGGATAAGTGTCTGTGTCAGAGTCTGAAGGCATTTCCACTGTGTCATCAAATAGAACTGAATATCTGTTACTGCCTTTTTTGAGTTATTTTTATCATTAGAGGGGAAAGAAACACCAGCTTTACTTATGGGTAAACGTGAGTTGGACACACTAGAAGTTGGCTGAATGAAAGAGTGTGAGCTCAGAGAGGAGGCATATGACTTCGCCCCACTACCTTTTCCTTGATGGAATGCAAGTTCACGGCACACACTACCAATGCTGACGAACTGGCTATTGTCTAACTGAATAATATCCTGCTCCAGACGATGCTGTGAGCTTTGTCGAGAACTCAATATTTGAAGAACAAAGAAGCTCTGCTTTATACTTTGCGTCAGCGATTGACAGAGAAGCAGCAGCCTCATGAGCCGACCTTGCCTAGATCACATAGCATTCTATTTAATGTTGAAGGATATGGAGGACTGTTAGGGCCAGCCCCTCCTTTATTTTAATTTGTTTTTTAACTGCGACCAGGGTGTACCGGGGGTCTGTGGGGCAGGAGGCCATTCTGTCCCGGGAGAACATCAATAACAACAACAACTGTGCTGATGGACTTGAATAAAAAATGAAGAGCACGGTAAGAAAACGATGGAGGGATATTCATTAGCAGAAGTGGAGTGGATGCTGCTTATATGCACATTGGCTTGGAGGCAGGGAGAGGTGCCAGAGGACTGGAGGAGAGCCATAATTGTGCCTCTGTACAAGGGGAAGGGGAGTAAGGATGAGTGTGGTAGCTATAGGGGAATAAGCCTTCTTAGTGTACCGGGGATTTGGAGAAGGCATACGATAGGGTTGATAGGAGAGCAGTGACAGATGTATTAAGGATTTATGGTGTTGGTGGGCGCTTGCTGGAGGAGATTGAGGCTTTCTATAGAGAGGCAAAAGCTTGTGTGAAGGTCGAGGGTGATTTGAGTGAGATCTTTGATATCAGTGTAGGATTGAGACGGGTGTGTCATGTCACCATGGTTGTTCAATATCTTTATGGATGGTTGCATGAGAGATGAGGTTGAATGGAGTAGATTGTTCCTTGGTTGCAAGCTTATTTGCGGATGACACTGTGCTGCTGGCCGAGAGTGAAAGGGAGTTACAGAGGGTGGTGGATGAGTTTCAGTCCGTGTGTAAGCGAAGAAAACTGAAGTTGAATGTTGGTAAGAGTAAGGTGATGGTATTTGAGAGGACCAAAACAGAAGTAATTGACTTTGCTACACCTTATAGAGTGGCTGTACCAACTGGGACGGAATGCGAGATAACTTTAGGGGGTGAGAGGATGGAGGAGGTGAGGGAATTCAAGTATCTTGGGGTGGCCACTCTTCTGCCGTGACCACCCCCTTGGTGGGAGTTCCTGGAGGGAACGAGGCGTCGGAGCTATAGATAGATAGATAGATCTGGGGAAAGTTCTGTGTAAACATGGTAGTACGGAAGGAGAAATCAGGGAGAGAGCAGTGAGGGGCAGGCAGGTCATAGGATCACTGGGGAGGATTATGAAGGGTAGAAGTGTGAGTATGGAAGTGAAAATGGGACTGAGAAATAGTATAATCCTGCCAACGCTGACATATGCGTCGGAGACATGACCATGGAGTAGGGCTCATCAGTCTAGAATAGGTGCTGTGGAAATCTGAGAGGAGCATGTGGACTTACCAGGTGGGATGGAGAGTGTATGAGAGATGTGGTATGGGTGAGAAGGCAATTGATATTGAATGTGGAGTGGTTGAGAGAGTGAAGCGTAATACACTGAGATGGTTTGGACATGTGGAGTTTGTAAAGAAGGTGTACGATAGTGAAGTTGTGGGACCTGTTGTGAGAGGCAGACCTCCGGTTAGATGGCAGAACAGAGTGAAAGAGTATGTGAGAGAGAAGTGTGAGGAGGGATGGAGCAAGTGAGGAGGGAACAGGGAAAACTGGAGACTCTTCTGCCGTGGCCACCCCCTTGGCTGGAGTTCCCGGAGGGAACGAGGCGTCGGAGCTATAGATAGATAGACAGAAGTCCATCTAGCTTCAAAGAAGTCGAGGGCACATTATATTCATTCTTACAGGTTGAAGTACCATTTGCAGAGGCATGTGACGGAGAAGATCCGCTCCCCATCATTTGCAAATTCACCACATGACCAGAAGGCAATTTCTCGAGGACCTGGTCGACCACCGCTCGAGTGGGAGGAGGTTGTAGTACAATATCCATATATTATTAGATATAGTGGTAAGCCAAGAGCTACTAGAATTAGGGGCGAGGTACCTCATCCGAGTCGTCCCCCACTGGGCTACGCGTTTTAAAAAGCAGCCCCCATGGTCCGAATGTTTGCCCACGACGCTGCTAAGACCCGCTTCCCCAACATCACCCGGCCCAAACACCCAAGCATCCATCTCAGGACGGCCCCTAGAGGGCAGTCCCTCTGGCGGGCAGCACTGTTGACCCGTACTGGCAACCTATACATCTCTCGTGTGGAAGGGGCTTTAGTCTGGTCCCTCACTGCTGACTTTTCTAGCATGGGAAGCCCTCTCTCCTCGACATTGGGGCAGAGCAGGGACCGAAGCCCCCTGTAGTCTAGCTCGCCAGGTCTCAGAGACATGCAAGCTCCCTCCACCACCACGACAAGGCGGTTCTCTCTGGGGGGGGGGGGGTCAGAATTGATGAAGCTACATCTGTGCAGTACTGATCGATCTCAATGTAATCACTTCACTACCCATGATAAACATGAAAAAAATTGAGAAATACTCCACCATATTGGTCACTAACTTATACTCACAGGGTATGGGTATATCATGGGTGGAGAATCAAGGACCCTGCGATAATGTAAGAGTTTTAAAGGTCTTTAATTTCTCCTAAATATGCCACAAAAGCTCCTTCAATATGGGTGACATTTTGTGGCAATGTTAGAGTTACTTGGTAACCTTCATTTTTTCTGACCATGTCACAGGGCCTTATGAGACTATCCAACAAAGTAATTCAGTATAAAGCTTCTTCCACACGAGAAGGAAAAAGGCGGCGGCACGGACCAGTGTTATCAAATCAAACAGTCCCCGCCACCCACCCACAAAATTGGTAATTGTGTCTGCCCGCTGTCTTTTGCCTCTCGTGTGGAAGGAGAATTAGATCGAGAACTAGCACCAAGTCCAATGGTATTATTTGGCATGAATATAAGTATGGGAGTGACAGAAAGAATTCCTTCATCTAATGCGGCCCAGTCATAGGCAGGCCAAGGTTGTTTCCCACAATAAAATAAGGCCAAGGTTGTTTCCCACAATAAAATAAGGCCAATGTGGAAGAGAAGTATTTAAATCATCAGTCCTAGTTGTTAATGTATATTCAGTACCTGTACAGTCATATTACATTCATGCTAAAAGTACAATACTGTATACTATAGGTTTTATGTAAACCTTATTTACACACAAAATAAGGATAAAAATATATGGCTTCAAGAAAAAATGAAGTTCTAGTCAGCACACTAGAGCACAAATCTTTCAATGAGTGAAAATAACAAATATTAAAAGTAGATTGTAGCTACGGCTACATATCTGAGATCAGCTATCACATCTGTAGGCTAAATGTTAGTCTTTAAAATCAATCATAAATATAAAAAAATTGTTTTGGTGGCAATACAAGAGAAATTGATAAAAGCACGAGACGTACAGCCATGGCTGATAGTGCTGGACCAGGGTCCAAGAAGTGTTGGAAAGCAACTAAACAGAGTTCGAAAAAGTGAATTTTCCAAACCATTCTCAACGTTGAGAGGTTTAGAAGATTCACTTTTTCGAACTCTGTTCAGTTGCTCTCCAACACTCCTTGGACCCTGGTCCAGTACTATCAGCCATGGCTGTACCTCCTCTACCAACTACTCTTACTTGCGACCACGTTTCTTGTGGTTATTTTTCTTTTTTCTTTTAGATCGTGTGTTTTGCCCTGCAGGATCCATAGGCTGTTTACCCTTGCTAGCAGAACCCCCAGTTGCTGCTTTATTTCCAGGACTTCCGGGCTGTGGCCCCTTGTTTCCGGGCTGTGGCCCCTTGTTTCCGGGCTGTGGCCCCTTGTTTCCGGGCTGTGGCCCCTTGTTTCCGGGCTGTGGCCCCTTGTTTCCGGGCTGTGGCCCCTTGTTTCCGGGCTGTGGCCCCTTGTTTCCGGGCTGTGGCCCCTTGTTTCCGGGCTGTGGCCCCTTGTTTCCGGGCTGTGGCCCCTTGTTTCCGGGCTGTGGCCCCTTGTTTCCGGGCTGTGGCCCCTTGTTTCCGGGCTGTGGCCCCTTGTTTCCGGGCTGTGGCCCCTTGTTTCCGGGCTGTGGCCCCTTGTTTCCGGGCTGTGGCCCCTTGTTTCCGGGCTGTGGCCCCTTGTTTCCGGGCTGTGGCCCCTTGTTTCCGGGCTGTGGCCCCTTGTTTCCGGGCTGTGGCCCCTTGTTTCCGGGCTGTGGCCCCTTGTTTCCGGGCTGTGGCCCCTTGTTTCCGGGCTGTGGCCCCTTGTTTCCGGGCTGTGGCCCCTTGTTTCCGGGCTGTGGCCCCTTGTTTCCGGGCTGTGGCCCCTTGTTTCCGGGCTGTGGCCCCTTGTTTCCGGGCTGTGGCCCCTTGTTTCCGGGCTGTGGCCCCTTGTTTCCGGGCTGTGGCCCCTTGTTTCCGGGCTGTGGCCCCTTGTTTCCAGACAGCTTTCCTTGGCCTTTAGTACTTCCTAGCTGATATCCTTGGGCTGTAATCTGCAGACCTTTAGAAACCCCAGGCTGGGATTCAATATTTTTAGCAACCCTCGAGTGTCTTCCCTGCTTTTTCAATCCTCCAGGTGATATCAGACCCCTAGGCTGCATTTCCTGGCCTTTGAAATCTCCTGACACTTTCTTCTGGCCTTTGGAGGTCACTGGCTGAAATGCATTGCTTTGAGAGCTTTCAGGTTGTGCTTTTTGTCTTTTTGACCCTTCATATTGCTTCCCCTTGTCTTTGGGAGCTAACGAGTTACTCCCTAAAGGCACAGAGTGTTTATCAGATATTCTTGTCATGCTGTTTGCTGTTGACTCCAACAGAGTATTAAGTGAAAAATCCAGCGAATCCAGACTTTCGGTGTGTGTGACAGAAGATCCTGATTTTTTGGTAGGTATAACAGATGGTCCTGAACCTGGGGTGAGTGTGGGAGGTGTCTCAAAGTCTTTGGTATGGATGGAGGATGTACCCAAGCTTCCTATGCCATCAGAAGTGGTCTCAACATCTGTCTTGGTCATCTTAGTTTTATTAACATTCCACCCTTCCTTAAATGCATATTCAACTGGCATGTGTTTTCTTTGGAAACCATCTGCTTTCCGTCTCCACATCTGTGACCGAAAGAAGTAAAGTAGCTTCCTCCTTTCCTTAGTAAACAACTTCCTGTCCGACAAACTTTCTGTTCTACTGTGAAATATTCTATAAGCAGAATTAAAATCTTGGGTCTGACTACTTAGATATGATGATGAAGCACTGCTCCAGCTTTCCTCAGCACCCTGAAGGGTTAGGGTAGAGTACACTAGGAACGAGGACATCTCTGGTGGGAGTAGTGGTAATATTTCCTGTAACCATGTTGACAGTGTTCTGATCATTGCACGTGACTGTGCTACAATAATTGAAGCCTCTTGTTCATATTCAGACTCGTGCGATTCACTTGAGAAGCAGAATGGCGGTGGTGGATCTCGTTCTTTCTGAGGGTATTCATTGGACTCTCCTGTGCAAAAGTGTAGAGTCTGCAATGGTTGTGATGGAACTCTCTGAGGTACTACCACATCAAACCAGGCTGGCAAAGGTTCGATTCCATCACCACCACCTGGCTGCTGTGTTACTACAGTGTACCCGGGAGATATTGACCAATTAATTGAGTGGAGTCTCCGGCAGGTCCCACACTGCCATGTATCACACAGGAAGCAGTGCCGGTTAACTTGTCCACCATCGTGCAAACATCTGGGTGAGGGTTGGAGTGGTGTGTGTAGTACAGTTGTGCTCACTGAAGTGCTTTGATAGAAGCTAAATGTTGAAGGAACAGTCAGGCAAGGTTGAAATTCAGTTGTATTGCTCATACTCGAAATATTGCTTGTTGCTTTAGGGATGACCATTGGAAACGCAATCGTAGGACCCTGCTGTTGTGTATCAGGTTTAACAGTATCCAATGGAGAGGAAGGATTAATGCAAACTTTATCAAACCGTGCAGGACTACTAAATGTGCGTCTCCGATTCATATCAAGTGGCTGAGTGAAATATAAAGTAGTGTTTCTTAAGTGGTCTCTCAGTTGTTGATCACATAGCCGTGAAGACTGTAGTTCCCCGAGGTGGATCCCTTGACAGGCCAAGTATTCAGTAGGATTTGCAGAGAAAAGTAGAATATGTAATAAATATAAAGCACTCGTAACATACACTGCAATCCCAGACATTATGAATAAGAACAGAGCATACGTTTCACTTCCAAATTTTCTGCTTTTCACTTTCACAGAGCTTTTACCGGAAAGGCTAGATCCGAATCTCCCCTTCACTTCAAAACTTATTGAGGCACCAGGCTCGGGGTAAAAGCCAAGAGAATTACCACATCCGCCAGACACTGAAACAGCTTCAGTGTGGCGAGCAAACCTAACACCAGGCTCAGGTGAAGTGACATTTGGTTGTGGAGAAATACGGATCTTTTTCCTGTAGCGATTTTCTTGAGGATCGTTGTTTCCAGTGTTCCATAAGGAGTCGAGGTTCCGCACTTTCTTCTTACAGGAGGGACAAGTGACGTGGCCTTCAGAGTCCAACAGGTTACTGGAGCACTGCTGGCAAAGACTGTGGCCGCAGGAGAGTGTGTCCGGGATGGTTGGGGATTGTCTGAACAGTGATTGGCAGCCTGGACAAGAATATCGCCTGTAAAGAGGAATGGTTAACGTTAATTAGACTTCATATATTCATTAGAACAAAGTTGGCTAAGTAAGACCCGACAGAACATTTTTCTTAATACCGACATTCTTATAATTTTACCAGGAATTGCTAATAAGTCATTGTGTTAATTAATATTCTAATAAACACGCGACCTCAAACTAGTTTGTATTTCTACAAAAATCAAAAGAACCTTTTACTTACATAGTACTTGATTCAGGAACGTCCTCCGACTGCCATTCCTCGACTTCCTGTGACTTTTGCTGTTGTTGTGCCTTGTGGTTGACAGTAGTTTCACCCTTCTCATCATCAGACAGATCCTGGAGTGCAGTCTGTACCTCATCCACCAATGTGTCACCACTGTTGCAGGAGTCATTGTCACTAGACTCTCCATTATCGTCATCATCGTCGGCGAGGTCTTGACCCGTGAAGTCTTCGTACGAGTAATCTTCGAACACCTCGTCGTCGTCTTCAGAATCCCACTCGTATTCGTCTTCTTCATCCGAGTGCTCAGAGTCTGAATCACCAACTTCATTAGTCACTGTCCCTTCACTACTGTTATCAGAGTCAGTATCCAAAGACTCTGTACATTGGTCAGTCTCCTCCTCCTCTTCCAGGGACGTCTCTGTATCAGCCTCTTCCTCCGATGTCCCTGTATTATCTTCCTCCTCTAATGTTTTTGCATTTTCCTCTTCTCCTGATATGTCTGTACCATCCTCTTCCCCTGATGTTACTGCATTATCCTCATCTTCCCCTGATGTTACTGCATTATCCTCATCTTCCCCTGATGTTACTGCATTATCCTCATCTTCCCCTGATGTTACTGCATTATCCTCATCTTCCCCTGATGTTACTGCATTATCCTCATCTTCCCCTGATGTTACTGCATTATTCTCATCTTCCCCTGATGTTACTGCATTATCCTCATCTTCCCCTGATGTTACTGCATTATCCTCATCTTCCCCTGATGTTACTGCATTATCCTCATCTTCCCCTGATGTTACTGCATTATCCTCATCTTCCCCTGATGTTACTGCATTATCCTCATCTTCCCCTGATGTTACTGCATTATCCTCATCTTCCCCTGATGTTACTGCATTATCCTCATCTTCCCCTGATGTTACTGCATTATCCTCATCTTCCCCCGATGTTACTGCATTATCCTCATCTTCCCCCGATGTCCCTACATTATTCTCTTCCTCTGATGTCTCTGTACCATCCTCCTCTACCTCTGATGTCTCTGTACCATCCTCCTCTTCCTCTGATGTCTCTGTACCATCCTCCTCTTCCAATGACTTCTCAACACCAACCACAATCTCTGGAACACCACCTCGTATCTTTTGGGAACAGTGGCCTTTTCTAGTGTTGTCGTGGAGTTTCTTCCTTACAAACTTGCGACTAATGTTGTTTACTTCCTTGACTTCTGTACCGTCTTCCTTTTTCACAGACACTTTACCTTTCTTTTCCAACACCCTCATGGCTTTGTCCTTAGTTTGGTGTTTGTATAATATTATAGTTTTTGCCGTTTCTTTAATCTGGGTATCCTGTTTTGGCGATTCCCTTTCCCCATTTTGTTTTGACGACTCTTCCTCACTTGTTGACTCAACCTCACTTTCTCCATCTTGTTCTCCTGACTCAACCTCACTTTCTCCTTCTGCAGACTCTCCTTCACTTTCTCCTTCTGCAGACTCTCCTTCACTTTCTCCTTCTGCAGACTCTCCTTCACTTTCTCCTTCTGCAGACTCTCCTTCACTTTCTCCTTCTGCAGACTCTCCTTCACTTTCTCCTTCTGCAGACTCTCCTTCACTTTCTCCTTCTGCAGACTCTCCTTCACTTTCTCCTTCTGCAGACTCTCCTTCACTTTCTCCTTCTGCAGACTCTCCTTCACTTTCTCCTTCTGCAGACTCTCCTTCACTTTCTCCTTCTGCAGACTCTCCTTCACTTTCTCCTGCAGACTCTCCTTCTGCTGACTCGCCTTCACTTGCTGACTCCCACTCTCCCATTGACTCCCACTCTCCCTCACTTTCACCATCATCTGCTGACCTGCCCTTACCTTCTACCGACTCTCCTTCACTTGCCGATTCCCACTCTCCCATTGACTCCCACTCTCCCTCACTTTCACCATCTTCTGCCGACTCTTCCTCACCTGCTGACTCTCCCTCACTTTCACCATCTTCCGCCAACTCTCCCTCACTTTCTCCATCTTCTGCCAACTCTCCCTCACTTTCTCCATCTTCTGCCAACACTCCCTCACTTTCTCCATCTTCTGCCGACCCTCCCTCACTTTCTCCAGACTCTCCCTCACTTTCTCCATCTTCTGCCGACCCTCCCTCACTTTCCCCATCTTCTCCAGACTCTCCCTCACTTTCTCCAGACTCTTCCTCACTTTCTCCATCTTCTCCAGACTCTCCCTCACTTTTTCCAGACTTTCCCTCACTTTCTCCAGACTCTCCCTCACTTTCTCCATCTTTTCCAGACTCTCCCTCACTTTCTCCATCTTCTGCAGACTCACACTCACTTTCTCCATCTTCTGCAGACTCACACTCACTTTCTCCATCTTCTGCAGACTCTTCCTCACTTTCTCCATCTTCTGCAGACTCTTCCTCACTTTTGTCCTCATTTTGTGTCGACTCTCCCTCACTTTCTCCATCTTCTGCCAATTCTCCATCTTCTGCCAATTCTCCCTCACTTTCTCCATCTACCGACTCTCCTTGCTTTACTGACTCGACTTCACTTTTCCCATTTTGGTGTGCTGTCGTTCCCCTCACACATTTTCCATCCGGCCTGACACACTCCGATGACGACACGTGGCCGACATGTTTCTGAAGTGTTGTTGCGTCATCTCGGCCAAGTACTCCTTCGGCACCTGGGTCCATTTCGTCCCCTGAAAATATAAAAACAAATAATCAAGTGAACACAGAGACACAGACAGACATAATACACAGACAGATAGATATAATGCACAGACAGACGGACAGATAGATATAATGCACAGACAGAGACGGACAGATAGACATAATGCACAGACAGAGACGGACAGATAGACATAATGCACAGACAGAGATGGACAGACAGACATAATGCACAGACAGAGACGGACAGACAGACATAATGCACAGACAGAGACGGACAGACAGACGGACAGACAGAGACGGACAGACATAATGCACAGACAGAGACGGACAGACATAATGCACAGACAGACGGACAGACAGAGACGGACAGACATAATGCACAGACAGAGACGGACAGACATAATGCACAGACAGAGACGGACAGACATAATGCACAGACAGACGGACAGACATAATGCACAGACAGACGGACAGACATAATGCACAGACAGACGGACAGACATAATGCACAGACAGACGGACAGACATAATGCACACACAGACAATACACAGACAGATAGAGCGGCATGTAGGGGGAACTAAATTATTGGTCGAAATATGTATTAGGCTAATTTGTTTGCAGTATATACCACTAAGGCGACTGAATAAAGTGGAGAACTTTTTTTTTATTAATAATCAATTAAGGGACCTTATGATGTAGTCAGAAAATTGGAGGTCAACAAGTCCTTCAAACATTGCTACGAAACACCACCTATATGGAAGGAGCTTTAAGTTCATGGTATATAGTCAGGAGGAATCAGAAGCCTCCAGTTTTCATACACGATCACAGGGTCCTTAAATAAATGGGAAGAGTGAAGCTAGCTATAAGCTGCTTCCTGTCCAATTAAAGTTTACGCAAGGTCTTGGGTTTGAGCCAGGCCGATAAACTTTATCGGCCTGGGGTTTGAGTACAGCGACTAGACTCGAACCTGCTCCGTTGGGACTGACAACGTGAATGCTACCTTTACAACCCGATCGAAGACCATATATAGTTATACATATGAACTTTAGACGAAGAGAAAAGACCGCCTGCCTAATTATATACATAGGCCTGTAAGTAAAGTGAATGTTGTATGGATGTGGGACAACCATTTCAGGGGAGATTCTCATGTTGGCAAATTGGACGGCTACTGATTCCTCCTAACCTTACCAGAAAACAGACGCCCTCATTGGTACTAATAGCTAGGGGATTTGTTTCTTGGCATAGTTTGGAGGAATCACAGACCTTCCAATTAATTGATCGATGGATTGATATTAGGCGCCGCAACAGCGAGGTCATATAGCGCCGCCAGAAAATGTGATAGATAGGTGTGACAGCAAGCAAGAAGGAAATGGGAAGAAAGGAGGGACAGTTGAAGAACTGAATGCTAGTGGCTGGGGCCGAAGGGGCAGCAAAACCCTTAAAGTATTGTCCAGATCACTAATGCAGGCAATACCCTACTACGGGGAGACCTTCCAATTCACCAACAAGAAAACCTCCCCTTAACACGAAGCAAATATGAAAATTATATAAAAATTCAGAAAACTTACACGTGATTCCTCCAAAGTAGGACAAGAAACGGGACCAGATTAGCAAAATTAATGGTGGTCTGTTGCCTAGACTAGATTGAAGGAAATAATTGCTCCAGATTCATCAACATAGTACTACCCCCTTAATTACTGTACCTTGATTAGTTGTCGAGTCCAAGGCGTTATAGTGGCAGTGTTGTTGTTGTTGTTGTTCACTCGTGATAAAATAATACTGTAATGAAGTTTGGTTTGCTTACTCGTAATAGAATAATAACTATGCTTCTTTAGACTTGGCCATTCATTCTATAGCCTCACTTGACATACAGTACACTTATTTGTCCCGTTTGATGTGAATTAAAATGGCGAATTTGTTGCTTTCTCGTATATAATAGAATAAGTAATTAAGCTTTTAAAACCTTGCCATGGATGCATTCTAGCCTCACTTGAGATACACACTTAATTGGCCAGTTGTGTGATCTATGAATTAAAATGCTTGCACGGATAAAATGAGTTAAAACGTGATAGCCTATAGAATACAACTTAATTTAACTCCGAGCTGCCGTCCTGTCCTGATAGCAGCCCACGTCAGACTAGATCCTTCCAACACTAAGATGGCTGGGATTATACTTACTGACTCGAGACATATAGTATTCATCAACACACTCGAGCAGGATGAACGGAACTGTTACTAAACCTTCTTTATTTCTGTTACAGGCCGGGGGTCGATCGATTTATGTATTAATTGGTACTGTACTGGGATTATACTTACCGACTCGAGATACATAGGATTCATTAACACACCCGATAAAGATGAACGGTCCTATTAATCTGCTTCAATGTAGTTTCAGCCAGGTGGTCGATTCATGTCTGGGTAGTGTAGAGATCCAGCGGCTGTAAATTCCTCCAAACGATGCTACCAAACAAACCCCCCCCCCCCTCCTATATTATACTGATTAGCTTAATTGTACTGAAGTGATCATCTGTTTCCTGGAATAGTTTGGAGGAATCAATAACCCTCCAATTCACCCCAAAGAAATTATTTCATTAATAACAACCCCCCCCCCTACGTAAGGAGACATTGCATGTAGTGATGTGGGCAATACTTAAAGGGTTTGGGCGCCCCTTTGGTCCAAGCCACTCCCTTTCAACTGTCCCTCTTTTTTTTCTCTCTATTTCCTTCCTGCTTGCTGTCTCACCTCTCTATCACCATCTGGCGCTATTATTATGACCTCACTGTTGTGGCGCCTAATAATATCAATCAATCCTAAGGGGAGAGTTTGGTATTGGTAAATCTGGAGCAACTGAATCCTCCAAACTATTCCAAGCAACAGAACACTATTATTTTTGCTGTTTTGGTCCTGTTTCCTGGCATATTTTGGAGGAATTAAGGCACTCCAATGTACCAAAAAAGAATTACCACCTTAACACACTCGAGCAATATGAACGAATTAACATCCATCCATCATTTCTGTTTCGGAGACTTTGAATCGCTGTTGGAAATGTACCGGTTTCCTCATTCAGTTCCAAATTTTACACAACTAGGTATTTGTCTGCAACTATAAAACACTGGAATATATGCGAAACATGTATCTATATAAGGTCATGTTACTAAGAAGGGAATCAGTACCTTTTCACCGGAATAAAAAATAAATAAATAGATAAAATGAAATTGAGTCTAACACCGTATTTTGGGTACCTAGCCATGCACTCGATCTCTTTCAATATTATTCTTCAACTTTCTCTCCTTCCCTTCTATTTCATTTGTGCTTGCTGTCCCTCCTCTCTATCGTCTTCTCCCTCTTCCTACAGGGTCTTCCTGGTCTAGGGGGCTATTTTTCAGTGTAATTCCGACACTCTAGTTGGGCCAGTACATGCAGGCAGCCTGGGTGAGAAATTGATCGACACCCTTTACTCAAATTCATTTGGTTCATCATTTTACACATGGCAAAGAATATAATACAGTACAATATGTTCATCATTTATGTATGTAACTTTTCCCCCATATAGTCATACAGGGCCTACACTGCCATTTTGAACTGTGTGTGGGTACATATAGGCCTATAGCTACGTAATGAAGTAAGTACGCGATAGGATTTCAATATTACCCTAATTTATAGCACCTGTCATTCAAGCCCGGTAAATCAATTACTTGGTGGGTCTTCAATGTGGGAATTAATTGATCTACAATGATGTGGTGGATACAAGTATTTATTAGAGCCTCTACTGTATAGACTACCAAAGTATGTGTTTCATTCCTGTAGGCCTAAATGTAGTAGTTGTCAACCTATAACCAAATCTACAGCAATACAGCTTAATTATTTAATGAAAATATATATTTATTAATGGTCCTCATGATCATCTCAGCTAGCCTTTTTATGTACTGGCAACAAGGTAATCCTTGCCTGGAAGTATGCGTCCATAGGCCTAACCCTAGCCGCCTCCCTATACCGTAACTATACCGTGTCCGTAAAAGGTTGAGGGACTTGAGGCTAGTCCTGCGGTTGCTTGTAGGCTAAAGTCTGGGGACTAATAAGCTACTAATACTGAAAATTTTTCATCCCCTGGGAGTAAAACTGTTTCAATATAAGATACGCAGGTATTGTCTGGAAGCATATATGCCATCCAGTACGTGGGCGCTGCATGGCATCCCCCTACAATAAGTGGGCATTACCAACAGAGAGGGCATCCCATCAGCAGGGCAGGCAGACACAAGGAGACCCCGGGGTTTAAGGTGGCGCCGCCTGTGGCCATTACCAGAAATCTTCCCTCCGCTTCAGGGAGGACCCACCACCACCACCAGCCACCCAACAACGGATCCCCTCACACCTTTCCCAGACTCCGCTCTCCCTTCCACGCCTCTATTTTGTGTTTTCCTGGGGACCTGAAGAGTGATATAACACCTCTCCTACGCTCCATGTGTGATCACCTGGGGTGCTATCATCCCGCCAAAAAATGTCTGCTGAAACGGAAATGGGTGAGTAAATAAATAAACAATAATGATGCTTCCGCTGTAGCAACTTCCGCCCATGCGAGGTCCCACTCCCAGTCCTACCACTAACCAACCACCCAAGCCATTTAATTTATCACTATCAAGAATAACACAACTCAGTGCATTTAAACCTTAATGAAGTTACGAGAGTGTGAATAAATGACACGATAATTATATACCCTCTGTATGTTTGTCATGGGATAATTCAGAGTGTAAAATTTAGGAGTTGGTGAGGGTATTGTGTGTGACATTGTATTTTAAATTGGGCTTAGGGCTAGCCATCTTTGCCATCACGCACGCCCATATTTACACCTTTATTAATGCTGTATATCATTAAATAACTCTGTATAAATAGATCTATCCCCCGTGTCGTGATTCAAAAGCAAGTTGGATAGTCCGGGCGGTTTTGATTTCTTTAAAGGGTGACAAAGAAAGCGAGTCTTCAAACAAAAAGGCAGCGTTGTCAATTGGGCGGATTTATGCTATATTTAGGGTATTTAACTGTATGGTGTTGTTACCTCTATCTAGCAAATTGAAAGGTGTCGCCTATACGTACGGGGAAAATGTTAACCTTGAAACCCTTGTGACACTATTACAACATATTTTCATTCGTTCTCCATCCATAATTCTACTTCCTTGGATCATGATTGATTAGCATTGTATTGAAATTTTCTGAGAAGACCTATTGGGGAAACTCTTATTGCTGATTCATCGGTGACTTTGAGGGCTACTATGCCCAGAACAGTCCTCAATGATACTAATAAAGTCTAATAGGAAACTTTCTTAGCACAGTTTGAAAAAATCAGCAGTCCAATTTACCTCGTTTTTAATTGAGGACAAAACAAACCCTCATTTTGATCCGAGGCCAATGATAGACATCTCAAATTAAGTGATAACAACTCTCACTGCCAAGTTGCCAACCTATTCTAATCCCTAGCGTATTGGTTAATACAAACAATATAAAGATAAAAGATAATAATTCATTCCCCTCTCTTCCTCGAATCTAGCGGTTGTGGCCAGGCAGAGTTGCCAATACCTATTTGTTGAAAGTACCAGCAAATCTTTGTTTGATAAAAAAACATACTTTATATTTCAAAATAACAAAAAAAAAATGCTTTGATTTTACAAAACGTAGCAAACGGCAAAAGACAGTACATGCAGTACAATGTAGGCCTACATCATATAACCAAAACAAATGTAGGGTACCCAATTAATATCTGTTACGAAGTCAGTATAGTAGGCCTAATATGATTTTTGAATCTTTTGATGATCGATTAAGCTTGAATGAAATTATGCATAGAATAAGGGATATTGCATCCCCCACTAGCAATAAATCCTCTAAATTCTGATATATATAGCGATAGACTATATACACGGGGGTTGACCAAAGATAAAAAATAAAATGGCTAGATTCCACAGTCCACTACCAACAACAACAACAACAACAAGCCTTCTAAATTCCAACATGAACATCAATTAACATGCCCTGAGGAATAATAAGTTAACCACAATAACAATAAAACCAGTAAAATAGTACCAAACTAATGGCTGAACTGACAACACTGACATGAGGTTTTGAATGGAGGACTTAGACTATGGAAGAGGAGTGAGTCTTGTTGGGTTATAAGGACGCGTGCTGCTGTATTTTGTAATCTGGTGCTCCTGTAGTCGTGTTTGTACCCTTGACTCGCTCCAGTGATACCCAGAAATATGGTCGTGAGGGAAAAGAGGGTGATGGAGATGTGTGTGTGAGAAAAAGGAGGGAAAATAAGGCAAGAATAGGAGGAGGTGGTGAAGGAGAAGGAGTGGTGGAGGGAGTAAATAATTCCACTACTCCCAAGAAAATAGAAGAATATTATTTGCTGACTGACTTACTGACTGACTGCTGACTCGTGATTAATTGTGCTGAGTATATATATTGCTAGCGTTGGTGAGTGGTATATTATTCATGGTGAGTCACATTCACAGTATACCCAGAAGTGTGAGGCTTCGGTCTGCCCAGCGAGGAGGAAAGATGGTGAAGGGTGAGTATTTTGTATGAGTAACGAGTAAATGGATGAGTGAGAGTGAGTGTGTGAGTGGTAGGATGAAGGAGTGGGTGAGGAGTAGGATGAGTGAGGGAGTGGGTGGGTGAGTGAGGAGTAGGATGAGTGAGTAGATTGAGAAGTGAGTGAGTGAGGAATAAGATGAGTGAGTAGTAAGATTGGTGAGTGAATGAGTGAGTAGATTGAGGAGTGAGTAGTAGGATTTGTGAGGGAGTGAATGAGTGAGTGAGTAGTAGGATGAAGGAGTGGATGAGTTAACCAGGTGAGTGAGGAGTAGGATGAGTGAGGGAATGTAGGTAGTGATGTAAGGAGTGAGTAAGTGAGGAGTAGGATGAGTGAGTAGATTGAGAAGTGAGTGAGGGAGTGACTAGTGATGTCTGTTAGGAGTAGGATGGGTAAGGAGTGAGGGAGTGACTAAGGAATAGGATGAGTGAATAGTTTGAGGAGTGAGTGAGGAATAGGATGAGGAGTGAGTAAGTGAGTGAGATTAGGTGTCTGTATACCTGTAAACTGTGTGTGTATGTGTGTGTACTTATACCTCATTGTTCTTTTTACAGGATTGAGAGCAAATAATTGATCTATATTATCCATTAATTTTTATCATGTATAGATTGTATACATATCCTTTAATCTATTGAATTGACATACATGTGTATATAATTATATGGTATGTGTGTGTACTAACCTTAGATGATCACCTTACCTGGACTAAACGTGTATTCTTGCTATTTTGCCTAACGTTATTACATGTACTTAGATATTATATAAGTTCATTAAAGTTTTAGAATGCTAATGATATGCGTGTGTGTGTGAGATATTTAAGGTCATTTTAGGATTGTAGAGAGCTAAGGGATTGTATATGTGTGTATCATTACAGTATTTTTTTTTTGTGTTTAGTCAGGCCTCTCCTAGCACCTACATGAATGCTTTAAATTAAGAGAGATAGACCTTCTTTGGTTTTAGAATAGATTGGAGATAAAATGGAGAAGCCTTGGTGGAATATGCACCTGGGTTTTTCATGTTTTGATTTTTTTATATTTTTTACTGGGTGGGGCAGTGATGTTGTGCTTCAAAGGACACCAAGGACTTATTACTCTCTCCCTGCTATGATTTCCTGGTTGTAGATAATTCTGTATATTACATGGGAAATACTAACTATAATTCTATACCTTTGACCATACTATAAATTTTATGATTAACCCTGGACAGATGGAACACCAAGGCTGACTTTTTTCTTGCTGTTTTTATGAGGGTACCAACCAAGGCTTTGTGTGTTTTCCCCTAATGGTTTTTCCTGATTTAGATTATAATATACTGTACCAGCATCAAGAAAATGTTTAGAATACTGTAAATGCACACATGTACCCATTGTATTGAGTATTTTAGCATAATTACTGTACCACTATGATGTTGCTTATGTAACCATGGAGAGGACACCAAGGCTTTCTTTGTTTTCCCAAGCTGTGTTTCCTGTTTTTAGATAACTGTACTGTACCAGGAAAATGCTGGTAGTGAGTCTTCACCTGTCCCTGTTAAATATTATAATGGTATCCTTGAATAGCCTTTTCACTGGTGTAGGCTAAGTAATTTTCATATTTCTAAACAATGGGTCCTTTAGGTCAGGTTAGGTTGGTTATTAAGTTGTATACTCAAAATACTGTGTCTTGATAAAAATCAATAGAACAAGTCATTATATGCATGAACAACTTTTAAAAAATAATGGAAAACAAAAGGACTTGTACTTCAGAAATACTGTAATTTTTTAAGCAAGTTGCATCATCTGATGAAGAATCAGTAGTTTGTGTGTGAATGTTCAGTGGTGTGGTGCAATTGTACCGATACATCTGTATAATTTATGAAGCAAGACCTTAGTGTTGTTATAATGTGTTCACAGTGATGCCATGATCCACCTTGGGTTAGGTATGTCATGTTTTTGGTGGCTGGTGGATTATTGCAAGTACTGTACTGTAATTACAATGTTGTGAATTGGGAGACGACTTAATGTGTAGAGAAGGACGTGACAGTGGAAAAAATATAGTGAAAGTACAAGTACAGTAAATGATAAAAAGATCCAGAGGAAAGGTGTTTGTTAGTAGGCTAAGTGGTGGAGAAATCAAAATAACAATATTAGGAGATGGAAGTCATGATCACTATCTGTATTTAAACATAATGGAGTAGTGATGTATTGTAAATTTGAAAAAATGCACTTGGATTTATAATTGTATCTTGTATTACAGGGAAAAGGAGAACCAACCGCTGTAGCAAAGATGAAAACACGGTGGTGAGCCACAGAGATGGGCCAAAGAGACCCAAGGACTCACGACTAGAGACCAAAGTCATTAATGGGTCGTTTACAAAGAGTAAGGCCGGCTGTACTACCCAAAGCTCCAAGATATCAAATTACTTTTCACCGTCAAGGTAACCACTGATTTGTTACGCTATGGTACTACAGTTTACTGCAGGTCCTGGTGCCAGTGCATCTGTTGATAGAGTAGAATTAAGGTACATTCCCTTGTATTATGGTTGAGTTCATAGGATGGAAATTTTCACGTTGATATGTTTTGCAGTTTCATACAGACCTATTATCCCTTTTGTTATACATCAATTATGTCCCTGTATGATTGTTTACTTATGAATGAAATGTGGTAATGACAAAGCCAATCTGGAAATGCCACTGTTGAAGGAGCCTTTATTAACAATAGTTTATACTATTTCTGGTCAGATAATTATGCATATACATTGTGTCTTTTTCTGTTCAATTGCATTGATGGATGCACTCAATTTCAGGTCACCTCCAGTTGCTGATGATGCAGAAGTTGAAGGAGCCACCTTTATTGATGTTGGGTGCAGGGCGGAGTCAGAGCTAAACCACGCCCAGCTCTCTCGTCCTCTCCCCATCTCTGCCCCCACCACCCCAACCAAACATATGAATGGCCATGTGGAAGGGAGCCCAACCAAGCTGGGTCTGGGAACTCCCCCCAAACGTACAGTGTGTACTCGCAGTCAGGCACTAAAGGAGCTTCAACTACAGTCATCTCCCACTGCCATCAACAGTCTGAAGGGTCCCTCAAGCCCTACTAGTAATGGCCTTGCAATACCATGTGCACTTCACTCACCCGTTCCTTCACCTACATCGGAGTCCCCCGTGACGGTGTCGGCTCCCTCCACTCCCACATCCTCCACCTGCAGCGCTGTAGAGGATTGCTGTAACTCCCACACGGGGCCACCCACACCTCACAAGATTCAGGCACTCAATGAAGAGAGGTTACGGCTTGACTCGCCCCTCTCACCCTCATCTGCCCTCTCCAAACTTAAGCTCTCATTAGCACCAAAGAAACTTGCAATTGATGGCAAGACCACCAAAGCAAGGAGAAAGTAAGTTAATGAATCACTACTTGTCGGTAATTGTGTACTTTTTATTTTGGTAATTTCCTCTTGAAATTACTTGTGAAGTGGAGTTTAGAATATTTTGTGCTTGACCCATTTTACTGGATATTTCTATCCCTTCTATTGTATTTTAATTGTATAGTTCCACCCCATGAAAAATTTGAATTGAGGTATTGATGATGAATGATGATTTATATTTCTTGTCGCTGGTACTTCAGATTGACCCCCCAAAGTGGCACCAGAGGAGGAGTGACAACTCAGGGGAAGGCCGAGAAGACCTCCAAGGCTGGCGCCGTCACTGTGACCAATGGGGAAGTGAAGCCGGCTCTCCGCAGCGGCCAGATCACAAAGTTTTTCCCAATACGGAGATCAGAGAGAAAACCAAAGACCACACTGATACAGGAGAGGCAGAAGGAAATTGAAGAGAGAATAAAGACTGGCAAAGAAGAAGGCTTAACGGTATTGTTTTTTTGTATTTTATTATTTACTCCTCTGTATTGAAAGACTGCTGGTATCTTATCAGACATACTTTCTCCATAACTTGAGCTAGTGAAGAATAAGAGGGAGCAACATTTCACATGAGCTTAATTGCCCATGTTTATATCAGTTTAGAATATATCAGCTAATTGATTTCTGTTCTTCCTCTGTAGGTAAAGCACTTTGGTGCCAAAGGCCGTGGTGTTGTGACTACTAGAAAGTTTGCCAAAGGTGAATTTGTGGTTGAGTACATTGGTGACCTCATCGACATGAGGGAAGCCAAGGATAGAGAGAAGCGGTATGCATTAGATGCCTCCAAGGGCTGCTACAATTATTACTTTACACATCAAAATCAACAATACTGGTAAGTACTTTTATGGGTATGGTCTTGCATATACAGTATTTCTTTATAATGTGTGAACTATATTTACTGTTGCTGCTTAACCCTCTAACCGCAGACACGTTTGCGCCTGCCATCTCAACTGCGGGCCTATTTTTGCAAAACGTAAACAAACATTTGGCATCTAATAGTGTGTAAACCACTAAACCCACATGAATAAATGATACATGATATTGAAGTACAAACCTTCAGCTATCTCCTGATGTACTTTTGAAGACTAAATGGACATCTGTAGGATGGGTAGCTCAGAATGACCACAACTCAAAGTACACTTTTACAC
The DNA here is from genome assembly GCA_033782935.1 of Petrolisthes cinctipes. Lineage (NCBI taxonomy): Eukaryota > Metazoa > Arthropoda > Malacostraca > Decapoda > Porcellanidae > Petrolisthes > Petrolisthes cinctipes. The sequence goes on from JAWQEG010000971.1 coordinate 232,157, forward strand.
TCCTGACAATTCTAAGTATTTTTCACGCTCGGATTTCGTCATAAAATGTGTCAGAATTACAATTTTCAACACAACAATATGAAATATTATGTCACTGTCATTTTTATGTACATTTATGGTAATTAACGCAAAAGCGGAGCACTGAAAATACATCCTCACACGCTAAGAGATATTGCTATACTGGCTGGACAAGGCTGGTGTGGCTCGTGGGAGCTCCTAATCTGTTGTGAGCCTAATCAAGTATGTCAGGGGGCACGCATATTTGAAGAAGGCGTCTGTCGACAATTGCCGACACCCTCGGTCACCCACACTTGATGGTGGTGTCAATAATTGCTGTCACCCGTGGTTAAAGGGTTAAAGTATCTGCACTTTAATATATGCAGATCTCCTGCAGCATTTAGATAGATGTAGTGGAGTGTCAACACTGAACAAATGGAGTATCTGGTGTAAACTTGTAAACTTGACAGAAAATGTTCAGAACTTGAGGGAGATAGTAAGGGGCAGAGTGACAATGAAATGTGTGTATTTGCAGCATCGATGCCACAGAAGAGAGTGGGTACGTGGGTCGGTTGGTGAACCACAGTCGCAACGGGAACCTGGTGACAAAGGCGGTGGAGGTGGAGGGTGAGCCGCACCTCATATTGCTGGCTAAGCGGGACCTGGAGGCCGGCACTGAGATCCTCTACGACTATGGTGACCGGTCTAAAGAGGCGTTGGAGCACCACCCTTGGCTGGCCTCGTGATTCCCGGCTGAGGCATGTGACTCCTATCTCTATTATTATTATTGACTCCATAAGACCTTAATTATCCCTGTCTCATACAGCCACAACCCATAATTTCTGGCCCACCCAGGATGAATGCACTGGACGTGGTGTAACATGTACTTTTTATACAATGGTTAATGATATTAATTACAATATAATGAAGTTACTGCAAATGGGGAATTAAAGCAGTGGAATACACTTTTGTACAAAAAGGACACTTTGTATGAACTCCATTTATTTGTCCTGGGTGGGCAAAAATTATATCTCTTTAGTGTACAGTACATACATATATAAAAATAGATATATAAGAAGTGGTTGTGACCCAGACATTGGACCAGGTTCACAAAGCTTCATATATTGCATAAAGTCATCCTGCTAACAAGTAATTTATTTAATGGAACATATGATTTTGCTGGAAAATTTGAGGGAACTGCTTCCTAACTTTGCTACAGAATGGACTCCCTAAATATAGTTGCTGTTTTGTGGCACAGTTTGGAGGAATTTGTAACCCTTACTTCACCGAAAAATTAAAGCCCTCTAAGTACTTGTTAAAAGGATGAATATGTGTAAACTTTGAGCTTTGTTTTTTTAAGTAAATATGACTGATAGAGTTTGAACTCAGACACTTTTTGAATGCTTCTGATTTTGACTCAAAGGGCATATGGTGGGACACTGATCTATGGCTCTCAGAAGCATGTTAAAAATAGTACAGTACAGAATTTGTATAATATGGGTTTAAATCCCATGTAATTCTGCATAAATCTGTCTGTCAGTGATATTTGGTGTAAAAATATTGCCTGCCAGTCTGGTTGGTTACTCCATCTTGGTTAGTCATGCATTTTGTACCTTTAATATTGTGGTAGTTACACAGTGAAGGAAGTAGGGTCCAGAAATACTTGATGTTGTATTGACTTTTATTTTCCTCCCTTCTGGCTGGATTGTGTTACCAGATTACATGGATAATTGAGGTCTTGTAATACTGTACTCCTGTGGAGAGTTATTTTGAGGTTCACTGGGGTTACTGTTGCTAATCATTTGTATCAAGGTCAAGATTACCTCGAGAGGTCAGTATTATATGCTTTAAGTGAAGGAATGTGTAAGTTAAAGGGAAAAGAAAATATACATACTGTAGGTTTATATTGATCAAGTTTGACCGTACTGTAGGTTGAACTCCAGTATATTTGTTCCCTGTGACAACTTTTGGAAGATTGAGATGTACTAGTGATCCTAAGAACTAAAGATTATGGTATTGTAAAATACTGTATAGATGATTACAAATTTAGTATTGCTTGCTTTGTATTCAGCCATTGTAGCTTTCAAGACTAAATTGATATACCCCATTGACCCTCTTAATCTGTGATGTATTTTTGTCACCTCTATACTACTGCCATTTACTGATGTAGAATAATGCACATTATTATTATGGATCTTGTATTTTGGATATTTAAGCCTGTAACCATAGTATATACAGTACTATTACTTGTAGGAATGATATTTTCGATGAATACCCACAAAATTTGCTTTTAGGTTTTATAAGCTGCTCAGTCCAGAAGAAACACTTCATTAACCACTACTCTATAACATGATGACTTCTGATTTTTACATAAATGTTATGCAAAATTTGCTGCCATCATCATTATCATTGTTATAATCATTATCATTATACATGCACCTTGTGATTGGAGTAAGTTATGTAAAGTTTAAGTATAAATTTAGCACAAGTTTGTCACTTCAGTAATAGACCACTTTTATGTTTATCTTACTGTTTCTTATTAAGTGGGTTGTAGTTATACAAAACTTGTGTAACTTTGTAACTTTGGCAATTTTAAATCTGGCAAATACAACTGTGAGCTTGTGGCAAACCATTAACATGCAGTAGTCAACTAACCAACAACTAGTAGACAGTATTAGTGTGGAATCACTCTAAGCAGTGTATAACTGAGTCCCCATGGTTTAAGCAGTAGTGTGTGTGTGGCTGGGATGCTCTCTCAGAACTATGTTGTAGAGGGTATGAATTGTACTTGACATTCCTCTGAAAGGTGTAAAAGTAATTTGTATGACCACTGATTAACCCATGAAGTAGTACTTAAGGCCTACCTAATATAAATTTGATCTGGATGCAAAGCCTACTAAAAAAGTGGCCTACCCAGGATAGGATTTACATAGATGTTATGCTTGACAAACCTTTTGCACAGCCATTACCAGTATGTTTTATCATAGAGTATAGCCTGGTAAAGTAGCTTGTCCCCAATACCAGTTTTTATGTACTAAAGCAAGTGTCACATGGGCATATATTCAATGTCCTAATGGTTCCTGTTCTACAATTCATCCATTGGAGGTTAGACAACATTTGAACCATAAGCAGAAGATAAACACAGGAAAGAGGATGAGGGAAATAGCCGATTGTGGGATAATACCCTTAGCTTTGTTTGTAGCTCTTTCTGAACCTCTCGTCATTTGGTGGTAAATATAATAAACAAAGCACCTACCGTAGTACTGCAATATCCCTTTCTGGTGGAGTTGAATAATGGTTGTAGTAAGACAGCAATATTCATCCAAGAAAAATGACAGAATGATTATTTTGTACACAATTGGGGTTTTCATGTAACATTGTAAATCATCCTGCACTAGATCAGTTGCATTCTGTATTATGGCTTACCTTGAATATTGTTGTTTTTCCTCAGTGTGTCATTTTCTGCCAAGAAAGATCATCTCGTATTTGTCACAGAAATATCCAAAATTTGTCGGCTGTTATTGAAGAATTAAGGCGAAACTCTCGTATTGATAATTTGGAGAGCTGCTAATTCCTACAAACTGTACAATAAAAGAGATACCCAACTTGTAGCATAGAGGTCATCTGTTTCTTGGCATAGTTTGGGGCAATTGGTGGTCCTCCATTTCACCAACAAGTCTCCCTACAAACACTCGGTAATTTGCACACATGAAGTAACACCACTACACCTTCCTTTGTGAATCTCGAAACACTTTCATGACATGTATCAGAATCTTTCATTATTGCATCAATCTCCTTTCTGAAATAGACATTTTCTGTCCCTGAAGCTTTCTATTTAGTTTCTGCTATGTATCTCTCCTTGTGAAAATGCACCATATAGTCTTTATTGCCTGGCTTTAGCACACCTGTTTTAACCATTACAGTTCTTTGCAAATTCATCCACTGTCTCCTGCTTGACAGAAGTGCCAGAACAGTAGTGCATTTCTGAAACTACTGCTAATTTAGACTGCTTAATATGTAGAGTCCATGAGAATATGGATTCTTGTTTGATGATCTCATGAAAGTTGTATATCCAATCTTTTATTATTTATACATGGCAGGTTTTGATGCTAGAAGTTGTAGGATGTTTTAGGAGGGAGTCTTGTACTATTGCTTTGGGTTTTATTTAGTGTTTCTAAAAAAAGGTGTCATAAATGTTGTATAGAAAAGAGAGGGATTTTTTAGCAGTACTGTATAGTACTTTCCTTAAGGGGAGACATCCGTTGGTGAATTAAAGAGTTGCTGATTCCGCTGGACCATACAGTGAAACAGATTTCAGTGCTCCTAATTGAGGATCTGTTTTCTGACATAGTTTGGAGTGACCAATATCCCTCCAATTTACTGTCAAAAGAGTATCCCCTTACAATAAGAAGTTTTGAGTTGATTTCCCTTGCCCTAGATGAAGTAGATATACAGTAAACCAAACTTTTAGTATTGTTTAATGGGTCAATGTATTTTACCGTTGTGCTGTCGATTTGTTTACAGCATCCATGCAAGTGAAAGGAATGGGACCGCATAGTACTGTACCTTGTAGTAGAGCTCTGTGTGTGTGTGTATTGATTTTGGCAGTGGAGGGATAGTGATTTTAGGTACTGTATTGAGTTGTGTGTGGCTGTGGTACATTAATAATGTGGATGCTGAAATGAAATGTGTGGCAGAAGTCGTGTGTGACTGGCATAGAAGCAAACAGATTACAATGACTGAAATAGACCCTCTTTGTCTACTGTGAGGAGAAACCTTGGCTAGAAAGAATTGAGTATCATTGCTGGTGCCATGATTGATTATATGTTATAGTGTAACAGACTGGAAATATGATGATAGGAGTCAGTACAGCTTTGGCTAGAGAGTCAAGTTAGCTTTATATTTTTTTTTTTCTTGACTTGTCAGCAACTTGACTTGCCTGGAAGCTATCAAGGTGACCATGGCAGAAAGTAGAAAAGTCAATAGATTAGTTCATTCATATAGCCATTGGTGGTGGTAGTTTCCTTGATCATATTGGATGGCTAGTGACTTTCCCCTACCTATGCTACAAAACAGGTCCCCCTCCCCTTAGTCTTCCTTTCCTGTTCATTATTTTCCTCCAGCCTTATGAGAGCCCAGGCCCAATTGGCTGTAGCCAAATTGTTCTTTTTCTCTCTCTCTCTTCTTGCTCATACACTAAGGTAGCCCAATCCCTAGCATAGTTTGGAAGATTCAGTTGCCCTCCAATTTAACCACAAGGTTGCACATATAAGCATTGCTTGAGCAGAGAACTTGGTCTTTCATTATTATTGTTATTTTTTTATCAATTATTTTGTTTTACTGTATGACAAAAACAAGGAAATTTATCATGCAGTGTTTTTTGTGAATTTAAACATTCTGTGTCATTTATTACTTGTGCGGATATTTTTTATGCACTGAGATTGACTGAGTAATTTTTACTTCTCAAACTGCCATTTAGAAAATTATGATCTATAAAAGAGTAACATGAACATTGTGTATAGGAGTTAATGCTTAAATTTAGAAATTTCAATTTGTTCCTCAAAATTCAAAATATTTGTTACTGAATAAATGATGTTTATCAGTGCTGTTGTGATGGAGAGAGTTCATGAAAGTTATTAAGGCATTTCAGATTGGCTGTGATGAATGGGAGTATTATTTAGTTATTTTTTGTGTATAACATGGAAATGATTTAATCAAATTATTCATGTAATATATTTTTTAAGACTGAATAAAGTGAAGCATTTATGAAACCAGTTTTAAATCAGCATAAATTTTTATTTCTGTTGGGAGACATTACAGTAAATTTGATTTGCTTCCTGTACACACATGAAGGAAAGAGGAAGAGTCATCCTGTGATATGTGGCTTAATGGGAACAACTATATACTGTAGCAGGTTTTGGGCCATATTTTCTCACCCCATCCAAGAAAAGTAGATCTGACACTTGCTTTAAAGGACTTTAGGTGATGTAGGCAAACTGAAGGTTACTCACATTGATGCCAATCCTGGTACCAAATGCCTTATATTATAAGTAGGGGTATAAAATAGCTATGGCCTAACAGGTACTGTTGTCATTGTATTGGGAGACTATGTAGACCTTCCTGGAATCCTTAGTTGCTGGTTACAGGACTTTCTTCCTCGTGTGTTGGAGGGGTCACGCCAACCCCAGGGACATAACACACACATCCATGTATATAATCACTGACTGATTTCTTTTTGCTTTATTGACATTTCTTCAACTCACAACACAACTGTATACAAAGCCTCACCTTGGGCTGGGATACTCTTATACCCGAGATAGGGAAGTGAGCGGCCTCTTCTTTGTTGGGGTAGAAGCCCTTGAGAAAAAACTAAAACCTCAGTGTGGTTTCTGTGGCACCTAATATACGAGATTTTTTGTGACCGAGTCTGTTAAGTTCTTTAAGAGTTGTTGATCCAATTTCTTTCACACCTTGCAGTCAGCTTTGGGAAGGCAGAAGTGTTATGCTGCCTCAAATCATTTAAACTAACCCACAAAACTTGTAGAGAGTTTCCTTGGCAGTCATCAGGAACCTCAGTGGGATAGTCTCATAGACACTGTTACATAATACCGACTATTGCATGTTACACCATCATGCATAGAAATGTGAGGCTAGCAAGCTTCAAAACATTCAGGCAGTGTCACACAAGCTCGTGATTATAATTTTATGGTATGACAACTAACATCTCTTGACATACTGTATAGCATCCATAAGTACTGTTAGGGTAATTTTTTCTTTATCTTGTGTACCCCTCAAGGTGGTAATGTGGTGAAGGTAGATGTGAAAGTACATTACTGCCACATGTGAGATGTCGCACATTGCCGGCCTTCAGACAAACATTATTGGGTGAATTTACATCATCCATATTATTGTGTTATGGGGATTTGGTGCACTGTTAATAGGTTTGTAACATGGGGGAATCAGTATTATCAGATGATTTTTATATTTGCTTGAGATATTTTATGCATTACTTGATGAAGATGTCTTTGTTATTAATTAGTAGCTCACATTTACTGCTATTAGCACACATTTAATTTTGCCACTTTCTCACATTGATACTTGCCATATTATAAATTGTAAATTGTAGTGTGCTGCACAATACACTTCACTTCCCAGTGTTGTAACCAAACCACTTGGTGATGAATTGTCTCGTGTAACAGACATAATGTAAGAGCATTATAAGAGTAAGTGGTATTAAGTTAGTAAATTGCACTTGAGGGATCTGGTACTACAGATAGTTGAGAGTCTGGTGACTGATAAAATACAGATACAATATGAACCTGGATACAGTACACCATGTAAGGAGAAGCCTTCATTGATGAATTTTAACAACTGTAAAAATTCTTCAGTGGATGCTTCTCAGATGGTGATGAAAAATATTCTCATTAATTATGGTACACTTCACTCTGCATACGGTATGATAAACTGTATTTGCCAGTAACTAGCTAATAATATCAGTAACGTGTAAGATGATACTTGCAAAGCTTACCTAATGCCCAGTGACCTTTAAGCCTAGGGGGCATCCGAGCCCTCTCAGTATTGCCTGCATTACAAGGGGAATACATTTGTGAAAAAGTCATTTTATCATAGTGATATGTGGCTCTCTCAGGACATGTACACTCCTCATTTGTCTATTACTGAAGTGATTAAAAAGTGTTACATTTATACCAGAGAATTTCAAAACTTACAGTCAATGACACTGTAACATGAGACACTCCAAGGCACAGTAACCAACCATCACAACATACAGGGAATGTGGGTCTCTCTGTGACTTGGTGAATTATTCCTGGACGTGCCTCATGTTTAGTAGATTGACCCTATACAGTACTTAAGAGAACCCTGATGCAGGAAGAACACAGGAGGTTACAGAGGCCTTCAAGCATTGCTATGAAACACCACCGAGTTGGAAGGAGCTCGTTTCGTGGCATATTCAGGAGGAATCAGAAGCCTCCAATTATCATAGACGATCACAAGGTCCTTAATTAAGGGGATTAGTTGTCAGGTAATTGGGAGTAGCTCAATTCTTCAAACTGCAACAAAACACACCTAAATGAGGTAGCGTACTCTTTTTCTTGTAACGGTTTGGAGAATTCTGTCACCTGTAATTTGCCGACAACCTCTTTAACCCTCAGAGTGTACAGATGGAGCTGAGTTGCAAGGCATAATTAATAGGTTGATGGTGAGTGAACCTGGAACGTACTATTCAGGTCCTCACTTACAGTAGCAGTAATTTAGTTCATGTAGGGAATGAAGTGGCCCAACTCCCAATAGGTATTTATTTATTTTCATTTGTTCAAGACGTGTGGCCTCCCTTCACTTCCACTTGAAACAGCAGCTAGTGATATCAAACACATCTTACAAGGTGTGACCATTGGGTCCTGATCCTTAAGAATCTGAGATTGAGGGAAATAGGAGTAGGGTAGATGAGGGATGTATGAATCAATATGTCGTGCTTCACGCTTGTGGCCATATTTTTGTTCTGCATCATTATTTGGGAAGTATTTGATTAATATATTAGTGCTAATAATCAGTTCTGTTGAACATATCGTAAAAAAGGCAGTTAGTTCAATTTTTTTACACACACACACACACATACATGACTACACCTGTTGTGAGTGTGCAGAACACCATGTGTGTGTGTCAACTTAGCCCAATGCTGCTATACTTGTATTGATCTGTATAGTTAAATGTAGACTACATTTGTCAATCATTGATTATTCATAGATTTAATAGTACAGTAAGAGGCTGAAATTGCTGTCTGGATAGAGTTCATGAGTATCCAAATTTTTGTACAGTATATACAGTACATAACTTTCAGAATAAGCCATTTGAATGAGTTATATTTGTCATCTTCACAGGGACATATTATCATATATTAATTCCCTTAAAATTTAACATCAATCTACAGTAATGAGTTATGCAAGATGGCCTCGGGATGATAGCAAGACATGCGTCACTAACAAGAAACTTGAATGTATATATGCCATGGATAAGGAGCGTGTACTTATGGACTTGAAAAGGAAGCCTGTACTTATGGGATAGATAATATACCCTTAACTATGATTGAAAAGATACATACTCCTAATAATGGCATTGAATAGAAAACTTACTCATAGTTATATCACCGAGAAAGGTACCCTTAGTCTACTGATATTATAAGTTGCTGTAGTTTGAGGGTTAAGGGAGAGTGTTTATCAGTAACCACCAGAATGTTTTTTTATAATATACTCTGCTGAAGCCTGCCATTTTATAGTAGATATCTGATGCGAGACTCCTACCTTTACGACTCTACCTCTGTAATATTGTTTTGCTTCAGTGCACAGTTGTTTTATAGTTCACAAGCGTAGTACTGCACACACATCACCCGCATAGCCATTTAATGTTGCTTAGGGGGGGCGTTCTGTGTGGACGAGTTGGGTGGCTACCGGTTGCTTTGATGTAAGTCATGAAACGGACCACCATGGTGTATGAATGGGGTGGTCTGTTTTGTGGCACTGTCTGAAGGAGTGAGTAGCCCTCCAACTGGTGTGCAAAGAACGTTACTCCCCAACCCCATAGCCTTATTTGAAAGCAAGTGTGGTTAGAGAGGTAGAGTTATATGTGTTAACCTCCTGGCTGCCAGATGTTCTCCAAAGAGTATCATGAATCAAGGGTTTTCAGGAAGTATTTCTCCCCATCAAATTATTAGCATTTGCACTGTTGTTCTTGAGGTGATGGCAATGTCCACTGTTGTTATCAGTCATACCTGTATGCAATACTATATTGAATGTTGTTCTGAAGTAAGAGCCACAATGTTTATTACAGTACACAGTATTGCTAGTATTATGTTCCTGAAGAGGTTGTGTAAATATAAAATCATGTAAAACAAACATTGGTATGTGTTGATATCAAGAAAACATGCAAACTGAAAAAATTGATGTGGATATTAGACCTCATGTTGATTGGAAAATGTGCCTAGTAATGCGTATAGAACAAAAGCTGCCTGTATATCCAGGCATAATCCTGGAGAGCATTCCCAGGCCCCTGAAAAATACAAATACAAATGATGGGAAGGATCCTGGAACGTCTGGCTAGTGAGGAGGTTAAAGGTAATTTTAATGATGGCAGCAATGTAATCTCAGGATGGCAGGATTGGGAGTGAATGTGGAAACAACCATTTGAGAATGAGGAAGAGGAGGAGCTGTTACCTATTGACATCTCACCAATATTTCTTCAAGTCGAAAGCCACTTGTTATTTCATTTGACTTGACTTTTTGCGTGTTATTCGTGTCTTCCCACCATGGAGGCTTTTCTATAATTTTTTTTCTCTCTCTGTAGGCTTCCTTTTCTGTTCATTGCCTTCCTTCCTCTTAAGTTTGTACATGTAGCAATGTAACATCATTGAGAACACGGGTCACCCACATACCATTTGGCATGACCTAGAGAAGCAGCAGAGGGAGAGCGTTGTCAATAAGGGCCCCTCCTCATCCTCATCCTCAAAAATTGTTGCCAGTATTTACTCTGTCTCGTTACATTATTACACTTCGGGTATGGGAGTGTACGGTACAGTAGTTGCCAGTCGGTGTTCCTATCATCCTCTGCATTTAGCCACGTGCCTTGAAGAGGACACTGATGATAATTATAAACCTTAATAATCATTGTGGGTACAGGTGTTGTTTGTCTTGTTGTGTGTGACTCTGGTCAGTTTGATAATTATACAGTACTCTTTATATGATCATTTTATGTTGTCTGCCAAATATCTGCATTACCAAGGGTCCCGTTGCTAGAGCCAGCCTTGGGTCAGGGATGGACGTAAGACTGTGTTGTTACCTTGTGATAGTCCCAAGGAAATTCTTTATGCTACATTTCTGCAGAAATGAAATCCAACGACTCACTCTTACTTCAAGATTACATGTTTATATTACAGTACTGTACTCACAATCAACATCTACCATATTATATGACCTTTAAAATTGTTCGGTGTTATTCCAAGTATGCTGTGTAAAAATAATTTATCTCTTGTCGAGTAACTGAGAAACATTTAAACCTTTGGATATTAGTAATGCTCCTTTCTGTCAAGAAAGATTATCTGATGGTATTTAAAAGAATGCTCAAGTTGTTAGGTGTTGTTTTAAGGGACGTCACAGTAATGTGCCAAATCTCTGGTCCATGCCTTGGTCTAGCACAGGGCCCCAAGTGTACTTGTGTGTGTAATCTTCATGTTCATGATTCCCTGCCTATTTGCTTACTTTTTGTGTGTGTAACACTTCCAAAGGTTTTTCCATATGGAATTTGATATTATTGGAGAATCTGAGGCTACTGTTTCCTCTAAGCTGTAATAAAGGCTTGATGGCCTGGTACTTGGAGTAATTTTTACTGTATTGTGTTATTGTCACAAAATAACGTATGTTTCAAATATATCTGTTTCATTATTTCACAGTGTGAAGGAATCAGTAGTTTATAGTTTGCCAACAATACCTTACTTTCCTTAAATATTATAGCTAGTGAGAGCTTCTTAATTAGTGAACTTATTTACATACAATTTTTAACTTGTATTGAGAGGACATGCAGCTCACATCTATATGTTAGTATTGCCTGCATGACAGTAAAAAAATATATATATATATATTCAATATATTCAAAACTGTGTTGTCGTAGGCTTCTCTTTGCTTTGACTATGTGATGTTGCAAAGTTAATGACTAATATTTTCCATTGGTCCCCTTAAAATTAGTACAAATTGGAATGACCATTATTTTTTTTTTTTTTTTTTTTTAAATGTTTTAATGAAAGCTTAGTATAAAAAAATTAATAAAAGTTTAGAGGAATATGAAGTTTCCAATATAAAATCACTAATTATTGTTGCTTTGTTACCTGTTGTAGTGCAGAGTATTAATGACAACCATAGAGTTATTTGTACAGTACTGTAGTCTGTTGTTTTTATTCCAGCTCTTTGTAAATGTCTACATCTGGTGTCTTATAAGCTGCTGCTGTGATTGCTAGCCCCTTGTCATCTTGTTGGCCGCATTTATTGTGTTCACAGTATAAATCTTCCCGTATATAACTGCCCTTGTTTTGTTCCCAATGCCAGTTCCCGTTTTATTATTCTGTTTCTTTATGCCATCTTCATATCAAAATCCCCACTTCCTTATTATTTTATTCTACTTTTGTTCCCTGTGCCATTTTCCTCTCTATACAGTATTTGTCTGTTTCCTTTTACCATCTTCATATCAAATGCTCTCTGTCCCCACATCTTCATTATTTTATTCTTTGTTTTATTCCCTTTGCCACTTCCCCTTTTATTTGTCTGTTTCCTTGTACCATCTTCATACTATATGTTTTATAAGGCCTGTTTATTTTACTGAGCTTTATGATGTCAGAAGTAGACATTTACAATCCAATCAGCCAGAGAAAAGAAAAACGGACTATATGTAGTAATAAATTTATTGGGGGTAAAATGTTGTCACCAAGTTGGGGGGGGGGTACAAATTCCTCAAGACTGTGCCCAGGAACAGACAGACTCCCCCAGCGCCGGTAGTCTGTAGCACAGCCCGAGTGAATTCGTGCCCCCCCTGCTCGCGGACTAGACCTAGCCCCTTCAAAAAGTAAAGTAGAAAATAAAAAATAAAAAAAAATAAAAATAAAAAAATGGAGTTGTATGTACAGTAGGCCAAAGCTTTGACATAGTATTAGATTTGTTCATTCATAAGTTATACTGTACCCATGTACTTGCTACCTAAATAGTGTAGACTCAGAGGGACCCGTGACATTTGCCGGTGCGGGGGGCCATACTGTACTGTATTCTACTACCAACTCCTCCGGACTGTGCCACGAAACAGATTTTTTTTTTTCCCTCATCAGTATAGCTGTTGTTTTGTGGCGCAGTTTGTAGGACTCATCGGTCCCCCAGTTTACCAGCAAAATCACAGGTATCCCCCTCTCATAAGATAAGAGTGTAAATGAAACTAGTTACTGTAGGATGTTAGTACAGAATGTTCTCTAAGAGTGAATGAGAGTGATATCGCATGGGTTGTATGCCCTAAGTGGTTAATTAAGGGACGAGATTAGATGTTTGTCGGGGAATTGGAAGCCACTGACTGATTCCCCCCCAAACTAAGAACCAGATTACAATACAATACCTCAATTTAGGTCTCATTTTGCCACCTCTGCCTGACACACCACTATTCATTTTATCACTTTATGAGTAATTGAAGTTAGAATTTCCTGGCTGTATCTTTCCTTAATCGAGATAAACCGTCCTGCAGCGGTTTGTAATGCATTGCACTTTCTTCTTCATTGCCGCACAGTTTTGGGGGAATCAGTATGGTTTATAAAATGTTCTCCTACTTTGGACTGATATATACATTAATGGAGTAGGAGTGGTGTATATTCTTCATTGACACACTGTTTTAGGGAATCATTACTGTACGGTCTCCATAATTTTCCCCTACAGTGAACTTATATATAATGGAGTCTTGCTAATTCTTCAGTGTCACAATTTTGGGGGGAATCAGTACGGCCTCCACCTCTCACACAACAACAACAACATCATCATCATCTTGCTCACCTTAAAGTTATACAAGTGTTGTTTTGGGGCAAGAGAAAATGTGTGAATCATTCCCACTGGAGAGGGCGTCACATAGGCACATTTCCCTTGTTTTTGTCATGCTCTTATTTCACCCCACATGTCATTATCCTTTTTTATTTGTCCAGTTCCTTATATTTACAACACCGAACTGAGTTTTATTGTATTTCATTTATCTATTTTTTTTGTACCATGTTAGGACCAAAAACCTTATTAACATAGTGTGGTAAGAGGTTTTGGACCACTGAATAGAATTGTTAGCTTTTCAAGGGTCCCCACGAATCTCCTTGGAGATGATATTATGGCTTGAGAATGTATGACAAAGGAACAGGGTGCTTGTGTGATGATGACCCTTCAGAACAGTGTATGAAGCCTGTTGACTGGTCACTGTAATCCAGACTTGTGAACAATTCTGTGCCTGAACCTTGATACTAATTCCTGAGACACTATTGCTGCTGATGAATGAAAAGATAACACAAGCCAAGGAAGGATTATTTCAGAAGTCTTTGGAGGACAGTAATTAAACTTGTAAGTGAATCCAGTACAGTACTTCATAAGTTATAGAAAAAAGGAGAAAAGTATTTATGTAGACAAGAGTATAAAGTACTGTACAATACTAGTATTGTAGGGGTGCCAAACAGCTGAGACAAAGGGCTGTCAAATCCACAAATGGATTTTTTTAATATCCGACATACTTTAGTTTGAGTATGAATATCCGACACACACTTTTACCTGATATGAATAACTGACATGTACTTTTGCTTGGGTACGATACCAAGACCCTCTGAAGGCCTGGCAAAGCAGCGCCATAGCCAGTCCGGTCTCAAGTGTTCCCCATTGGCCAAGATGGTACTTGTGCCTTTAAGAAAAGAGTATACGTTTGGTACATTAGAGCTCTTTGATTCCTTCAAAGTATGCCAGGAAACGGAACCAGATTGGCAAAAATCATGGTGGCCTGTTTCTAGGTATACTCTGGAGAAATCATCTGCTCCTGAATTACCAACACTGTACTATCCCCTTAACCATCTAATCTCATGACTACACAGATACACAGAAATGCAGCCAAAACAGATTGACAGGTTAATTATTAATATCTCTACATAAAGTGAAAAAACTACTGGTACTTCACAAAATACTATAATGATATATACTAGCTAATGGTAATATACATTGTTGGTTGATACATTTGGCTGTTTGATTACTTTTGTGTGTTTTTAAGTTTTCATTTGCAGCAGTATGGTTGTGTATATGTGGACAACCTTTGTGTTTATGTGTGGAGTGCTCTAAATTGTATGAAAAGTTTCTAGAATTTCTGTAATTATATTCTCAAAAGCTATATTCTTAATTTGCATCTCTTAGTATCCATCCTCCTAAGAGACTATTGTATGTATGAAATGTACTTTACTTTACTTAATTTGCATTATTGTGTGACCCAATGCAAAGTATGTACTACAGTGGGCTCCTTGATATAACACATTGATTTAACACTTATCCTTTAACACTAGTCCAGTACAGTAGGCCCTTGATATAAGATGATTAAATTTTGCACTATCTTTTTAACACAGGCTCAGTAAATCACTATATCTGTGTAGTAATGAATAACAGAAGCCTGGGAAAACATCTGTTGTTTTCAATGAGGGACTGATTGTAACTTGAAGTGGTAAATACAGTACAGTATTCACTATAGAGGGTCTACTGTATAGTACAGTTGGCAAAATATGAATTACGACAACTATTTTTGGAATGTTAAGTTTATTATTCTCCATAGTTGTTTTTAGTGGTCTTAAGTATGTAATGTATAAGGAAAGGTATATTTAATTTTGTATTACATATTTATGGTTCCTACAAATAGTTGTGGATGTTAATATAGTTAACATTACATCAAGATTTGTCGCATTTCATATTTTGCCAATTAGCCTGGGAAAACATTCTGTGACCTTATTAAGGGACTGAGTATAAATTGAAATGGTGGGTAATGAGTAACAGAAGCATGGAAAAACATTTGTTGGTTTTCAATGACGGACTGAATATAAAATGAAGTATCAGATACAAGTCTATATTAATTTTGTATTATATCAAGGGTCTGCCATATATATATCTTAGGCTCTTGCTGCTTTACCTCAATGCTGTTAAAGTAATGGAATTGCTCTGATATTTAGCTGATTTAGACTTATAGTATTGCTGTTGTCAGTGTGTAGAGTAAGGAGGTACAATAACAATTAAATTACAATGTGGAAATGGTTGTAGACAAATTTGAAGATGACCCATTAATTAGCACACACACACACACACCGTGAAATCACTCTACTTAGTAACCTGGAATAATGAACCTCCCACATGTGTAAAATTATGTATGAATACTGTAGTGGGGGATTTTGTATGACAGAACACACACACACACAAATAAGTGTCATGTTATTAAGTTTGGAAGAAGTGAGAGAAGACAAAATTGGCAGTACAAGCTTGGAAACAAAATATTAAATGAAGCAGAGAAAGAAAGAGATTTAAGGGTTATGATAAATAAGAAATTGACACCAGATGATCATATAAATAAAAAAGTGAGAAACATGTATACATGGTTTGCAAATATGAAATTGGCCTTCGCTTATATAAATGAAGAAATGGTCAAGAAAATAATCACATCCTTTATAAGGACTACCTTGGAATATGCTGCAGTAGTCTGGAACCCATATTTAAAGAAACATCACCAAATTAGAAAAAGTACAAAGAGCAGCAACTAGATGCATGGGTACCAAGTCTAAGAGAACTAAGCTATGAAGAAAGACTAGAGAAACTAAAGTTACCTAAACTGGAAGAGAGATGAAAGAGAGGAGATATGATTATGATTTACTAATGTGTCACAGAAAAAGAAAAGATAGATATAGAAAACTTGTGACAACAAGGAATACCTACAATGAGAGGTCACAGAGAGAAATTTATTAAAAGAAGAGGATATATAGATGTATAGAAATATAGTTTTCCAAATAGAGTAATAGATGAATGGAACAAATTACCAGTAGAAGTGGTGTGTGTCAAAAACATACATAACATTAAAGAAAAATATGATAATTGGGTTTTAAAATACGGGACATTACGAGCTTGAATCAATCCTGTAAAGATACATATAGGTAAGAACACACACATACACACACTTACACTCTCACTTTTCTGAGACTTCACTTCAGTGTTAAAAGTACACAAGCATTATAAACATGAATTTATATGCTCGTAAAAGCTATATCCACATTACGATGAAAAATACCATCAACACTGATAAACAAATGGGCATCGTCTGCCACCAGACATCTCCCATTTTCAAGAAAAGTCCCTAACTAAAGCATTACTGTACAACCTTCCACTCAGATATATTTATTCATTCATACTGAATTGTAGAGAAAGCACAAATGATGTATGAAATTAATTGTAAGGAAAAAAGAACGGTGCTATATTTGTTAAAAGAAAATTATCCTTGGAGGTGTTGTTCCTTGCGCATGAAATTTTACTTAGTCTGTCCAGGAATGTAATGTCTCGAGTCAAGAATTAACAACCTGCGCTGAATTGTATACCTCTTTACTATACTGTTGTATGATGCCATTTAAACTCTTCACCTTCAACACCAGAAGTTTGTCCTGCGTTCTCTGATTGTTGTTCCGTGTGCCAGTTCCCCGTTTATTTGTCTGTTTCCTTATACAATCTTCATAACAATTGCCCCACCTTTTCACTTAAACTTGTAATGCTACTCTCAACTGTTTTCATAAATAATAATAGTAGGGCAGCTTGTTCTCTCTTTACATTTGTATTTCCAGTCTGTTTCTCTGGCATCAGTTGTTGCAAGCACTTGCACTTTAACTGATACACAAAGTCAGCTTCTTAAGGCTTTTTGTGCATTTATTAACATGTTACGGTTACAGTTTTTCATAGTTTTTATAATGGAAGCTCATGGCAGTATAAAATAATATATACTATACTGCACCTGTAGAACTGTTAAATGATGAGTCGGGATGAAAGGAAGAATATCACATTCCAGTTGCTCTTTAACTCTCAAGGCATGGGACTCTCTCAATTTTCCAGATCTTATTTTTGTGACAGTTCAGTCCTGCATATTCTGTATAGGCTACAGTACTCCATTTTTTTTTCTTGGCGGAAATGTAACAGCTCCCTCATTTAATTTTGGCTTATTTGGTAGAGGTAATGCAATCCAAGATAAATTAAACCAAGCATTTACACAACTACTGTGGGTACTTACTTGTAAAGACTGGAATGTACGCAATATGTGTATCTAAGGGCCTATTACTTAGAGGGAAATTGATGTATTTTTGCAATGATTAAAAATGAATAAGTAAAGTGGTGCAGCTTGGTTTGGTAAAAGTGATGTTGCTCGAAGATATACAGTTGCAAATATCGTGCCTCCAGAGAATCATTATGTTTACTCTGTGAAGTTGTTTACCGGGAAAATACATTATGATTGTGTACTATTGTGTTTGTGCCAGAGAATCATTATTATGTTTATCATCTGTAAGTTTGGTGAAAAATATGTGTGTACTATAGTGTTTGTGTACTGCAGAATTGATTGATGATTTGTATCCAGGCTTTGTTGACCTTCCATGTGCATCAAATCTTGGAAAGTTTACAAGAAGAATCAATCATGAGGTATATGAAGACTGATTTGGTTCAATGGCTTCAGGGTGTATCTCTGGAGTCATCATACCTGTATCTATCATCATCTCAGTCTCTTCACAGTGTATTTTTCATGGTTAAGGAACAACATTGTATGAGGAGGAGACTCTGGGTCGTATTGATAAACTACTTCTTCGTGGAGAAGTTCTCTTCGACGCTCTATTCCTATTACAGTATTTTGCAATGCAAATTTAGCGACAATATGCGTTTTCCTCAAACAAGAAGTTTAATAATTCCTTCCTTTATTGACATTGTTTCACTACTGCTTCTTCAGGTCAGTAAAGGTCTGTATATAGTAAAGGCTCCTCCTCATACAGTGTTGTTCCTTTACTATTTTGTTAAGTTAATGCGTATTTTGATTCATACTTCTTCATGCATACAATTTATATCACCTCAAGATGGCTGGCTGGAAGGAGGGCACATAGAATTTGTCTGCAGATGTATGCAATTCAGGCACTGATGTATTGTACTGTGTGATGGTGGTTTTGTAGTCCTGTACTGTACTGTACCGGGAAGGCGTTGTCTGTCTGTCTCTATGTCTGTCGCCTCTGGGTGTGTACATTTGAGTACTTACGAAACACTACTGGATGATTACTTACTTACTTACTGGAACTAGTCATAATTATCTGCAAAGGAAGAGGCTAATGCTATAAAAGAAAATACATACAGTGTTTATGGGAAAATGGATTGAGAAATATTTGGCTCTCATTGATTGAATCCTGTTGTGAGGTAATTCATTATCATTTTCAGGGTGTTACAGATACTATACCCATTTTTTTAACCTGGTAATTATGTACTGGATCCTGCATTTAATTTGTTGTCTTTTTTTGGTAAATGTAATGCAATCCAAGACAGAAGACACCAAAAATTTACACACCCGGGTACTTATCTGAAACTTATGAGCGCTAGAATGTATGTACGCAAAATGTGTATCTAAGGTCATAATACTTAGAAAGGAACCGGTATATTTTTGCCAGGATAAAAAACAAAACAGGTAATATATATATATATATTGTGTACTGTACTGTTTATATATGAAATAAGTTAGAGATGATGTTATGCCTGCTTTAGATGCACAAGAATATGACGTCACAGTACACGGTTTGAAATGAAATGAACTGTAGCATGCATGTACTTTTATTAACAGTATTTGAGTGACCAGGAACTCTTGATTATTTCCACATCAGAATCCAAAATGAGTGTGAAGTGTTGTACGTATTATAGAACTACTGTAGTCTGTTATTTTCTAGTGGACAGTAAATGTTTACAGATGATAACATAGGAATTTGTACCTTGCATCTGATAGGCAGGTGAGTTTCGGCAAGTTTCGACCAATCGCCATTTTACTTTGCAATATCAACTGTGGATATTTACTGTTCACCGGAAAATAAGTTAAGACTAACTGCATGGTGTGGAATGCAAGGAATGCACAGAATGCACTATATTTACTATTAATGGTGTTACCATAGACCCTTAGTGTAATGCGAATAAATACTTGTTGCCATCAAACTTACGCCAAACTGAGTACATGCTTCAGAGACTTGTATTAAAGTGAGATATAATTGGTCAGTTGATTATTACCGACTCCTCCAGACATCAGTTGTGGGGAATCAGTATGCAGTCTCCAATTCACCAGTGTCTTTCCCCCTTGGCTCAGTTTGACACCATATGCAGTTACATTCCACCTAAATAACATCTGGTCCACCTTGACTCTTGTTCCTTTAGAAACCAGGGGAAATATTTGGTGGTCTCCAATGAGTTACTGAGTGTAAAATGAAGCGATGGATAATGAAAATCAGAAATCCGGAAAAACAATCAGCGGTCTTCATTGAGGGAGAGTGTAAATTGAAGTGATAAACAATGAATAACAAGGAGTCTGGGGAAACATTTGGTGGTGTTTTATGAGGGACTGATTATAAAATGAAGTGATGGGTACAAGTTTCTATTAGCATTATACCAAGGGTCTACTGTATCTCCAACAGATGCCGCACACAGGGTCACATGTAGGCAAACTCATGGCCAGGACAGTGACGATCAGTGGTCCACGGGGATAATATACTTTGGGTACATTGGAGACGCACGATTCCTCCAAACCATGCTAAGAAACAGACCAGATCAACTAAAATATAGGTAGTCTGTTGCTCGGAATAGTTAGGAGGAATCGGTTATTCAAATTTGTCAATGTTATTGCCCCCCTGTACTGGCCTCATGTAGAGTTAATCGAGCCACTTTATCAGTCATTGTCCAGTCCAAGAATTTACCTGCCCATGGACCATAATGGTAAGGGTCGTCATCTCCATCATTACCTTGCTATGAGGCCAATTTAGTATTTTTTCTAGGCCTAAGAAATTTCTGATGATTGTAAGACATTTTTGGGGAGTGAATGAGAATGTATAGAGGTGGTATTATGTTCACACAGACTACCACCCTTGTCTATTGGCTCAAAAATTACTCGCAGTCAACAGGAATTTACATCATGGGCGTTGATGAAAAGTGCTAAACATGGCAAACCGTATTACCTTGCCCAACAGCCAAGTCCAGCGATGCCAGATAATAGTATTTTCTGGCTCTGCCTTAAAAGAGAAACTACCTAAACACATTTCAAAAAGCCCAAAATAGTATTTGTCATAATGAATGGTGCCACATCAAGTTATAATAGCATAACTATAAGTTTTTATGTTAGTATTGTATTAATAAATGTAGAGTGTATCAAATACTGTAGGTTTTGTGGATAACTGTAGATGGATATATGAGGTCTTCACATGTATTTAATTAAACAAGTCTTAGTTTTTTATGTCATTTAATTCACCTTGTTTTTAATGATTGTTTGTACAGTATGTAATTATTATTATTAAACCCCTTCCACATCAATCCTTTATTATCCCCCTTCCCCTCCTACCTCTCATCCACCCTACCCCTCACCTACCTATCAATTTTAGCAGCTATCTATCTCTTATACCCCTTCCACCTATCAATTTTCTCCCTACCCTTTCCCCCTCAATCCCCCTTCTGACTACATCTCCCCCACCCTACCCCTTTCACCTGTCCCTTCTCACCACAACCCTACCCCTTCCCCCTATCCCTTCTCTCCCCAACCAACCCTACCCCTTCCCTCTCCATTCCTTTTTTCCTTCCTACAGTATTTGCCGTCCCTCCTCTCTGACTCATTCTTTTTTGTGGTATATATAAGGTCTTTCTGGCCTAGTTCAATCATCTAGCTTCCTTCTATAGTCATTCATTCATTCCTTGCTAGAAGAAATGACATGACAGTATTTTTATGAGAAAATATGAATTTTGACCTCTGATAATTTCTTAAGGGGGTGTACAGTAGTAGTACTGGCAAATCTGGAGCAACCGATTCATCCAAACTATTCCAAGCAACAGGACACCATTATTTTTTGGTCATTGGCCCTGTTTTCCTGGCATATTAATTAATTAGAAATCAGTAGCCCTCCAATGCACCAAGAAGTATACGACCCCCTCAATATATACCAAATATCATAGTTATATACCATAATATAAACATATAAAAGTTAAATAAAAAGCTAAACATATAAAGTTAAATATAGAAAGCTAAGCATATTAATTTATTTTATTCATTTAAATTTGGCGGTAAAATAAACAATATGTAAATGAGCTGCGACGGAGAATAAACATCTTTGTGTATGCTGACCAAAGAGGATCGGATCTGGTTCACCCAAGTCCACTCCCCTATATGGGCCATATTAAAAAACATCTATGGTGTATACGATGGTGTGGTACTGTACGACGGCTCTGTTGTTTGTCTATGGAGCCATCGTACTGGTACCTCACCATCATATGCACCATGAATGTTCTTGAATATGGCTCCTTCTGACATGACCCTTATTATGAAATCCCTCAAATGGCATCGAAATCCACAGCCAACTGCGTACACCCAAGACGAAAATAAATATACCATCATCTATAACATATACACAATCAGACACAGTGATGCCAAATATGGGGATTTTTTTCTATATATGGGGAATTAGAAATATCAATGGGAAATTTATATAAAGATTGTTCATGAGTAAATATAAAAGTTTCTACCGTACGAAATATCAACAAGAAGGTGGTAAATGTCCTGTATGACTGTCTTCAAGAGTAAACAGAGAAATTTTGGTATTTATTGAAAGAATTACCGTTTTGTAGCAGTGTTGCCAGATCAGGCTAGGTCCCAGTTTTTTGCCCCGGTCATTTCCTGTACTTTACCACGGTTATTTCCCGGTAGTTTGCCCAGGTTAGGTCCCGGTAGTATGCTGTGGTCTAGGTTAGGTTAGGTAAGGTCAGGCTAATTTCAAAATGCCCCATCTTGGAAATGGGGCATTTGCTGAAGAAATGCCATAGAAGGAAATAGTCATAGAATGGTCTAAATAAGTGGGCAATGAAGGTAGAAAAACCGTACGCAATAACGCCAATTCTTTCAATATTTACCAACATTTTGAGGTAAAAAAAAAGGGGAAATTGTGATGTTGAAGTTGGGGAAATCTGGTGAAGAATAAACTACAACACTGCTATTCCCCCAGGCACCCAGCAGCTCCCATCCTGACAACAACACCAACAACACCACCACCAGCAGCTACTAAACACCTCCCATTGTGACCTCAGTAGTTGTATTATTATTGACGTTGTGTGTTGGAGGGTGAGGCGAGGTGATAATAATAGGATGGTGTTGTGAAAGATGGCGCTCACTGGCGGCCATATAAGCACCGCCGGTCACCATCAACAGACAAGAAATGGCATAAAGGTGTTTAGGATCGTGGTACTGGGGGAGGGCGGGGTTGGAAAATCGGGTGAGTATGTGTGTATGTTTTTGTGTATGTATGTTTGTTTGTTTGTTTGTGTGTGTGTGTTTGTATGTATTTGTTTGTATGTGTTTGTTTGTATGTGTTTGTTTAAGAGGATGGGAGAGGGCGGGGTTGGCAAATCGGGTGAGTATGTGTGTATGTGTGTTTGTGTATGTATGTGTGTGTTTTTTTGTATGTGTTTGTATTTGTGTGTATGTATGTGTTTGTTTTTGAGTAAGGGAGTAAAGAGGATGGGGGAGGGCGGGGTTGGCAAATCGGGTGAGTATGTGTGTATGTATTTGTGTGTTTGTGTATGTATGTGTTTGTTTGTGTGTGTATGTATGTATGCGTTTGTTTTTGAGTGAGGGGGTAAAGAGGATTGGGGAGGGCGGGGTTGGCAAATCGGGTGAGTATGTGTGTTTGTGTATGTATGTGTTTATGTATGTGTGTGTGTTTGTTTGTGTGTATGTATGTATGTGTTTGTTTTTGAGTAAGGGAGTTAAGAGGATGGGGGAGGGCGGGGTTGGCAAATCGGGTGAGTATGTGTGTATGTGTGTGTTTGTTTGTGTGTGTATGTATGTGTTTGTGTGTTTGTATTTGTATGTTTGTTTGTGTTTGTGAGTGAAGGGGTAAAGAGGATGGGGGAGGGCGGGGTTGGCAAATCAGGTGAGTATGTATATATGTGTTTGTGTATGTATGTATGTGTGTGTTTGTGTGTATTTTTGTATGTGTTTGTGAGTGAGGGAGTAAAAAGAGGATGGGGGAGGGCGGGGTTGGCAAATCGGGTGAGTATGTGTGTTTGTTTGTGTGTATGTATGTAATTTGTTTGTTTGTGAGTGAGAGAGTAAAGAGGATAGGGGAGGGCGGGGTTGGCATATCGGGTGAGTATGTATGTGTGTGATTGTGTGTTTGTGTATGTATGTATGTTTTTTGTGAGTGAGGGAGTAAAGAGGATAGGGGAGGGCGGGGTTGGCATATCGGGTGAGTATGTATGTGTGTGTTTGTGTATGTATGTATGTGTTTGTTTGTGTGTATGTATGTATGTGTTTGTGAGTGAGGGAGTAAAAAGAGGATGGGGAGGGCGGGCTTGGCAAATCGGGTGAGTATGTATGTATGTGTTTGTTTGTGAGTGAGGGAGTAAAAAGAGGATGGGGGAGGGCGGGGTTGTCATATCGGGTGGGTGAGGGAGTAAGTAGATTGTGTGTTTGTGAGTGAGGGAGTAAGTAAATGTGTGTGTTTGTGAGTGGAGGAGTGAGGGAGTAAGTAGATGTGTATGTACAGTATGTGTGTGTGTTTGTGTGTGTGAGGGAGTAAAAGGATGTGTATGTATGTATGTATGTGAGTAAGAGAGTGGATTAAAGGGAGAGTATGAGGGAATGGGAGGAAGGGAGTGAGTACTGTATAAGTATGTGAGGGAGGGAGGGAGGGAGTACGACGGTGAATGAGTAAAGGAGGAAATAATGGGTGAATGAGTTAGAGAGTGAGTGAGTAAGTTGGAGAGAGATTGGGGTTGGTAAGTCAGATGAGTGAGATGGTGATAGTAATGATAGTGTTAGGTCAGGAAAGACAGGCTACACTAATTAACTTGTACACAAACAAACAATGGTGTATTTACTCTTAGATTGTAGTATTGACCCCATTTTGATAACGTTTAACTTATTCTGATGATTGAGTGCTGAGTGAATATGAGTGAAGAATATTAGGAATATGATGATGGTGAAATAAGTCCAAATATATCATGAGATAAACTGAAATATGTAATAATTGTGACCTTAGATACACGTTTGACATAAGTACATTCCAATATTTACTAGTTGCTGATGCTTACAGACTTGTGTAAATTATGTTATTGCATTGTATTTAAAACAAAAAAAGCCAAGCAGTTAAATGAGGAACTAATTGCTTAAAAAAAAAGGTAAAGTTTTAGAGAAGCTGCAGAAATGGAAAATACTATTTTTTCCCCAATTTTTTTTGGATAATCCATCATTCCCTATTTCTATATGTTGAAATATACAGTAAAGTATGTACACCAGTGCTTTTTGACCATGTTTGATCCCCCCTCAAGAGACAGGATTGAGGGGTAAAACAAGTAGACAACACGATAAATAGTTAATATTTATATGTTTAAAAGAAACTGAGCCAAACTACCAAACCTGGGCAAACATAGGGGGAAATCAAACATGGTCAAAATGCACTGGTGCACAGTGCACTGAGAAATGACTTCATAAAGCAAAAACAAACACCAACCAAAATATAAAGGAAATTGGTAATTATCTTCTGTTTCTGTGGCTTATCTTTATTACCAAAAATAGAAATGGAGCATGGTGATATCTGAGAATCGGATTGAATACCAGTAAGCTAATGATGGATGTGTTTGGTTTCAGCGCTGACACTGCAGTTCGTGAGCCACAATTTCTTGGAGTATCATGATCCAACCATTGGTGTGTAAAGTGTCCTTATTTCTTTTTAGTAATGGAAGTTATAATTTTATTTGTCCTGTTTTTAAGTGAAGATTATGAAGTTTTAGGGCAGTCATAAGATTAGAGAAGTACCGTATGTCCTATTGTATTGAGATTCAGATATTGTATTAAATAGATGTAAATATTGCTCTTCATTATGGTCACCTTAAAAAAATGTAACCTACTTTAAATATAAGCTCTAGTACCAATGGCATAATTTTTTATCTGTGGTTATTTCCAAAGTGATGTTTCATGCTTTTGAGTTACTGTATGCTGTATGTTGGTTGCAGAGGATGCATACCAGCGCCAGGCCGTTATTGATGGTGAACCTGCACTTCTTGATATCTTGGACACTGCTGGTCAGGTAAGACATTCACACACACACACATTTGCAATTCGATTTTAAGTATGGTACTGAAAATATATATAGGAACATGTAGCAATATAGGAGCATGCCAACACTGACATATGCATCAGAGACATGGACATGGAGCAGGGCTCATCAATCTAGAATAAGTGCAGTGGAAATGAGTTACTTGAGAGGAGCATGTGGACTTACAAGGTGGGATGGGGAAAGTAATGAGTGTGTGTATGAGAGATATGGTGTGAGTGAGAAGGCAATTGGTATTGAGTATGGGGTGGTTGAGAGAGTGAAGCATAATACATTGAAGTGGTTTGGACATGTGGAGAGAATGCAAGGTGAGGAGTTTGTATAGAAGGTGTATGAAAGTGAAGTTTAGGGACCTGGGGCGGTTAGATGGCAGAACAGTTCTACCCCTATGTGAGGGAGAGAAACGTGAGGGGTAAAGGAGGGCTTGACCAAGTAAGGAGGGAGTGTTGGAACAGGGAAAACTGGAGACACTTCTGTCGTGGCCATCCCTTTGGGGGGAGTTCCCTGGAGGGAACGAGGTGTTGGAGCTATAGTTAGATAGATGTAAATGGTTCTGTCTCCCTTTATATCTGTGTGTTGTTCGCATATCCAGGTCATAAATTACTGAAAAATAATGTTGCCTTCATCTCTAAACCAGATTGAATTCACGGCAATGCGAGAGCAGTACATGCGGTGTGGTGAAGGCTTCCTTATCTGCTACTCCCTCACTGACCGTCGCAGCTTTGATGAAGTGATAGCTTACAAGAAGCTGATAACAAAAGTGCGCGCCTCCGACCCCATATCTGTGGTGCTGGTCGGGAACAAAGTGGACCTTGATGACCCAATGCACCGCAAGGTAGAGCAACGCTAAACATTACTGTATTATGTGCTATTATGTGTAGTATGTGCTAGGGAGGTAAACAAATTAAGGATCTTAGTATTTCATACCATTATGCTTGTCTGTTACTGTATTGTATAAACATATTACTCTATTATACAATACTATAAACAATGCTTAATGAGATAGAGAAGTTCTTCCCCCTCTGCCAAGGCCAGCCTATGATGGAACGATCCTGTTTAATTGATTATAATATATATGTTATGAACTTCTTTCTATACTGTACATACAAAAGAGTGTGGTGTAATTGACAGGTGTCGACTGAGGAAGGTCAGGCTCTGGCACAGGCGTGGGGTTGCCCGTTCTTTGAGACGTCGGCGGCTCTGAGACACTTTGTGGACGACGCTTTCCACATGCTAGTGAGGGAGATCCGCAAGAGACAGAGCAAACCTGATGGTGTGGATGCCCCCTCCACCATCAGTCAACCTGTCTCACGCTGGAGAAGATTCAAAAACATCTTTCTCTGGATTTTCAGGCGTCAGCGCTACAAGTAAGGCGGTGGTATGGTTGTAAATACATGTAGTTGATCCAAAATTATTGTTAGGGATCTTAGGAAGAGGCTGTCTATCTTCCATTGTGTGTGTGGTGTTGTGTTGGTATTAAAAACACAACAGGTGACAAACAGTAGAGAGAGGAAATAGACTCTCGGAAAGGATTTTCAGTATACTGTACTTGGTCATTATTATTATGGTAATGTTGGTGGGAACAACGACAATGTTTCTCATTTTCATACAATTCCTAATAGCTTTACTGCCATTTACAAATGCCTGATAGTTCAGTGAAAGTCAAGAGTTGATTCATTGAACATGGTGCATGCAGGTGTATATTCACAGCCACTTAAAAACTATGTAGGACTAATTCTACATGCACATCTTTAACAACACAGATATAGTTTGTCCCGTAGCATGTAGTCACTATGGACTACAGTTAAGAGGGTAAGAGTGTGTTGCCTGGGGGATATTTTTTTCTCCAAGATTTGCCAAAAAAAAAAAAAAAAAACACAGATCATACTTATACTGAGGTACTATGTATTTTGGCATACATTGGCAGAATTGATATTTTCCAGAGTACCAAAATTGTCTTACCCCCTTATAGCTTACCCTAGTAGATATTAAAGCATTATTAGATGATCACATACATACATACATGCATACATAAATAAGAAGTCTTGTGATATTGTTATTAAGAAATAAGTGACTTATCCCCTTGGATATACTTATAGTTGTCAGATAGATTTATTTAGCCACATTTTATCTTTTATAAGCAGTATGAAATTGGTGCTGTGTTTTACATAGTATTTTATATTTTACATTTATAGAGTATAATGTGCTTTCCACACCACTCATAGCTGTAAGATACACAACTGGATTTATGTCTTGTTTCACAATATGTATAACTACATAATTCAAATGAGCATTGTTTGCTTTACACCAGGCTGGAAGAAATACCTTTAGCCTGGAATGTAACTTTTACTTTCGATGAATATGATATAAGTTTCTTCAAATTCTACCCTGTAATAACTGCAAGTATACTTTCAGCTTTGATTACTTGCCGTGAAGCAGTGGATGTCCTAAATTTACCTTTGTTACAATATACTTTAGTCAGTTTATGTGCTTATGCAGATAACACAATTTGAAGAGGAACCATTATTGATGTTTCACTTTTGGTTATGACTTTTGTGATAGTGAACTGTGAGGCTTGAATGAGGGAGTGAATGGGCATTTTTGTTCCTTCTCTTGTATTCTGTTTTCTATTTTCCACCCCTTAGAAAAGGGTAAATAAGGTATTAATGATGACGTTTCACTTCAACTTCATCAGGCCTTTTGTAGGCAATTTGGAAGACTACTGAGTACTCTCTAAATTCTTCTAGTAAAACAGATCCTGAACTCGTACGCTGAGGTACTAGGCAAGTCTGTTTTGTGGTATAGTCAGGAGGAATCGTTAACCTTCCAGTTTGCCCATGACAGATGATCCCATAAGGAATCTGTAATGTTCTTTGTAAACTGAATATTAATCCTCTTTACTGGTATTGTAACCCTACTACCCATTGGAAATTTATCCAAACAGGCAGAAGTGCTACCTTAGAATTCTTCGAAAGAGTAGCTTAATGGGATAATGTTGGATTAAAACACACCTCATAATATTACTTTAGTAACAAAATAGTTACTATACTCAAAAAGACTATTTATCCCATTCAGGTCTTAACCACTTAGGTGCCCAAGGGGTTCTAAATATAATCCTTGTGTTAGCAAGAGACTGCTGAATATTTTTAAAAATGGCTGACTCGCAAAGTTCTCACAAGCATTTGGTTCCTTCAGTAAAATGAACTTTATAACTATCTATCTATAGCTCCAACGCCTCGTTCCCTACGGGAACTCCCCCCAAGGGGGTGGCCACTAACTTTATAACTTTATAACACGTACAATAATATGAAACAGATAATTAGAAATATCAAATTCCTAGGAAAAACCGGTAAGTCACAATACATAAAATACACAAAAACTATAACCTAGCTTTACTCGCTCTTAACTCTTGACTAAACAATTCACTATATACTTAAGTCACACAGTAGCACTTAACACAATTACACCCTTCCGTAGGGAAAGTATTGCCTGTGGTGATGTGGGCAATACTTTAAGGGTTTGGGCGTCCCTTTGGCCCCAGCCAGTCCTTTTCAGTTCTTCAACTGTCCCTCCGTTCCTTTTATTTCTTTCGTGTTTGCTGCCCCACCTCTCTAACGCCTTTTCCCACTGGTGAGGGCTGGTTCTATGCAGAAATGAGGAATCTTTGATGAACTTCCTGTAATAATTTATCATACCCAAAAAGGATTGATTCTCAGTCCCTCTCATTTATCATCTCTTCCTTTATGTCTCTCTTTTGTTCCTCTACTACCATTTCTAATGCCTCGGGTATGTCGGGTGATATAGGGATGCATGTTGGTCCCGACACTGTGCCGTGAAGCAGAATTATTTTTTTTGTTGAGGAAGGTGAGAACAAACTACAAGAAGTCTGCTGAATATCCTCACCAGTAAAATAAAAATGTAGCTTGGAAGATTCATTGATTTTCAATTTGCATGCTACAGTATATCACATAACAAAACCGTAATAAAACATCAAATAAAGGTTCTTCTTCAAATGGTGTCTTCCCCTGCATTCTGTCTACTAGTTATATTATACTTTGCTATGTGCTTATGTTCTTATCTAAATAAAGTGATGCTCTGTTCTAGTCTAGTGTAGTTACTGTAGTTGAGATAATACCTATACTGGATTATTGAGTACTTAAATTATACTGTAATACAGTACATTGTTTATAGTTTTGTTTATAGTTGTTGACTCCAGTAGCATGTCTTCTACACTCTGGGGTGTTGCTACTCACTCCATAATATGAGGAAAAGTATCAATAGTAAAAGGAGGAGAGGTACTGTATCAATAATAACATAAAGAAAGGTATCTATTGTATATTATAACAAGAAAAGGTGCTGCTCTGTCCTTCCCTGAGTTAAGAAATCCAGTATTGGTCGAGGGGGAAAGATATTGTTGGCAAATTGGAGACAAAATATTCACCTATTCTGTACCAGTAGTTTGTTTCTTGGCACATTGGAAGAACCAGTTGCCTCCAGTTTGCTGACATTATCCCCCTGCCTCTTAAGGAGGTTGTTTCATGGCTGAGAATTGGAGGGCTGTTGATTCCTCCAAACTATGCTACAAAACAGAACCCCCATTCATAATACTGAAGTGAACAGGTTTCTGCCATAGTTTAGAGGGATCAGTTGCTCTCTAATATTTATTCACCCAACCAGATGGCCCCCTTGAATCTAGGTAACTTTATTAAGCCGAGGCATTTTATAGGTTAATATAATCGCTGCTTGTATGTATGGAAAACTTTAATGGGTTGAAAGGTAGATAGACTGTGTGTGTGTGGCCCTCTTACTGGGCATTCTCTTTCTGTCCTTTCATAATCTGTTTCTTTTCTTTGACTGGTAACTCTAATGATGATGATTATGCATGGAGTATTAACTTTACTGTACTCCTTCCCCATGTCTTGATAATACTGTTGGACAATGCTGAGAAGGAAAGACACTGTACCTTCCCTTCCTTAAATACCTACTATTACGGGGATACACTTATGGTCAAACTGGAGAGCTACTAAAACTCCAAACTTTGCCATAAAACAAATCCCCACTACTTATACTGAGGTATCCTTTTCTTGGCATATATTGGAGATTCAATAGCAACACATTTTGACATGAGAATATCTTCTAAACGGGAGATTCTTTTGAGAGTAAAATTGGTGGCCTACTGATTCCTCCAAATCATGCCATGAAACAGATCCCCCATTAAAGTTACGATAGGATCGTCTGTTTCCTGGTATAGTTTGGAGGAATCACAGACCTTCCAATTCACCAACAAGAGAATCTCCCCTTAAAGTTAGGGAATAAACAAGTCTGGCTGCCCAGATGCTGAGCCATTTACAGACCTTACGTTAGGGCCAATTTCACAGTAGTTAAATGGGGGAAACGTAGTGTTGGTAAATTTGGAGCAACTGATTCCTCCAAAGTATTCCAAGAAACATCTTTAATTAGTTTACTTTGCCTGCTTCTTTATGTAGTTTGGAGGAATCGGTAGCCTCAAATGTACTAAGAGTAATTATCCTTTTCATGTTTATTTGGTTCCTCTCCATC
This sequence comes from Petrolisthes cinctipes, assembly GCA_033782935.1. Lineage (NCBI taxonomy): Eukaryota > Metazoa > Arthropoda > Malacostraca > Decapoda > Porcellanidae > Petrolisthes > Petrolisthes cinctipes. Next base: position 263,649 of record JAWQEG010000971.1, read on the forward strand.
CATATTCATTTCAGTCTTCACAAACACCATGTACTGCATTAACTATCCATAATGACACAATTCCTTAGCTTTGATCTATGTTCAGTAGATCCTTGATATAACATCAATACGTATTTGTATCCACCACTTCACTTTCTACTCAATCCTTTGTTGAAGACCACCAGATGTTTACCCAGGCTTTGTTATTAATTTTCTACTTAGTCCCTCATTGAAGGCCACTGATGTTTTCCCCGACTTTGTTATTCATTACCTTACAGACTAATTAGTGATTTGCAGGGCATGTGTTAATTAACAATTGTTCGATATGTCCATACTATATCTAGGGTCTACTGTACAGTACTTCTTTCACCCCAATCACCACATAGTACAACATCAGCCACACTACCTCCACCCATGACTAAGGGCCATAAGCAAGAACATTTGTGGTGTTGATAATGGTGTGGTACCAGTACAATGAAATTGAATGAATCCTTAGATACACTTCAGAGCCGTTGTACTGGTACCTTGCCATCATCAACATCGTGGATATTCCGGCATACGGCCCATAATTGCACGCTTCAGTACCCAGGATCGGTACTTACTGTAGTTCATTCATCAACACTGCCATAGAGTTCCATTGTAAGTCACCTCGCTGTCCAGTATCCGCTTGTGTTCAGATGCCAAGTAATCAAAACTGCCTCACTGTGAAATTGGCTCCCTGTTCAGTACTTCATTTTAGTTTTCAGCCTGGTAAAAATGTACATGCTCCCTGATTTTAATTTTGTGGCTTTTTCAGTTAGTGTAATTGGAATCCAAGACAAATTACACCAAAAACCTACACAACTAGGTACTTATTTGCTACTTATGAACAACCACCAGAATGTATGCGAAGCGTGTATCTGTAATGTCATAATATTACGTCAGAGGGAATCAGTGCATTTTTGCCAGGGTAATACCGTAAAAAGAAAAACATACTACACCACAGTGATGGGTTGCATGACATGTTCACCTCCTACCTACTGCACTTTACTTGTAGTTGCAGTGTTGGCTAAAATGTTGCCTATAAAATGCTCTGTGGCTGATCTTAATTAGTCAAGTTTGTATTATCCTGAAGCATTTGATTTCAGGTTTGTCCATGTGTTTTATTCATGGTATGTAGTGCTGCACAAGTGTTGTATCATGAATACTGTACTGTATTCTGCTAATACAGTATTTGCTGATTAATTTAAAGAGGAACCATTACTGACATCATTTTATGACTATTTGCTTCTTCAATTCAAGGCATTGGTGACACGTATTCAGGCTCTGGTTTCATCTACATTCTGTCTGCCTGTGTTACATACAGTATTCAGTAGTTTTCTCACTTCAGAGTTGAGAGATAATGTGAGTTCATGGAGTTACTTGGTGAGTTAGAATGTTGGGACTGAGATTCATAAGACTGATTTCCAAGGTCCAAGTTTAGAGAGAAGGGTAGTTGAAATAAACAGACTTTAGTGCATCGTAGTACAATACATTTGTCTGCAATATTTACATCTCTCATCCTGCCCTTATGAAACTCACAGCATTGTACAGTAGGATACAGTAGACTCTTGATGTTGTGCTAACATTTTTTACATTTTCATTTAACAGAGTTCCAGTAAAACACTCAGTTAGTGTATCAGTGAATAATTATATAAAGAAGCCTAGGAAAACATTTGGTGGTCTTTAGTGAGAGACTTTAGTATAAGATAAAGTGGTGGAAACAAGTATTTAATCATGTTATATCACGGGTCTACTGTGTTTATGTGAAGAGCAAGAAATGGACAGTTTCAATTTGTTCAATTAAAAGGCCTCTACATTATCATATTTTAGGAATGTTGGGAAAGACATGGTATGAGGGTAGGAAGGAAGATTTGCAGACAGCTGCACATACCTACATACATAAATACTTGACCAAACTAATAATAGATTTTCTAAATTTTTTGCAAATGTTAGATAGTTTACCTCTCAAGTTCCAGGTTTAACTCTATATTTGTAGTGTGTAAAGCTGTTAGTCATTCTTATAGTCATTATATTGTATCAGATGTAATGTTTGCCAGGTGAAAACATCAAACTTTTATAGCTAATCACACTCATGAGCCATAATAAGAATGCAGGTCTTTTAGAAGTTTTGAATCCTCTGACATACCAGTGACCCAGTTACAACGTTTATTCTGTCTCGTACATAATTTCTGAAACTCGTTTAATTCTCCATCAGGCTATTCAAATCTGACCTGGATACTTACTAGGGCTTATGACTGTACATGTAGGTTATTTGTTTTAATAAGAGTCGAGTTAATTTCCACGTGTTGTTGTTATCGTTGGAATGTCGTTGTTGCCAGTATGCCATCATTCTGGCATTGTATGGGTGAGTTTCAGTGAGTGCTTTAAATTATTCACCCTCATAATTATGTGGATGATCTTGGAAAGCACATACAGTACCAGTTCAGCTTTGACTTACGTGACAAAGCATAAGATTGAGCGTTAATCATAGTGGGATTCTCTTTGTGAGTGGAATACAGTACAATAGTTTTGATGATAGGGAATACAGTAAACACAAGCCCAATTATTGTAAAAAAAAGAATATTTATGGAGTTCATGGCTTGGAAATTAATCAAACCACATCTTACCTCAGTCTCAGGTGTAATGAATGTAAGAGGTTTATCTTTTATGTGATATCTTATATTTTGTTGAAGAAGTGTCACCATTAAATGAACCATATTATGCAGTATATACTAATGATGTGTGTGCTGAAACTAGGACAGTATTCCTACTTTCTCTTTCGTTCCTTATAAACATCACCCATGTATCATGTTTGCTTAGAAGAACCAGCAACAGTATCAGTTAATGAGTGTAGCAAAAAGTATGTTAACATAATTATGAGATTAGTAACTCTCTCTATAATTATATACTGTACATAATTATATATACAGTACTGTATCACTGAAACTCACCTTTATCATGCAAAATCGTTAATAAGTGTAAACCTGTTTTTCATGGCATGTCAGTTTGGCCACATCCCACAGATAGGGGATCAGGACCTGTGTTAAGAGAGTAAGATGTGTTGTCAGTGAATTGAAAGGCTATAGATTTCTCCATACTGTCCCTAGAAACAAACAGACTGTTGTAGAGTAGGTCTTCTAACATAATATTATGGAGGAATCAATAACCTTGAGTTCACAGACTCCACCTTGCCCCCATAGTTACTTCATATTATATAAGTTTACGTTTTGGTGCGAGTGCTGATGTGCTAATTTGTCTATAGTATAAAAAATATATGTTATGTCTTGCATTTAAACTGTTGGCTTGAGACAGCTCAGCGATTTACTCCTATCTTGACTACCGGGTACACATTAAGGTCAAGTTCACTATCTATTATAAAGTTTTAATTACCTTCTACAGTATATCCTTTTTGTATCATAGTTCTGCACTGAATTTATTATGATGTCTATAATGCACAGCTTGGTAGTCATTCTATAGATTATTGGAATCACTCCATATTAATACTGCATAAGGAGTTTCATAAATAATTACTTAATACATTTTTACTTATTAACTGCAAGTGTCTTACTGTATGATATTTGCTATATTATCACCGAGATATCTATTGAATTTCTCAATATGCATTTCTATATTTGGTTCTGTAGTAGTATGGACTCTTTCATTCCTTCAGCTTTCCCTCATTTACATCTGTTTCCTTTGTGCTTCCTGTCCAACCTCTCTATCTCCCTCTCCCTCCCTCAGGCTACAGGGTCTTCCTGGCCTAGTGTGGTCTTTTTTCCTCTCCAATTCTGAAGGAGTATGGGATTTAGCAGAATAAAATAATGTTGCTGAGCTGTACAGTGTAAGTGTAAGAAAGTGTGTACAGTACAGTACATACAGAGAGACAATCAACAGGATATGTAGCAAATTTGAAGGCAGGATGAGATATGAGGAGATGAGAGAATCAGCCAAGTGCCAATTGTGTTGAGAAGTTGAGAGATCCGTCATGCTTGGACACTCCTTCGCGCACGCACACACACACACACACATTAAATGATCAGTATGGCATAGATAAGTACACACACATATATGTATTATTAAACACACACACACACACACCCAGTGCAGCAATCATATGTTAGCAGTAAACACAACACAGGACACATATGAAATATACCATCAGCCAGCTTAAACACCTAAAAGAGAGAGCGAGTGAGCTTAAAGCCACCACACCACTGTGGGTCTTTGTTTCAAGGTCTCCGTTAAAGATGTTTTAGCTACCTTGTAATATTTTACAATTTTTGGAACGATTCACATTTGCTGGCACTTGGTTGGGTTCAGCTTAGTCTTGGTGTAGTGTTATGTGTTCAATATCTGTAGCTTTTCTAACATGCGGTAGTTCTAATACTTGTGGATGGTTGGCTGAACTTACATTGAGAAAATCGTTTAGCATTGTTAGCATTTATACTGAGGGAAGAAGAGGTACTGTAGATGGTTGGTTAAGCTTAAGAACATGGTAGCATTGTTAGTGTTTATATTGAAGGAAGAGGTAAATGGATGGATGGTTGGCTGAACTTAAACTGTGTAGCATTGTTAGTGTTTATACTGAGGGAAGAAATCCTAAGGTGTTTACATCATCGAAAAATTGTGAAGAACCTTGAAGTTCAAAGCAGTATTACGGTCTTGTTCTTGCTTGCTGTTTTGATTCCTATGTGCAGTTTTAGCTTGACATTACACTAGTGGTACAATATACCAAAGAAAATGAAATATCTGGTTCCAGTCTTTAGTTTTTTCTTTAACAAGGGGTGTGATTAAGTAGTTTCATCAAAAGAGCTTACAGTGTACAGTACTATGATGTACTGAACTTCTTATATCCAGCAGATAAAAGATTAGACTCGAATACAGATAGTAAGGTGAATATTGTCAGTTTAGATTACAGTACTGTTTACTATAGGAGTACTGTCCGAAAATCTTAAATAAAGGAGGCTTGATTTTGTCACAAGAATTGGGGCTACATATACCTTCATTTAACTGTTCCATGAAAGAGAATGTATACAGAATGAGACTTGTTTTGTGACATAAAATCTGGTATACTGTGAATCATTATGACCTCTCACATTTGATATTCGTAAACATGTCGCTGGTCACTGATCATTGCCTCAGTCAAACAAACTACCGGGACAGGAGTTCCTTGTGCTGTCTGTGAAGGCATCATATTAGTCATTATCATCATACAGCCCCAGAGGTTTAATACTGACGCTGCTTAATCACACAACGGCCCTATGTACCGTCGCCACCAAATGTCCCATTGCCTCTCCCCGGTCTGTTGGTTACCTCCGATATGCAGTCATAGTGTCATGAATGAGACAAACATTTGCCTCTTCTACTTGACTATGATGTACCCATAGATTCATGCATTCTTCATTATTCATAGTGTTGTGAATCAGCTTCTGCTCGACTATGATGTACCCTATGTAAGATTCATACACTCCAGATGGTATTTTTGCCCTTTCCCAGCAGCATACTTAGCATCCTCTGACAGTGAGTAACGATGGGACTTTTGGTGATGACTCGACCACTGTAGATATTAGTTTCAATATGTGGGAGTGACACACATATTTGGCCATTGTTTTGATGAACAGTTCTGATTAATTTTATTTGACAAGTGAGTAGCCGCTTATAAAATAATAGAAGCTGTGTGACTTACTTGTTTACACGTCACCCCCAAGTGTTGAAAGTATTGTCCTCAGTTGTACAATAGTCTACTAACCTGTACTGAACATTGTTTGCTCTCCATTAGTTTGTATGGTTTTATCCTATACAGTAATAATAACAGTTTTCTTAGGTGCGGGTAAATTTTGACAGCCAATATTGTGAAGGCTAGTTGTGCTTTGTTAAAACTCACCACTACTGTACTCTTAGTGTTACAAGACATTCATACATAACCCAATCAGATACAGAAGGCTATGATGATATTGGTTGTTAACTCTTACCATCTGCTAGAGAAAATAACAAACTGGTACACTGAACATTGCAGTTTTGTTGAGATTTTGAATATTGTTACAGACATTCATTTGGCTCATATACAGAGCCCAAGGTATATACAGCACTGTACAGTTTCCTAAAAAGATATTGGGTCTCCTATCTTGATTTAGACATACAGTATTCATCATAGTAGCTAATAGAGAGAAATGCCAGATATTATCTCGAGCCTCTCAGATAACTTAATGGAAATACATATCCACGTCCTATGCTTCATTTTTTTTAACCTGGTGAAAATGTATCGGCACCCTCATTTATTTTCTTGGCTTTTGTGGTAAATTATTGCACCAGAAAATTACAGAGTTTGGTATTGATCTGAGATTTATAGAAACTGGAATATATGCAGAGTTTATCTAAAGTCATATTACTTGGAAGGGAATTGGTGCATTTTTGCAAGGTAAAAGAAAAGGAATTCACTGTAGTTAAAAACTGACGAGTGTAGGAAGGAAGTCTTACCAATGTAATGCACAAGATGTCATCCAGTTTGACACACATTGTATCAGTTAGGAATGGAGCCAATACCATTTTTGGGAGATTGTATGTTAATTTGTTATGCTGTATAATGCTAAGTACAGTACTGCAGCATTTACTGTGTTATATTATGGGTTTTAATTATTTGTAGCATATTCAAAGGGAACTAGTGTACAGTTGTGTACATGTAAACTGTAGTAAGTACGTTTTTCAATTGTATTTATATATAAACATTTAGTAAAAAGCCAAGCTGGTGCCAGAGCAAAGCCGCTGAGTGTTCATGTTGTACTTTTTGCAGTAAAGATTGTGTGGTATTCATGCTGTCAATCTTCATTTTTAATTGGCGTATTATTTATACCTCTTTTCCAGCAATAGTTTTTATAGTATTTTTCATTTAACTATGTTGTACCTCCCTTCCACATTATGTACTGTCACGAGCAATAGTTTCTTTACAGTACTTTTCATTTAACACACACCGAGTAGATCAGTTATTAGTGTGTGTGGTAATTAAAAACAGATGCCCGGGATAATAATTGGTGGTCTTCAATAAGGGACGGCCTGAGGGTAAAATGAAATGGTGAATACAAGGATTGATAAACTAAAAAAAATTACGACTCTCTCTCTCTTTTTTTATACAGAACTCTGAAAGGATCATCAAGGCTTTAGTGAACCATTGATCAACACAACACTCATAAACACACCTCGGAAGGGCATAGTGTGAAGGTGGTAATATACCTTTGGGGTACATCGAAATGCCTTTATTCCTCCAAAGTATGCCGGGAAACAGGGCCATACAGATTAACAAAAAATAATGGTGACCTGTTGCTTGGAATAGTTTGAAGGAATCGAGTTGGCTCCAAGTTTACCACCGATGCTGTACCGTACTGTACCCCAAAGATTGAGTTCCCTCCACCAACCTTCCATTGTTTGCAGATGGAGATTATTTCCTCTACACAACACGGCCTAAATATGTAAGGTGAATTATTATTGGGTATAGTTTATCTTATACTTGTATGTAGAGTACCACAACTAATTACTACCCTATATAATTATAATGTAGCATTTTTTTTGTAGTCTAGTTTTGTAGTTGTAGAGTATGGAAGGAGAAATTAGGGAGAGAGCAATGAGGGGTAGACATGTCATCACTGGGGAGGATTATGAAGGGTAGAAGTGAGTATGGAAGTGAAAAGAAGGGGACTATGAAATAGTATAATCCTGCCAACACTGACATCTGCGTCGGAGATGTGGACATGAAGTGGGGCTCCTCAATCTAGAATAGGTGCTGTGGAAATGAGTTACTTGAGAGGAGCATGTGGACTTACAAGGTGGGATGGAGAAAGTAATGAGTGTGTGTATGAGAGATGTGGTATGAGTGAGAAGGCAATTGGTATTGAATGTGGAGTGGTTGAGAGAGTGAAGCGTAATACATCGAGATGGTTTGGACACGTAGAGAGAATGCAAGGTGAGGAGTTTGTAAAGGTGTACGATAGTGAAGTTGTGGGACCTGGTCTGAGAGGCAGACCTCCAGTTAGATGGCAGAACAGAGTGGAAGAGTATGTAAATGAGAGAAACGTGAGGGGCAGGGGAGGGCTTGACCAAGAAAGGAGGGAGTGTTGGAACAGGGAGAACTGGAGGCACTTCTGCCGTGGCCACCCCCTTGGGGGGGAGTGCCCAGAGGGAACGAGGGGTCAGAGCTAAAGATAGATAGATAGTCTATCATATCGCACACCTATTTTCTGCTCCATATAATTACACTCTAGCATTTCTTTATAATCTATCCTCTTTTCTCTGCTTAATTCTCACATGTATGAGTATAGTGCAGTACAGTATAAAGCTTTTCTTTATAGTTGGTCAAATATCAGTTTTCTTAAACTTCCTATTATACCAATCCCATGCTTATTCTAGTGCCACATACCCACCCACTCTTGGACTTGGTGCTAATTGATATTGTATTATAATTATTATTGATGTAGAATATTTTGATTTTTGGTTAAACTTTTGTTTCGTGAATTTTGGTTCATTTGGTATTTATATACTGTACTTATATTTCGTTACACAATCTCCTTTTAATTATCCACATCCTTGTACTTGCTTTATGTCACTGAACTAACTAACTCGGTCGCTCTCTCTATGACCACATCAGTATCAGGAGAGAGTGAGAGGAGGGTGACAATGTAAACACGAGAAAAAGGGAAAGATAAACAGACTACAAAAGGAGAGAGGCGAGGTGAAATGAAATTGAGTACTTCCGATTGTTATGTAACATCATCCTGACTCGTAATTCTGGCCGTGTCGATGCAACGTAGCCTACATGTGTGTGTGTGTGTGTGTGTGAGAGAGAAGGTTTCCAGGAAAGATTACAATTTATTCTGCTGGTGGAGTGGGTAAGAGCTTAGTGGAAAATTCAACGAGAGAGAAATGACCTGTATGGCTGGTTGGGGGAAGTGGAAGATGGATGAAGGAGTGTGGTAGGGAGTAGGGGCAATATTTCATGATGGTGAGGAATAGAGGTGAGAGAGAGAGAAGGGGGTATATTGAATAGTATTTCAACGTGGTAGAGAGTAGAGATAATGGAGGAGTGAGAAAGAGAGAGGGGGCACATTGCAAGTGGCAGGTGGGGAGAGGAATAGAGAGAGAGGGGGGGGATGGGAAGGAAGGAGTGACAGACATTATGGAAACAGCAACAGACAGGCCCAGCAGCAGGAATTGAGTGGCGAAGTTGTAGAGGTATACATCAGTGAAGGTCGTGGCGTTGCTACCTGCGGACGTATGTGTGTGTGCGCGAATGTTCGTTCCGTGTGTGTGTGTGTTCGCGCGCATGTGCATGGACTGTAAGCATTGGCCTGAGTTGCCCTTAGAAATTATATCGAAACTTTTGCAGGCAATAAACTAACGGTGCATGTACAGTACTTGAGTTGTCGCCGCCGCCAGCCTGTACAGTTTACCACTCCTTATAGTTATATAACGACGGACGGACGCTCTCTCTCCCTTTCACCGCAGTAAGTATGGATTTGAGTTCTATAAGTCCGTAATATAATCTCCTGTCCGTTAGTTTGTACTGTATCTTGGTATCAAAATATGTCCTAGCAATAGTTATGTACTTTATAGTCTGTGTGTGTGTGTGTTCTTTTCTTTATAGCGAAAAGGCACCGATGTGTGTACCTATTCCAATTGCCTTTCTCTTTAACTGTCCCCCTTTTCGATATTAATTGATGCTTACTGTCCACCCTTTTTATCTCCTTGTAACTTGATATATGTGATCAAATAATGATTGTAGTAAACGTCGAATAATCCTTAGGAATGAATTGGTTTGAAGCACATACAGTTGCCAGCCTTTGTAACAGGTACAGTCAACGTTGTCAGTCCTCTTCTCCTGTACCAGTTATAATTGCTGGCAATTGTACATATCTTATTGCAGCACATCCTAGTTGATGGTATATTATAAGGGAGATGATTAAAAGGGTAGTATACTTTCTGAAGGTAGATTTGAGCGCCTCGATTCCTCTCCAAAGTACCGTAAGCCACGGAACGACCAGACGTTAACAAAAGTAATGGTGACTTGGAATAATTTGGAGGATTCGTGAATGCAGTTGCTTCAGATTTATCAACATGTGTATTATCCCCATAATGAATGAACTTGTAAATTAGTAATACCCAACTCTGTTTATAGAGAGACGATGAATTAACGTGCTTCTTAGTTATTTATTTGAAGGTATGAGGAAATGTACAGTCGCGGACATATAAAACAGACCCACCTAAAACGGGGGCCACTCATCAAGTATAGAATAGGACGCACCTTTGCACACAGCGTATAATCTTAGCTACCCTATAATTATGCTCGATGAGGGACGCCATTGTGTCTGTCTCACACGTCCGTAACTGTACAAAAGTAATTAGTATGTACAGGACAGTCTTAAAAGGATCCCACCCCACCATTTAGAGCCCCTTGCAAATCAAAGTCTCATATTATAATAGTGTGTATCGTTGTAGTGGATGCCCCAAAGCTAAACTTATATGGTCATCATCCCTGACAAATGAGACGCGTGTGATTAACAGAACTAATATTTTCATCTCATCACCTGAGTATGGAAATGAGTCTTGAGAAGCTTACTGAGTATAAAGGTTGTTGTTGTTGTTGTTGTTGAAGTTCCTCAGGCTGTCTGGCCTAACAGCCCCGAGCTCTTGAGGAAGGCTATGGCTTGAACCGGGCTTTCCCACAGTGCCCTGTGTCACACTGTAAACACACGTGATATAGTAAGAAAATTGAAGGTAATGGCGTCCTTCAAATATTGTCAAGAAACACCACCTACAGTATAATAATTAATTGAAGGAGCTTATTTCGTGGGATAGTCAGGTGAAATCAGAAGCCTCCAATTCTCGTACACAATCTCAGGGTCCTTAAGTGGATATACTGTACACGTGTTAGCCATGCAGTATGTGATCACTCCTTACCTCATCTGAGAACCATGGATGCTTTTGTAAATATTTCTATAAACCTGATACCTGTTATGCAAAGTTTGATATCGCAGCAAGAATTGGTGTGTGTGTGTGTGTGTGTATTTAGTGTATGCGACACATCCACAATGCATATATACATCTCGTTGAGTATTATATCGCTGTACAACCTACAGGGTCTTCCCGGCCTAACTAGCACAATCATCTTTCTTCCCCTGGACAGTCAATCATTCAGTGTCCATCCTGTCCAAGAATGTGACAGGTTGGGGGCAATAGAGCACTAAATTAATTCCTCTCCGTGTGTACAGTCGTGGACATAAGTTTCGATACACACACATGGTTATCTCAAATCAATTGCTGTCTAATGTTTTCACGTTCTTATATGATAATTATTATGGTTTTGAAAAGTGGGCCAGTAGTTGCTTGTGGTAAATTAGAAGATGGTACTTAACCTATTTATTGAAGGTTTCTCTGTCAGCGAACAGAGTGAAGCTGTCAAACGTTTAACATGCCTTATCCCTATGTGGATGATTTGTTTTGTCCGCGACTGTACAATTGGTCGAAAGAAAACTATCGATATTACCGTCAGAAAGGGAAAGCTGTGTGGACATCCAAACATCATCAACAGATCCTTCACAACTTTCACTTTCTAGCAAGATACCAATACAAGCAGATGTATATGTTAACAGTTTCCTAAGACCTGTTTGGTGGGTTGGATCCTGAGCTGCTTACTGCTGTCCTGTTTTCAAGGGGAGATTCTTTGGTGAGTGATATTGGAAGGCTACTGAGTCCTCCTAAATATATCACTCAACAGATACCCTATTAGTACTATTGAGGGCGTCTGTTTTCTGGTATAGTTAGGAGGAATCAGTAGCCTTCCAATTTACCAAAAAGAGAATATCCCCTTAACCATCAAGTGTCGTCAACCTCCTACCTCGCTCAAAAAATTATAAATACATACAGTGATTACAGTAGGCTGCTCCAGAACATTTGGTAAATCTGGATCAAGCAACTCATGATTACTCCAAACCATTTCAAGCACCAGGCCACCATTATTATTATTATTATTATTATTATTATTATTAGCCTATTTAGCTAGCACTATATCCTGCTGGCATACTTTAAAGGAATAAAGGCGCTCTAATTGTACCAAAAGTTTACTATTTTCAATATAGGGTTTTTTGCTAAAGGTTTTATCGCTATTTCCTTCCTATTTCCTTCGTGCGTGGTGTCCCGTCTGTCCATCACCTCCTTCCATGCAAGACCAAGAAGTGTTATTGGTCTTGCTTCCATGTAGACTAGTAGTACAAAGGTATGCTGGCCTAGAACGGGCTTATTTTCTTTCTTCTCTTTCATAATCGTACTCTTTAGTCCTGTGATCCTTTTATTGTGTGTGTGTGTGTTTTTTTTTTTTTTTTTTTTTTTAATGCGGCGGTACATGAGCGCGCGCGTGTGTGTTTGCGTTTTAATTTCTAATAATGAGTACATGTGTGTGTATGTGTGTGTGTGTGTGTGTACAAAGGTATATTCAGTATATGGGTCATACAACTCATTCAGTGTGACGCGTAAGTGAGTCGACGACCTCTGGGAAAAGTTTTAAGCCCGCGTCCTTCTAGGCAATTGGGTAATAGCCGCTTTACCTTATTTAGATGCCTGCAGCTGGCTCCTATAATTGTTTACATTGATCCCTCCCCTCCCCTTGTACCCTCCCTTCGTTTGTTTTACATATTATATCCCTCCTATATTGAAACTTTTTGGCCTCGTTTTCTTAATTACTTGTTTTCTGGGTTTTGGCTTGCTTTCTGTTGACCCGAGCCTTACACCAAGGTTAAGTCTGTCTTAACCTTGCCTTACACTAGCTGTCCTTCCTTTCTTTCTTCTGTTTATGTCCTTCGTGCTTCCTTGTAGTACTTTATATCATCATGTGTATATGTATGTATACATATGTGTGTTTGAGGATGCGTAATTTATATATGTCCATTATTTATCTAATATGAAGAGTTTGTAATGTTGCCACCATGTATAAGGTTACTGGTGTGGTTTGTATTTGTATTAAGAGGTGATGTTTTAACACGTAAATAAACAATTGCAATGTGTATGTCATATATATATATTATGGCATTTAAAAAAAATTATCATCAGCCAGTATATACCTCCCTCCCTTCCTTCTTACCTCTTTCACACACACACACACACACACACACACACAGGTAGGATGTGCACCCAGCCATCACACAAACACATTGCAAATACCTACGCATCACACATAATTATACACACACACACACAAAAGATAACCCATTAAGTCTCCACCTGTTACGCTATTGTACACCCACTTCCTCCCATACAGGAAGCATGCAGCATCACGTTATCACTCTACACACACACACACACACTCTCTCTCTCTCTCTCTCTCTCTCTCTCTCTCTCTCTCTCTCTCTCTCTCTCTCTCTCTCTCTCTCTCTCTCTCGTTTCAGATGTGTGAGAAGACGAAAGAAAGCTAGAGAAAAGGAGGAGAAAGAAGATGGGCTTTAAAATAATCCAATTAAGTCTAAATTATATATATTTTTTTTTTTTCAGATGAGTGAGAAGACGAATGAAGAAGAGAAGGAGAAGAAAGAGGAAGGCGACGAAGGAAGAGAGAAGACAAAACAACAACAACAGAAGGAGAGAGAGGGGGAAAAGGAGGAGGAGGAGAAAGATGGAGTTGACGCCGACCAAAAAAAGGCTTCCAAAAATTGCGGGAGACCTCAATGGGTAACGAGGGTATTGGCAGATCTCAGAAGGAAGGAGTTCGTGGCACTCAAAATACTCTTCTTTCTTTTAATTGGAGGTGAGTGATTATTTGTCTATTTATTTACTTATCTATTTATTCATTTGTTTATTTAGTTATTCATTTGTTTATTTAATTGGTTATTCATTTGTTTATTTATTTATTTATTTATTTAACTTAATATTATACACACACAGCTAGACAGACAGACAGACAGACAGACAGACGGATACAAGTTAAACGAGGCTGTGATTATTATGATTCTGAGGTATATTGTACTGGGACTGACCATGCTAGGAACGTCTCAATCATTCATCCCTTCTCTATAATTATTGATAATCACTCTTGCATGTTCGTATTGTGTGTGTGTGTGTGTGTGTGTGTGTGTCACCCTAGCTTGTATGTTCGTATTTTGTGTGTGTGTGTGTCACTCTTCCATGTTCGAATTGTGTGTGTGTGTGACTTGCGCATGTTCATAGTGTGTGTGTGTGTGTGTGTGTGTGACCCTGGCATGTTCATAGTGTGTGTGTGTGTGTGTGTGTGTGACCCTGGCATGTTCATAGTGTGTGTATTGTATGTGTCTTGCAATGTTCATAGTGTGTGTGTGTGTGTGTGTGTGTGTCCGATAACAGAATCAGTGGAAACTAGGAAGGAAATGCCCTTTTTTTCTCGCTCTTTTTCAATTTGTCTATCTATGCTATGAGTTTGTTTGCCCGTCTGTGTATCTATACATTTCAACCTCTTTATCGTTCATTCTTTATGTGTCTCTCTGTCTGTCTATATGTATAACTATTTATCTCGTTCTGTCTCTTTCTATGTATATCTCTACACATACATCTCTATATCATTTATCTACCTGACTGTATGTCTATTTGTATAAATATTTATCTCGTTCTTCCTCTTTCTATGTACTGTATAACATTACACACACACACATTTTTTTAATTGTTTATCTGCCTGTCTATTTGTATAACTATTTATCTCGTTCTGTGTACGGTAATCTTTCCACACACACATCTCTATCATTTATTGTTGTTCTGTCTGTTTATTTGTATAACTATTTATCTCATTTTGTATGTACAGTACTGTACACACACCAGCGGTTAGATTAGGGAGGGGAAGGAAAGAGAGAGTGGATGAAGAGGTGACTTGGCAACAGGTTATATAAGCGTTTTGAGTACGGATGATGGTCAACAAATATTTTCCTCCTTTTTTATACGGGTTTGTTTGTAGTATATAACAGTTCGGCTGACAGATGAACGAAAGAGGAATATATCGATCGTCTTTCTTAGTTATGTTGTATTTTTAGGTGGCAAACTCAAGTTATTTTTTTACTGTAAGCAAACTCCCAGTCAGTCATATATATATATATATATATGTTCCGACACTAGACATAGGCTTAATCAAGCCCGTTACCGTGGCCCTGGTCAACTGCTGCTCACACACACACGTCACGACTTCCGAACTGGTACCCAGCCACAGAGGGAGGAAAGTGAGGGTTATTCCCAAATACTGCAGATGTTATGGTACCAGCGAGGGTGTTTTACGACGTTCGGTGGCCTTATAGTTAGTGCCTGAAACTCAAATCGGAATAGTAAATATTCTCAGGCCCTCACCTGAGAGGATCGATCTCCCGACCTCTAGGTTATGAGTCCAGAACACTAACCACTCGGCCACCTCCCCTACGATATTAAGAATTATGCTTAACTTATATTTTATTTATTTTTTACGGGTGAAAATGTACTGTACGCTTCCATATGACATAAATAAGTCAATACATATATCTTTTCTCGTGACCTTATTTTATTTATTAAGTGAACTATACAAAAAATAGCTATATATTTTTTTTTCCCGTGTCCCCTTCAGCTATGATGTCACTGTTCCCGTTCCTGACGTTACAAGCAAGGTCCCTGGGTATTACGGAGAGGGAATTATCCATATTGTTTGCCCTCAGCCCCATCGTAGCCTTCATTGGTCCACCACTCACTGGCATCATCGCTGATAGGATTGGAAACTTCAAGGTCAGATTACAAGAATAAATAAATAGATTATATATGTAATAAAGAATAAATGAATAGATAATGTATGTAATAGATAGAATGAGTGAATAGATAGTATGAGTAATAAATAGAATAGATGAATACATAATGTAAGGAATAAATAGAATAAATAGATAAATAAGTAATAGCTGACAAGATCGGAAACAAAACAAAAAATATATATATAGGTACTACTACTACTACTACTACTACTACTACTGCAATAATAATAATAAAAATAATAATAATAATGTGTGTTTTTTGTTTAGGTTCTACTGAGTGTGTTGATGGGAGTGAGTGGTGTCGTGTCATTAGGGTATCTGGCTGTCCCTGTAGCTCGTCGTGTTGTGCCCTTACCCTCACACCTCCCTTACACCCTTATTACCACTACCCTAGATCCCTCCCTCACCACTACTCTAGATCCCTCCCTCACCAATACAAACACTACTCCATCTCTCTCCCTCACGTTGAATTCCCCTCATCGATGTGACTACCAATCCAACATTGACGTCTTCAGTCTTAACATCGCTCACTGCTTCCTGTCGTCACTCTGGTATGATGATGGTGATGATGAACTTTGATATTAATGTTGTTGTGAATAACACGTGATTGTTTCTTCCTGTGTTTGACAGTAAACCATGGAAATAACCGTCTGAAAATACAAGCATGTACTAAGGCCACTGTTTCGTGTCGAGAAATGAAACACATGTGATTCTCTATGGATGCTCACACACGAGCCATTTTATCGTGGCAACCAGAAAAAAATGGTGCCCTGGTCCATTTTACCCACCACGGCACAGTGGCTGCCTACTGGTGACTGTTGATAGAGAAGCCATGTAATGACATAAACTACCTCACCAACAACCATGATGGAATTGCCTGTGGTTGTCACGATAAGGTGGTCCGTGTGCCGGGTGTTGACAGCATCCCACTTCCAAATAGTGGCAGTCATCGTCCACTAAAATACTGCCTAATTCTTTGTCCTGCACCTTACAGCACCACAGAACCAGGGAATGAAACGGCACAATGGACAGCGGATAATAACGTGACTGTGATGACGAAGGTAGAGGTGAAGGTGGTGAGAGGCACCTTGGAAACTAGTAATACTACCACCAACACCAGTCTTCAAGTCATAGCATGGCCTCCTCCCAATCTACAGGTGTGTATGTGTACGAGATCTGGATACCAGACAAGGTTAATCTATTGTGCATCTTTTCATTCCTTTGGCAAGTATACACTGATTCCCTTCGACAAAGTATTATGACCTTAGATTCACTATATGAAGACATTCCACTGTTTATAAGTTGAAGATAATTATGTACTAATCGAATTATGTACATTTTTGATGTGAGAGGTCCAAAATCATGTCCAATTTGGTACGAGATACCTAGGCACATTGCGTGTGAAGGAGCACATGTTGTAGTAAGGGAAAGATGAATGACGGCAGTGTGTTCCAGAGTTGACCAGTAGTGCATGAAAGATTGTAAATACCTGGTAGTAGGACCTAACTCTTGTAGAAAAATTGGTGTGTGATCACTTGCTATGTCTTGTTGAGATCTCCATGATATTTATGGTACAATTTTAGAGAGAGAAAGTTGACCCTTCCTTTTTTAGTCATGCCTGTAGGATACACCAAGTAGGTACAGTTGTGGACACATGAAACAGACACACATCAAATGGGACCCTGATCAAGCGTAGAATAGGACGCGCCTCTACATACACACAACGTCTCATCCTACCCTATGCTCAATGAGGGGCCCCATTTCAGGTGTCTCTGTTTCATATATCCGCAACTGTACCTGTTTACCAGCAGCTAGAGAAAAAATTGCAGTATGTATTGATGATGGAAATGAACAATAATTACAATGTTGCCTATTCCTCTCCAGGGAATATTCAGATTGAAAAAAAAAAAACTTCGATGTACTGAAACTGAATGTGTACTTTATGATTCACAAATCGAGTTACAATACATGAAGTTTTATATATATATTTTTTTTAGAGCAATCTGAATATTCCCCCTATGTATCAGGTAAATGGGAGTGTAAAGAATGATGGTGAGTGCTTGATATGTTATGGATGGGCACCAAGCCAGGACCTCTGCACCAACACCAACACCACACAAGAGCTGGACATCACTGCAACCTTCTTCTCCTTCATGTGTGTCAGGTTGTTCAACGGAGTCATGCTGGGTAAATGATGATTTAAACACTTGTAAATACTAACACTTCGTTGTACACTCACTCAGTCCATCCCTCATTTAAACAACCACCAAAGGTAGGCCCATGTTTCTGTCGTTCATTGGGCCGTAGGCAAGGACATTCGTAGTGTATACATCGGCGTGGTATCGGTGCGATGGCTCTATAGTGTGTCTGTCGAGTCATTGTACTGGTACCACACCATCGTAATCTCCATAGATGTTCTTGCCTACGTCACATTATTATCCTACTGACGATAAGTGTTGAAATAAACATGTTAGCATAATAATCGAGATCCCACTGCATAATTATTACAATCATACAACCCTCACTAATAGTTTAATAATAATGATGATGAAAAGTTTGTACATGGTCCTTTTTATTATACTGCCTCTTCCCTCTTCCCCAACACGGCTCGGTATTTATCTAGATTCTAGACTATTGCAGTTTTGTAGCAGTGTTGCCATATCCGGCTGGGTCCCAGTATTTTGCCCCGGTCAGTTCCTGGTAGTTTGCCGAGGTTATGTCCCAGTAGTTTGCCCACGTTAGGTCCTGGTAGTCTGATGCAGTCTAGGTTAGGTTAGGTAAGGTCAGGCTAATTTCAAAATGCCCCATTTGGAAATGGGGCATTTCCGAAGAAAATGCCATTGAAGAAAAGTGTCTTAGAATGGTATATACAGTATTAGTGGGTAAAGAAGGTAAAAACATCGTAATAGAAAACGGCAATAGAATAGATAATTACCCACGGCTCTATATATGAAAATGCTGAAGAACCTTTTTCTTGCAGTAATATTGTAGTTAAAGGAGACTGTCTTGCTGGCAAAAATGGAAAGCTATACTGATTCCTCCTAATTATGCCAGAAAACATACGCCCTCAGTAATACCAATTGGAAATCTGTTTCGTGGCATAGTTTAGAGGTATCGGCAGAAACCTTCTAATTCACCAACAAAAGAATTAAGGAACCCCCGTGGTCGTGTATGAGACCTGGTGGCTTCTGATTCCTCCTGACAATGCCACGAAACAAGCTCCTTTAATGTTGGTTGTGTTTTGTTGGAATGTTTGAAGGACTCGCTAACCTCCAATTTTCTTACTACATCACGGGGGTCCTTAATCACCCCTTAATAATACAACCCATGTGTGTGTGGTAGCCGTGAGCCACACCATGTTCCAGGGAGCTACTATGGCCATACTGAGGGAGTTTAATGGTGACTATGGACTCCAAAGACTCTATGCCAATCTGGGGGCCATTGTGATGACTCCTTTCTCTGGTTACCTCATTGATGTCTTCTCCAAAATGAACGGCACGCAGGACTTCAGGTATGTGTGTTGTTGCATTGTATTCACACACCTCTCTCTCTCCGTTTTCCTTCTTGACGCCCCGTAGGGGCCAGGGGGTTATTGCTTGTAGTGATGTGGGTAATATTTAAGGGTTTGGGCGCCTCTTCGGCCCCAGTCACTCCCTTACAGTTCTTCAACTGTCCCGCTTTTCTTTTTATTTCCTTCCTGATTGCTGTCTCACCTCTCTACCACTTTCTTCTGACGCTATATGACCTCGCTGTTGCGGCACCTAATATCAATCAATCAGTCCTTTTTGGCGATTCTCTCTAGTTTCCTTCTTATATATCACACGCATAGTACTGTACCAGTGTTTAACAAAGGTTTCCTGCATGTCCTGTACTTTATTAATCCTACTCATTGTGTATATCTTCATGTATGTACTGTATTAAACCTACTCTTTATATATATCTTCATGTATGTACTGTATTAAACCTACTCTTTATATATATCTTATTGGTGTAAATAATTCTATCCCTACAGACCTGCCTTCTTTCTGTTCTTTGTTCTGAAGACAGCAGCTGCATTGGTCATCTTGACCATGAACCTCGACTTTAGGATGCCTTCAAGCCAAGTCACTAAGGATGTCAAGGTTCTACTGAGGAATCCTGAAGTCCTTACATTGTTGATGGTGATGCTAATTACAGGTGAGGAGAGATCGATTGGTATTGTTAACTGCCACAGAATAACATAAGCAAGAGGTATAGCAAGCTTGTCACGTGGTAAGGAAAGGGGAAGGAGAACCAGTAAATAAAGCATGGTATTAAGGATGATTATGTATATACACTGTATATGTATCATGGCAGACACATTCTTTATGTAGTTGTATCTTGGGCAAACACATTCTTTATATAATTATATCTTGACAGGAACATTCTTTGGGCTGCTGGACACGTTCCTGTTCTGGCTGCTACAGGACCTGGGAGCCAAGAAGTCTCTGATGGGCATCACAGTGACAGTGGGCACAGTGGCGGGTATCCCTATCTTGGTGGCCTCTAAGTCTATCATCCGGAAGCTCGGTCATGCCAACACCATAGTCCTCTCTCTCGCCTTCTATGTCATACGCATGATAGGTAAACAAGTCGAAATACAACACAGTATAGTTATACAATTCAACAAATGTACAGTCATGGTCAATAGTCCTGCAACACCTTCGAATGGAACGACTCGGGAAAATTGTGCTAAAATAAAGTTGTCTGTCTCTGTAATATTGGTCCACAAGATTCACTCTCAAGGCTCAATTTCATGCACTTGATGCAGAGCCTTCAACCATGACTGTTCAATACAATACAATGTAATAAATAAGGCATTTGGTACTATGTATGACATTACAAGAAAATGGACAGATAAAAGATGAGCATGTGGAACTAAACAAGAGCATAATAAAGGAGTGAATACTTGTTAATTATCAAATAGGGGATCTGGTTTCATTGCATTGTTGCAGGGTTAAGGGGGTAGTAGTGTTGGTAAATCTGTAACAACTGATTCCTCCAAACTATTGCGAGCTTCAAAACACCTTTATATTTGTTGATATGGTCCAGTTTCCTGACATACTTTGAAGGAATCAAGATGCTCTAATGTACCAAAAGTGTATTTCTCCTTTAGATATATTCCAATTCAACCCAAATAAACGACCCTCACAGGTTACTCTTACCTGACCAACCCATGGTGGTGCATGCCTTTTGAGACCCTCGAGTGCTTCACGGTGTCCCTGCTAGGTACAGCGGCGGTGCTGTACACTGATGTTCTGGCAACACCCAATACCATTGCCACACTCCAAGGCATGGCAATGGGCATCCATCATGGCATTGGTACAGTATTCTTTTATTGGTTTATTTCTCAGTGTTATCATGGTGTAAGCTATTTTTTTTTCATCTGTACAATTCAGCTTGCTGAATATATTATTACATGTTTTTAATGAGTTATTGTTATAAATAATAATATGAGTAAAGTGAGTGGTGAGGTAAACACAGGTGGAGAATATAATGCTTTATATTTTTTATTCGACTTGTTTCACCTACCGCTACTTCGGAGGAATATGGCTCACAGGCCAACTTGCCCAGTATATAAGGGAATCCCCGGAGTTCCTAGTTCATCCTTGGGACTGCTGATTGATCCACTGTCCTCATCCCTGGTCGCATGTACCGTTCCCTGATTGGTCTAAATGTGACCTCCCAGGGTCCCACATTCTGCCTGTTGATTGGCTTCTCGCTACTATCTGTTCCGCCAAGTTGGCCCATATGGTGTCTCGCGTCCTCTTATTTAAGTTCTTTTCGTTAAAACAAAGTTTGGTACGTGCGACCTGGGATGAAGACAGCGGACCCATCAGCACTCCCCAGGATAAACTAGGAACTCTGAGGACTCCCTTATGTACTGGGCAAGTTGGCCTGAGAGCCATATTCCTCCGAAGTAGTAGTAGGTGAAACTAGTCGAGAATAAAGTAGCAGGAGGCAAAGCTAGTCATGAATAAAGTATTATATTCTCCACCCATGTTTCCCTCACCACTCACATACACCTGTCACAATGTCTACACATCATGAGTAATGTTCTATAACAGTTTCTTCAATACCGTAAATATTTGCAAACAATAAAAGCATTACTAAGCATGTGTACCATCCTGCTGTAATCATACCAGGTCCTACACATGATATTGTAACAGATATATACTCTACAGTACAGTTATTAAACTTTCCACACATTCTAGGTCGTGCCATTGGGAGCCTGGTGGGTGGGTTCCTGATTGCACCAATTGGCATCCGCGCCACATTCAGACTGGCAGCAGGACTGTCGGCCATCACCTGCATTATATATTTTATTCTTAACAGGGTCTTCTTCCACAAACAGCAGCTGGAGCGGAAAAACAAAAGTGCCAAGGCTCCACAGACCAATGGGGAAGTGGTGGACGTGGAGTCAAATATTGTTGAAAATAGTAAGGATACATCCAGTGATGTAGGCAATAGTAAAGTAGTAAAGAGGGAATATAGCAATCCAGTTTTTGAAAAGGATTAATGATGTATTGACATTTGACATATATTTTGTGGTAGTTTATGTGTATAGTTTATTAGATTGATAGTATATTAATGTGTTTTGTAGATACAGTAGATTAGAGATGATTATAGTAGTCTTTCTATACTAACTAGGCCCATAAGAAACATTACCCCTCTTCTGGTTGTTAGGTAGTGGAATACATTTTTGTATCTATTTGTTTGTTTCCATAAGTTAACTGCTGGTGTTGAAAGTAAAATCTAGTAAATTATCATAATTTCCAGATAATAAAAAAAGACATAAGGAATGACAGAAAAAACAAATCCACTCATGCATGGATATTATAGATCATGTACAATTTTCTGTTGCTAAAGAATGGCACTAGCCCCTTACCCAGTTTTAATGCAGGAGGGAAACATCACCCTGTGCCATAATCTGAAGGATATCACTTGGTACTTCATAGCTGATGAGGTTATATAATTTTTTCAGACCAGGAAAATGTCATACGGTATTTGTACAGTTGGTACTAACCAACATTACAGGTACTAATCCGACTAGGTGAAGGTAAATAACCTGTTTAGTTCACACTTTAATTACCACTTAGAAACATTTCTATCAAAAATTACCAGTACTCAAAACTGTAGAAAAATTCACAGGTCTTTTACTAAAGAACAAACAGTACAATTTCAATGCAAATCTGTTTTACTTGCAGAGGCAATGTGAATAATTACATCTTGATGGGATGAATAATTATTAAGTATATATACTGCTAATATAATGTACTAGACTTGGAATACCAAAACCTATGATCTATTGTAACATGTATTTCAGTATCTTGAAAGAAAGATTGTTGGGTATCTCCATTTAAAGAGAGAGACATAGACATGTATGGTATATCAGGTACAACTAGGTCTGGTCCACCACCTCAAAGTTACAAAAGAACCGATCTTATTCCTATAATTCAGAAAAACAGTATATCCCTTGTACAGTAAATTATATCAATTTATTGTACAGCAGTTAGCTAATTCTAGGACACTGAAAGAATAAGGAGCAATTTAACATTAAATTTTCCTGTACAGTAGGCTCACCTATCGTGTGCCTAATTTGGCCAGCAGGGCGCTCACGTAAAGGGAAATCGCTTAGTATGAATACGTCTTTATATGGGGAAAATTACTTATGGGTGGTCACTGCCTCACACTGACAATTTACAGAGATCTTATAGCCAATATGCAGGTTACAGTACAGTATTTGGTAATTGTGATTTGATTATGAGTCGCAGTAGCAATGAATACAATAGCAGTACAGAAGCACACTAGAAGTGAGAGATACGGTTTTGAGGCTCTCCGCTGCTCCTCCCAAGTACCCTTGCCTACCACCACTCCCACTAGCATTGCGTTCAATGTTGATCTCATTCACTTCGTCCATAAACCCTTCAAAGTCAAGGGTGGACACAACTGAATGCATAATGAAGATAGGGAGATACCGCTCCACCAAAATTACTGCTGGGTTACTGGCACCTTAACTCCTCGCAGTCCCCATATTGTATGTACGGTAGACTCAGCCAGCCCAAACTCTTTGCCAACCAACGTGCTTCCTCTTCCTTTCTCCTTCTTCACACCTTAAGACTGAATTGTGTTGATCGACGCACTAGATATCGAGCATGGGCTACAATCGAGCCCAGGGGCCTTGATTGAGCATAGCTACAAAAAACTGCATGGGCTATATACAGCCACGGTGATGGTACCACTGGAAAGGCCTGGGCTAGAACTAGGGGATTGACTGTAGTAACACTGACTCTAGCCTGCGTAGGCTGGTGGGCGGAGATTAGACCACCCCATACTCCAGCCACCAGAAAAAAAATAAAAAGCTCTGTTTTGTGGCCGATATATATTTGTGGTCTTTAGTTAATCGCCTGAAGCTTCAGAGTGTGCGATAGAAATTTCTTCTTATGCTCCACCTTTGGCATGGTGCAGGCAGGTGTTGGTTGGTAGGGTGTAGGGTTGGGGGCGACAATGGAGAGGGGGGTATGCAAGGGAGCGGGAAATTGCCTGAGTGAGAGGGAGAATCTGACTGGAGGGAGTGGCCAGTTGTAGTGTGGGTTTGGAGGAGTGGCTAGTTTCACGAGGACACCGGATTTAGACGTGCTTCTGGTAACGGCTGCGGATTTGGGCCACTCTTGGCCACAAAAGTTTGCTGTGGAAGCATCGCGCATAAGAAATTAAAAGGTGGTGATTTGGGATTCATCACGCAATAGGTGAATTGCGCATCGAGAACACTTGCAATAGGCGAACCTACTGTACTTCAAATTCAAACTAGATTTTTCCGTGACCTAACTCAGTACCTCATAAAACTCTATTACAAAATGATGGAAACTTTCAGATTACACAACTTATTTTCTGCCTTACAAGAAAGAGGAGTCATTTACTTTGATATGTCACCTCCATTAAGTCCCATCCATTGTACACCTCGGTCTCGTATAGAACGTCCAATAGGTCGATAGAAGACGTCGTTCTATGTGATACATGTAACCTATGGGGAAAATCACATTTGGTCGATCAATCACCAAAATTGTCCCTGAAATTAACATAAAATACTTTTCAAGGTTTTTCTTGCCTTAATCCTACTGTACAGGGATCGTATGTAAACTGCATTTTACAATTCGTATTAAGGTTTTAGCAGGTGACTCATGTGACTGAAACGAGTCGGCGGCATCCGTGGTGGTGGAGGTGGTAGGGGGAAGATAGTGCGTGATCATCGTTTGTTTTCTTTTATTAACCATACGCTGGTGTTTCCTTCTCCTTTCTCTTTCCGAGAAATAACTTCCTTCTTTATATTGAAGGAAATGGCCTTCCATTTTGTAAATGCACCACCTGGCATGACTGAGTGTTGAAGCTGGTGGTTAACTCGTAATCACTAAAAACGAGCGAGTCAAACACGAAATTTCCCTAACTTCAACTTTAGAATTTCCCTTTATGCCTCAATAATTCCCTGTTTACTCTTGAACATTGACGGTCTTTTTTGTATTTCTTCTGGTAAGACTTTCCCTGTTTACTTTTGAACAGTCTTTATATAATTTCCCCATGTGGATTTCAAAATTCCCTAAAACAGAGAAATTTCCTTGCACCTGGCAACACTGGGTAGGGGGAAGGAGCGGGAGAAGTGGCGTTATCACACTCACCCACACTGTACAGACGCCAGTGAGATAATTTCCTGACACTTTCATTATGATTTCGCTCGTTTTGTATAAGAACTCTTCGGATTTGCTTCACTTATTTTCGCCACCCGTTCTATATGGATGCAATCGTTTTGTAAAATCATTTTAAGCTAATATTTTGGTCGCTCGTTCTATACGAGAATCGTTCTATGTGAACACGTTCTATATGAGACCGAGGTGTATTCTTCTCATGTCAATCCAAACTTTTGCTCGTCCTTCTCCGTTCCACATCCCTACTTCGTTCCCAAGCTTTTCAGCGTTCTTTTCTGTTCCACATCCCTACCTCGTTCCCAAGCTTTTGCGTGTCCTTCTCAATTCCATCCCACTACCTCGTTAGTGTCCAACACACTCGACGACACCAGCACCATCGAGGGTGGAGAAGAAAAAGAAGTTATTGTTTGGTGGATCCTTCTGGGACACTGTTTTGATGATCTCCTGGGCCAGTATTCCTCCCACGATGGCACACACTGGACTCATCTGACCAAAAACAATCCTGTGAATAAAAAGTGTTAAAGTGTTACATTAAATTTAATACCTGGACAATTTCTTATTCCTTCTATCCTTACTTTTATATCCGAATACTAAGGTAATATCTGACTTATATCAGTTAATTAGAATACAGTACATGAACATTTCTAAGAAAACTCCTTACCTCTTTCTATCGTGCCCCTTATATCAGAAAAATCAGAACACAGTACAATAGTCATTTTTAGGTCGTCTGTTCTGTATCAGTTACATTTGAATATAGGGTCCTTTCTAAAGTTCTTGTCTCTACCTTCTGTTTTAAATTAATAATTCCTTTCCAACAAAGTTTTCGTATCTCCATCCTTGTCTGCTTTACCCCGGTAATCCATAATACAGTATATGTTACTCACCCAGCAAAATTGTTGTTCACTTTCTCTTGTGGTATATTCATTTTGTCCATCAGAGCATTCTTAATGGTCAGTAGTTCCACTTCATCTTCTTTCCTGTGTGCTGGATCTGGAGTTCTTCCGTGTAAACTCATGAACTCCATGATAACTGCAAAATGAAAAGAATTCACATTACCATTTTGATGTTATATCATACCCAATTACACAAAGAATTCCTTATAGATTTTTCCACCGAGTGATTTAGACAACTGTTGTCAGTGTTTTGTAAACCCGGTAATCCTAAGTACACAGGTTTGTCATAACACACCATTATAAAGGATTCCTAAAGAGATAATCAAATACCACAAGGAGAGTAGTCTAATGAAAGAATATGACATGCAATTCAGCAGTGAGGTATGATAGAGCTGGGTATAATTACAGTACAGGTAATGGGTAATGGGATAGGGTGTGATTACATTCCACTGGTTGGGTGAAAACAAGCTCATAATCATATCATATTACATGTTTTTTTTTTTTTTTTTTTTATACCAGGCACTTATCTCCATGCTGGAGGTAGCCCTTTGCTAGGGAAATCTTACAGGGGAGGGGCTCCCCGTGCCCCTCACCCCGAGGCCATTGCACTGTAAACAGTGGGTGATGGGGTCGCCACATCTCTACGCCAATTACACCGGGATAGCGAGGTCACAACTCCTCGACTTACCTATTCTCTGCTAGGTGAACAGGGGTTACACATTTAAGGAAACAATCCCAAATTGTCTCCACCCGACCGGGGAATCGAACCCGGGCCCTCTCGGATGTGAGCCGAGCGCGCTAACCACTACACCATTGGGCTGATGTAATAAAAACACATAACACACAGGTAAACAGACAAATCAACATGCCCCAAGCCCATACTCTTGTGGTCAAACTGGATGACTAGTGATTTTTCCAAACTATGTTATAAAACAAATCCCCTACTTAGAGGAGGTGGCTGATTGGTTAGTGTTCTGGACTCATAACCTATAGGTCAGGAGATCGTATTCTCTCAGGTGAGATGCTGAGAATATTTACTCTTCCAAACCGAGTTTCAGGCACTAACTAAAAGGGCACCGAACGTCATAAAACACCCATCCTGGTACCATAACAGCTGCAGTATTTGGGAATTTCCCTCCCTCTGTGGCTGGGCGCCACTTCGGGAGTCGTGACGTGTGTGTGTGGGTAGCAGTTGACCCGGACCACGGTAAAGGGCCTGATAAAGTCTATGGCCAGTGTCAGGGGAGAAGAAAATAAAAAACAAAAACAAAAACACATGCATACTCTTTTTGGTATAATTTGGAGGAATAAGTAGGTCACCCAATTGTCCATGAGAATAATTATCCCCTTAAGATAACATAATAAACACATTTTGCACACTTTAAAGTAAGCAGATGAGTCTCTTTAACTTCCTGTGCATAACAAATTACTGTACAGGTATATAGTAAGCTTGTGATACTCTTCATAACTTACTATGCATTATAAAGTAAGCAGGTGATACTCTTCTTAACTGACTGGCATACTTCTTGGTGGTCCAGTCCACATCTAAAGCTTGACTCAGTGGGTAGAATGTCTCCACTCGCTTTACCATCTTAGTCGTCTCGTTAGTTTGTGTCTTGCCATCCTGTTTTTTCACTGTCTTATGCTCCTTCACCTCTCTGAGACCAAAAGGAATTATATGGTTAGGAACAAACATTGTACTGTATTGTATTGTCGTATACATTAAACTAATAAAATGTCTCGCTTAGAATGAACAAACTGACAGAAAGGTAATGTGAATTACAATAGAAATCCTTTGGTCTTTCAGTGCTAAGCCAATACAGCAATGCACAATAAATAAATTATACTTGAATATTATATGCACTGATAAGTCAGTAAGCTGTTCCTCCAGATTTTCAACTGGACTGAAATGTACAGCATATTGTTCAGAGGTCATTCTGAGTGTAACAACTCTCTGAATTCTGAGACACAGAAAAATAATTGTATTACATTTATGAGAATTAATTGTATGTGAGAAGGTTAGAGAAGCTGTACTGTACTTACTCAACATAATGGTGTTCTTGTACATCTGTGAATGTGTACCCAAACATTCCAAAGACATCACCAGCAAAGAAGAGAATCTTGTTCTGGTTACAAACGTTATTGATTCTGACAAGGTGTTCTCGTTGACATCGGCTAATGCAGACAACATCGAACTGGGTGAAATATTCATCGTTTTTGTCCGCAATGTTGCCCGTGTCTGCCGTAACTTGTACCATTGGGTTTAAAATTTGTGCTCTCTCTTTTGATGCTTCAGCAATCTGTGGAGAGAATAACATTTTAATAGTTTCTAGTGGAGTACTTGGTAGTTTTGAGGAATTTTTTAAGGCCACTCTCTTGTACAATATGAATAGTCAGATTGATGGAATACAAATCCTACAATTTATGCACCAAAACAGAAGAGGAATATGAGATCATAGTTAAAATGGGTAAATATTGAAAGAATTACCGTTATTGCGTACGGTTTTTCTACCTTCATTACCCACTATTTTAGACCATTCTAAGACTATTTTCTTCTATGGCATTTCCTCCGCAAATGCCCCATTTCCAAGATAGGGCATATTCAAATGGGGCATTTTGAAATTAGCCTGACCTTACCTAACCTAACCTAGACCGCATCAGACTACCGGGACCAAACCTGGGCAAACTACCGGGACCTAACCTGGGCAGACTACCGGGATATAACCGTGGTAAAGTACAGTAATTGACCGGGGCAAAATACTGGGACCTAGCCGGATCTGGCAACACTGCTACAAAACAGTAATTCTTTCAATAAATACCTTAAAATGCAATTGGTGTCTATTATTGCACTGTTGCTTACATATTAATATAGTAATAAAGGGTATATATTGTGATTATCTGCGTCCTCGATTTTCACACTTTCTGGGAACCGAAATCGCCCATTTCTTTTCCCTTTTTATTTTGTAGACTGTTTTCATTTGTGGAAATACGTAAAAAGAATTAATATTATTTGTATGTATTTACTTTGAAACGGGAGTGCGGTTTTCCTAGTGGGTTTCCCGATTTCCCGCCTCTGCGTGCAGTGTTGCCAGATACAGGGATACTTCTAAGTTTTAGGCTAATTTGTCCACACTTGGGAAATCGTATAAAGAATATTCAGTAAGTAGCCCAATTGGGTGGGAAACTCAATAATATTAAATTGGGATAATTAATTTTTTGATCACCAAACGAAATAACCTGACCTGACCTAACCTAACCTAGACTGTGGCTACCTTCAGGACCTAACCTAATGTCCTTCGGGACCTAACCTAGTGTCCTTCGGGACCTTTAGAAATAAATTAGATTCTGCGGATAGTAGCTAAAAGTATCCCGATTGGGTGGGTCAGGCGTAACATACACAACTGCATATATGCCCTTTCATTATTTCGCCCAGGAGATCTGGTAACACTGTCTGCCCGACCTCAGTTCGTCCCTCCGCTACAGAAATGTTGTATTTTAAAATTGAATTATCTAGCAAAGAATACATTTCCACAAAATAATTCCACTGAGTATTGATAAAGGAAACCGAACTCTACCTAACCCAACCTAACCTAACCAGTAGATCGCCGGTGCAGATAATCGCAATATTAGCTTAATAAAGTTTGGGAAAAGAGGCAAAATTAATGTAAAAAACTGCTAGAAAATATGCTGACATCTAATAATACAACTACAGTTGGCCAATTTACTCACATTTTTTCCGAGGGAATCATGAGGAGCGAGGAAATTAGCACATATGTCAATCTGGGTGACTTTGCGATGATCTAACATCTTGATACTCTTGACTCCTGACAGCACCAGGTTCTTGGTGACCTCTGCCCCAAGACCACACAACCCAGCCACCAACACACGCGATGCCCGTAACCTGGAAAAAAAAAAGAGGAGTTAATCAATGCACCGTAATTTTTTTTCTATATTTTTTCTGTCAGATAATCATTGCATCGTAATATTTTTTCTATAATCTTTTGAAGTTAGATTATCAGAAACTGAGGTCTAGCCCTGCTTTATGCTCTCTACTACTGTCACATAATAATCTTGATATAGACACCTCAGGACTATATTTACTAAGGTATAATTACTAGTATAAAAGTGATATAATTGAGCCGGTATAAAGTGTAAACAACTCGTGTGTCAAGTCTCCATCCTGTCACACCTCACCTCTTCTGTGCGTCCAGGCCCCATAGTCGTATTTGACGATCATACAGGGCTGCCTCGTCCTCTGTAATATTCTCCCCTTGCTTTTCAATCATTTTCATCTGTATATTATTCATCCACACCCAATAATACAGTTATAAAAATGGTGTGATGACAAGCCGCCCACTACCCGTCCGTGTTTGGTCCAATGTTGGCTGTTTGTGCCGCGCGGGACTCAAGGACAATCTTAATTTCAGACTTTGTCAGGTTTTAGTTATTATTTAAGGAGTTCTTGTATTTTACACAACAAATTTTGCATTACATATTATATGAAATGTAAAATGAGCTAAATGTATGCTACTTTTTGTGTTCATTTATCCATATTGCATTTTGATTGTGATGTACTCATAATAATAATGTACCTTGTTTTGTGCATCCATTGTTTTTATTTGTGAATTACGAAAAAAAATAATGTAGAACATAAAAAAGCACTTATTTCAATGAACATCATGTCAATATTATCATTATCTTCAATAAAATCTAGAGTATATAACCATCGAGACAAGAGCTGTCATTTTGCGCGCCAAATTCAAATATCTTGCTTCACATTTACGAAATTATAATTGTATTAATATATCCCCTTTCTAGTCGCTCCTATTCACCAGTTTTAGTACCAGCTGCCAACTCCAATGGGATGTATTGCCTGTAGTGATGTAGGCAATACTTTAAGGAGATAGTACAGTGTTGGTAAATCTGGAGCATCTGCATCCTTCAAACTATTCCAAGCAACAGAGTACCATTATTTTTGTTGATCTGGTCCTATTTCCTGGTATTCTTTAGAGGAAGCAAGGTACTCCAAAATACCACATGTATACTACCCCCTTGGGCGCATTGCGAAAGCGCGGAGCGGCGGATTCATGTTCAAAAAGCGCGACAAGACATGCCACCAAAAGAGCAGAGTGGTTGTTGAACTACCTCACTGACTAATCACCACTTTATGGGTAACTAGAGAGTCGAAGTGCTTAAACCAGTCTTAGTATTTGACAATGGATTTTACTGTTTCTGAGACCAACAAAGGAAATAAAAATGTGATGTACGACGGATATATGCTTAGTGTGTGCTTTTAGAGTGAACAGTGTACTGAAGGACGGATGTTTAACAGTTATTGTTATGTATAACAGGTAATGTTATACTCTCATGTGCAATTAATCTTGAATTTCTGGTGAACTCTGCTGAGGACATTTTCGTTGATGGAACTTTTAAGAGTTGCCCAAAGTTCTTCTATCAACTATATAATTATACATGGCTTACGCAATGGACATTACATTCCATTAGTGTATGTTCTCTTGCCACGTAAATCAGAGGAGACTTACAGAACTATGAGGAATTGTTTAACTGCCAAGTTGACAGAGACAGGAGCGAGTATATGCCATCTCACAATACAACATGTATAACTCAGGGGAGATAAACAGTTGGCAATATGTGGGATCTTTAGGTTTCTGTTTCATAGCCAGAGTAAATTATGTAACTGAGTGTCCAGCTTTGATACCTGAGATTTCAGCCACTCTTTTGATGTAAAAAAATCAGCGCTTTCGTGAAGAACACGACACGCTTATAACATGAGGATCCGCGCTTCCGTATAACGGCGACCCCCTTAAGGGTTTGGTCATCCTTTCTGACCCGAACCGCCACTATCTTTAAAAGTTCCTTCAGTTTCCATTTCACTTGCTGTCCCTCCTCTCTATATTCTGGTCTTCTTTGTTTCCCCATGTATTATGTCTTACCACCTACTATATATATTATTATTACTCTTAACTTTCTCAGTCACCCCACACTCAACACCTTTTATTTTTTTTTCACACCTAGACCATACCTCTTATACACAGGGCCGTATTCAAGAACATCCGTGGTGTATAGGATAGCATGGTATCGGTACGACGACTACATAGACAAGCAACAGAGCCATCGTATCGGTACCACGCCATTGTCAACACCAAGGACGTTTTTGCATATCGCCCACAGTCTCATTGCTTTCCCTGTTCCACCTGGTGAGGCTGTTGTCTAATGATTATCTAATGGATGAGGGGAGTAACAGGCTGTTGGAAATTAGGAGCTTTTTATTCCTCCAAACTGCCAGGAAACAGAATCCCTCCCTATAAGACTGCATAGATGTGTTTTATGACAGAGTTTGGAGGGCTACATGTGCTCCAATTTATCCACAGCAGGTTACTCCCCTTAAAAATCATTATTGTACACAATGTGAGGTTCATATCAATAACTTATAATGGGTATTACTGTTATTTGCATACACAGCAACTCCTGCACAATGCAAATTTTATTAAATCAACAAGTCATTCAAAGAAATACAATGCTAATAATATGCAATAGTACACTGTTGTTTACTTATGTTGTCATGTGTAAGAAAAACTATAATATAATCTGCCCTGTGCTGCATATCATAAGAAAATACTGTATTTTCAATCAATTTTGTGGTCGTAACTGAAGTAATATATTAGACCCTTAATATTACACAAATAAATAATTGCATCCACCATTTCATTTCATAATAAGTCCCCTATTAAAACTTTTCCACAGGTTTCTGGTATTCATGACCATAAAGGCTAATAATTGATCTACTGGGTCTGTGTTAAAAGACAAGTGTTAAGTATGTTAGCTTAATATCGAAAGCCTACTGCATTAACCAAAATGTAATACATAAATAAATTCCCCTTTCCTTCATAATTTTTTTATAATACAGGTATTTAGATACTGTTCAGCAAACCCTACATAAAGGTAGCTTAGTAGGCTATAGTACATTGGATAGCAGAGATGGTATTTTAGGAAACTTTTGTGGTATACTCAGGCTTCAGGAACACAGATTATAAAAATTGTGGACATTTTTTAGTTAACTGTATATACAGAGGAATTGGTACAAGCAGATCCTCTATTTCAATTATTGTGTTTATTCATAAGTACATATAGTGTTTGAGAAAGTAGCTACAGAGAGAAAACACCAAACTTCCAATGTCAACTAAGAAGAGAATGGCATGATATGAAACTGTACAGTAATTACATTGAAGTCTGAGTTCTATGGTGAGAGAAAGAGTTATATTACAGTAGTTGTTTTACTCAGTGGAGAACACACACACGCACACAAAAACAAGTTTCTTCATATAGTTTGGGTCAAATTGAGGCATATGGTCTACTAAAAGTACAATGTATATCTCCCTTAAGGAAACTGTCTTGTTGGCAAATTGAAAGGCTACTGATTCCTCCTAACTAAGTCAGAAAACAGACACCCTCAATGTTAATAATGGGGGTTCTGTTTTATGGTATAGTTTGGAGGAATCACAGACCTTCCAATTCACCAACAAGAAGAAAATCCCATTAAGCAATGCCTCTTCAAAAGTTTTTATTGACATCTCGGTTAATTATGACCAACAATATTACAATACATAACATCTCCCACTCTTGCATATCTTTCTAATTCAAAATACAGTAAATTCATTCTTTGTCATTGAAGGATACCTATTATAAAAACAAAAGTTTAAAAAGAGCTTATTAATGAAGAACACAAAATTTCTGTTATGGCGAGAGAATTAACAAAAATACTCCTATCATTATAACTGCAGTTTAACACAGCAATCCTTAATTAAAATATAATGTAGCTTAACCAGAGCAAGGATATCCCAAATAGAGGGGAGAATATCTAGCTGGTAAACTGGAGAGCTACTGATTTCTACAAACTATGCCAAGAAATAAAGGAACTCAATGTTACTGATAGGTGATCAGTTTCGTGGCATAGTTTGGAGAAATAGGTAGGTACCGGTAGCCCACCAATTCGATCAAGAACAATTTTCCCCTTAATGGGAGATTCTTTTGAGAGTAATTGATGAGCTACTGATTCCTCCAAACTATGCCATGAAACAGGCCCCCCTTTAGAGTAACATTCAGGTTGTCTACTTTCTAGCATAGTTAGGAGGAGTCATAAACCTTCCAATTCACTAACAAGAGAATCTCCCCTTACCTAGAGCTTTCATCCTTCAACACAAATCCCTGATACATTTTGAAATACACATAAAAGCTTTCAACTCCTTCCACCTTCCTTGACCTGATTGTAAACAAGGAGTATAAAATGTTGACTTGATTATAAACACAGACTGGAGGAGGAGACACAAATTTCAATTGACCGACATATCTCCTGTCGTCACCATCATAAACAAACTGCCCAAGTTATGTTTTCTACTTAATATTATTTTGATCCTACCATACGATGTGATTCAGGCAGAAATCCGGAAATCAATGAATAATGATTTGGGCCATTTATTTATGAGGGGACACTGAGTTTTACTTCCATCCGCGGCATTAGTGAACACATCGGAAGACTAACTTGTTCCATCACTGCTCAGGTCAACACAAGATCTATGAACCATAGGTAATTGTAACTTTAGGGCGTGTCCAGTCGGATTAAGTTTCACAAGTCGTACCCAAAGCCAGTCACACTATTAATACAAGATCCCTCTAATTCACTTTAATATTTCATGCATCCGGACATAGTCAGTATTCACTGACTATACTGTATTTTGACAACTACCAGTATCAGTACAAGGTCAGTTTTATCTGATGCATTACTGTACCTGCATAATAATTAATTACCTAATTTGTAGTGGGATTAATGAGGTGCTAGGGAGGATAGTTAGGTTCACTATATCAGACAATCACATCTTTATACAGTTATGGTATGAGAATCTATGCAATTCCAGTACAGTAGTGAAGGCAGACTCAAATCCTATAACCATTAGTATTATTATTATACATGTAATGTGTATTCACAGTAGAAATCATTGTACTATCCATCAAGGAATAAAGGGTTGTGCACAAGAGTTTGTCCTGGGCTTGACAATGACAACTACCGGTACAGTACCATGTAAGTTTAGACTGATATTTTCTTCAAAATGATCTCACCAGGTACAGTAGTGTCTTTAGAGCCACTATAATGTATGTATGAGTCAGTGGCATCAAACAGCCCAGGATGTTTTCTTGCATATAGCCCAGTGAGAAATACTTCAATTATTATTTTACTGTACTTGCTACGACGTCATTGCCTCGTTCCTCCACTGACAACTTCCATATTTTTCCTCCCGTTAACAAAGACCTCAATCTTCATGTAAGATCCATTTAGAAGAAACAGATCTACTGTATATAATACCAAGTTGCCATGTTAATTTCTAAGACATACCACTCCAGTGTAAGATATTGGCACAATCATTTATTATTATTATTCTACAGGCTGTATTCATCTATCAGTCAATAATTATCAAACAAAATGCATACTGAGGTACATGGCACCAATCTACTGTATGCCTTGTGTTGGAACTCACAGCTAACAAGGTAATAACTATGTACACACTAGTATTTACAATGAGTCCTGTGGAATGACAAGGGAATTACAGTACGGACAAAATGATTCTGGTGTGTTGTTGTTGTTGACTTGTTTTTTTCTAGCTAATTATGAAGTGTCCACAAGCAGGGTAGGTACCAGTACAGTATAGTCTGTCACTGTCAGACCTATGATGTTTTATGGATATGACCCACACTGATAATCTAATGTGGAAATTTTACCATCAGTTAGATAACAAAATACTGTACTAAGGAAATTTCATTCTTCAACTTTTCAATCTGTGACAATATAGAGAGCAGCTTGTCCTGCCATTTGAAACCAAGGGAGCCTTTATGACTTTGTTGGTGAGCTGGAGGGTATGATACTATAGTGTTTATTATTTTTATACTACACTGGCAAAAATGCTCCGATTCAGTTTTAAGCCCTATGACCTTAGTTACTCGTGTTCTGTATATTCCATTGTTTATATGTTGTAGATATGTACCCAAGTTGTGTACATTTATGATGTAGTTTATCTTGGCTTGCCTTACACTTACTGAAAAAGCCAAGAAATTAAATGAGAGAGCCGGTGCATATTCGCCAGTCCTGCAAACTGTGCTGTGAAACAAGTTCCTGTTTGTCCACACTTGTTTTCTGGTACTGTTCGGAGGACTTAGCAGGCTCGTTTCAGCCAACAAACATCCTATCTCCCAAGATATTTGTCATACCTTATTGATGATCAGAGGCTACTGATTACTCCACTTAGACCATTTATACTGAGAAAGTCTATGTTTACTTAGAAGTTTGAAAGAATCAAGAGCCTCCACTTTATGAACAGCGTAATCTCATCCCCTTACCATGTGAAGCTGCACTTTGCCTCCTATTTCCAGGCATTCGTGCTAAAAAAAAAAATTAATACTATACTGTACTTATATAGCTATACCTGTAGTCCCTCTTTTCGCTTAGCTAATGGTACCTTGAAGAGGAGTAAACACATCTTTGCTTGCAACTCATTCATTATGCAACTCTCAATCAATTAACATGGCTTTTCCTTTACAACACATAAAACTGTCTCCCATTAATCCCAGTACTGTACAGCATATTGTAAAAGATTTGATACAAAAAGTGAAGCCAGGTGTACCATCAGCCGAGACAAAACACTAGACTACTGTACAGTGAAATATTTACCACTGTGCTTGCTTGAAATATGCACACCTTGGGGATACATTGAAAACACAAGCCCTGGACTGACTGAATATTACTGCTTCTTCTTCTCCTCTACTTATAAAAGATTACTGTACAACAAAGCTCAAGTAAAGAGCCACTATACACAAATTTATTATTCAGCTGATTACACTCAACTTCACGTACCATTAAATGAAGAAATTAGTCAGTGTAGATGCCGTCAGCAGTTGTAGCCTGGCACCTGTAGGCCGTGCTTTTCGATAAATTTTCTTCTTGCGTTCTCTATCAACTGTGCTTTTCTCATTTCAAACGAGGCCATCCTCTCGGTGGCAGACTTCCCAAAGGAGACAGCTGCCGTGTTGAGTGGGAAGGACTTAGGAGAGGCACCAGAGGAGGAGGAGGAAGAGGAGGGAGAACGAGAGGCAGCTGCACCTCCAGTTGCGACCTTCGACTCTTGGGGGGACGCAGGTGGTGAAGAGGAAGAGGAGGAAGATGATGAAGAAGATGAGGGTTTGGGTGCAGAAGAAAAAGTAGACGAGGCAGCAGGAACAGCAGAGGGGATGGTGACAGGGGCAGGGGGCAGTGGTGGAGGGTCTGGCACCGGCTCAAGTACGTTGCCCTCCAGGAAGTTGGTGATGGTGAGGTCAACGTTTTGGGTGTGCACTGTGGAAAATGAGATTATGTCATCAAGGGTCATATAAAATAAAATCATGGGTGGGATATGATTATAATAATAAGTAAATGAATGAAAGAAGGAAACTGCCACAGTCTACTGAGGCCAGGCCCCAGGGTTAAGGGTTACATAAATTTTGTACAGTACTTACCCAGGTCCCTCTTGATCTGGTCGATAGAGATGTGAGGGAGGACCTCCTGTACCTGCTGAGCCATTCTGTGCACCTCAGGACTCAACATAGGGTTAGCTGCTGCTGCTGCCTCTCTTGCCAGGCGCTTCATGTACTCCACCTGTCAGTAAACACATTTCCTTGTACTCTATCTGCATAATAAGGTAGATCTTGATATGAAGACAGGCATTCTTGAGTAGAGATACAAATGGTTAAAAAAATTTCTTTTATAAATGTGTAGGTTACCTTGCCAGGACTGATCTATACTGGTACCTATTATAAGGTGTTCATTTCATAGTGTTACCTTGTCTGCTACAGTATGGTGGGAGGTGGTCAACTTGAGAGCGGAGGCAGTAGTTGCCTGTACACGAACAGCAAATTCATCAGCAGACTCACCCTCCTTCCGCTTCACTGTACCGATGTATCTGAATGAAGGAAAGAATTATTTTGTTACAGCCTACTATACCCTGGCCCTCGTAAGGCTAAACACATTGTAAGAGTCTTGTGAGTACTAATAGCTTATAATAGGTGAGGAGTTAGAAAAATTAATACAGTGACTCTTCCTCAAAATTAACAAGTCAAGCCAAGATCAAAGATTAGGGATACAGTTTGACACAGTGGAGGGTAAGAGCAATGAATAACCATGATACAGCAGTGAAATCAAACCGACCTGATGGTGAAGAGTGTGATGGGCGAGAAGAGCATGAAGCAAAGATCAGCCGCCCAGGAAGCCCCAAGGACGGAGGGTGCCAGGGGGAGAAGGGGAGGCCGCCACACCTGCACACCGGCCACCAACACCGTCCCGTTCAGTTCAAAGGCCCACGACCCATATCTGTTAATGTGGGTGATATGAAGACACCATTGTTGTATAATTGTTGTAAAGTTGAAAAACTTTGGTGTCAGTGGGCATGTATTTTATATTATATCAGAAATTCTGACTGATAGGAAACAGCATTTTAATAATTTCACTGACGTTAAATTTGGTGTTCCTCAGGGTAGTGTCTTGGGCCCAGTGTTGTTTATTTTATTACCAGTGATATGTGGAATGACATAACTTTGTATGATACCATCACTTCACCTCATAGCAGATCACTAGTTGCCAGTGGTTTACATGGGGACATTGCCAAAATTAATTCCTGGTGCACTCAATAGAGGTTGCAGCTAAATCCTTTGAAAACCAATCAAGATCTCTACTTCCTAACCATCCTGATATAATCTACAATAACAGTGATTAAAAATAGTGAATCTTTAAAGTTATTAGGAGTTACTTTAGATATTAAATTGACATTTGAGTTACATTTGTGTTCAGTGGCCTCACCAATTTTAAAAGAAATTGGCCTTCTCCGCAAATGTAATAAGATCTATGTTGTTGTTGATGATAGTGTTGTCTTAAATTCCTTATGTTTTGTTTTTATTGCCTCACTTTGAGTATTGCTTGCCAGATTTTATGTCTTCTGCTGACTCATATTTAAAGCTTTTAGATAGGGCATTTTGCCAGGTCAAATATTTACTTCCTAATCTTAACATTAATCTTGGACACCATTGGAAGTTAGGTTGTCTAAGTCTACTGTATAAAATCTTTAAAAATTTTAACCATCCCCTTCATTCAAAGCTTCCATCGCCTTTACAACCATCTCGGTTAACTAGGTATTCCCTAAATCAAATTGATTTTGCATTTTCACCTAATTGTTCAAATACTACACAATTGTCTAGAAGTTTTATTCCCTTTGTTACTAAATTGTGGAATGAACACATAAATAATGTTGTCAATGCTGAAAATTTGCTTATATTTAAGAGAGGGGTAAATAGTTTTTTGTTTCAGTAATCTGTTTTGCACTTTTTATATATATATTTTTTTTTTTCTATATACAGTAGTTTTCTTAAGCTTTGATATGGCTCCTGCTGGGACCCTCTGGGTGTATAGTAACAATACTCTCCAGCGGGGCCCAGTCATAGCTTCCTACAATAATAATAATAATATTAATATTGAATGAACTTCAGTTTCTGTCCATCGCTAAATTCTACACTTGGTAGTACTTGTTGAATGCCTCCAAATGATTTCCAAGGCTTTTCTGCTTTATTACTATATATACCGAGTCATTCAATGGTGCTGTATCAAATGAAATGTACAAAATATATAACAGCAATGAATATGTACTATACTGTATTGAAGGACTACAATATTAGAAAATGGATTATACAATAAAAACCTGTGATGGAACAATACCAAATAGTAACTTACTTCATGAGAGACAGGTTCCCACTTGTCGTTGCTCCTTCAGGATGCAAGAGGAGCGGAGGACAGTCAGCGTTACTCAGATAAGCCCGGGCATTGGCTCTGAGGACCTCCCTACCTCGCGTTACCCCAAGGTCACGGTAACACAGCAGTGACGACAGTGCTCCAGGCAGGTCGTACAGGCTCGGCTGTTGTGGGAAACAACACAACAATTACCATGACATGTACAATCGTCCATAAGAGTGCTGTACTGTATCCCTTCAGAGGGGCATGATGTCTGTTGTATCATGTATCTAAATTCAATATTGTAAGGTTACATTTTTGAGCAATATTACATGCATAAAAAAAAATAATGATTACGGGGCGTCCAATGAACAGTAACTCCTCTGGACAAAACAGTACACTGCTATGAAACTTACATAGGTCTTTTATTATCATATACTGTACCTGCATTCAAGGGACTGTGACTTTCAAATTTGTATGGAATTATTCTCACCGTGACACAAGGTAGAACGATGGAGACGGCCAGGTGGTCAAATGGGGTGATGTGATTGGTGGTGATGATGCGGCAGGAGGTGTCTCGATTCTCCACGGACTCTTCTCTTACTACAAGCCCCAGGACGGAGTATAACACTCGTAGCACAACACTGTCACAAAACATACAAACCCCAAAATCAACCACAAGCTGTAACGCAACCACACATAAATTCTGTAATCAATTACACATTGGAGAAGTGGCTTTGATTGGGGATTTTCACGTCCAAGTGTGTTATTTTTTGTTAAAGCTTATTGGATTATGGAGTGTAAGAAACTACAGTATACATTATGATTTATTTTTCTGAAACACTATCTGAGAACGAGACTATGTATTTTCTCCACGTAATCAAGTAGTCCCTTTCTGTTTACCAACAAAATCATGCCCCCCTTAAAATATCTGGACTATTGCCTAACAATTTAAAATAGTACAGGAAAACCCCTGTTGGAATAAGCTTACTGTCTTATAAGTGTGTTGTGTGGGAGGACATATGCAGCCAGGAACAACTGGAGACTGATGAAAATACGGAGGAGGAAGAGAACGATGCCCAGGGGTGTGTACAGCATCAGGAAGAACAGGGACGGTCCACTGGGAAACCTGACCACAAAAAGAAGTTATTAGAGGAAAATCTGGAAAATATTAATAACATTTTTGCCCTGTGTGTTTTCATAATCTGGGCAAAGATAAGTAAGATTACGAAAGATAAGTAATTTATACTGTGAATCCTTAGTTATATACTGTAGTTCTATGTCTGTGAGTTTATGCAGCTCCAGATCAGTTTGTTTGACCTTGAAGGTGATTTGGACCCAATATCTAAGTGTACAATAATCCTCATGACAAACAAACATATTACCAATTAGGTACCCAAGTTTAGCATTAATGGTATTTTACTGTATATTATTACTAAAAGTTGCTACAGCCATCTATCATTATATTTCATGTTTGATACGGTAAACTTTGTGGATATTTTGAGGATGCAAATTCATTTATTAAATGAATTAATCATATTTGAGTGCCATGAGTATTATCAGTCAAGCCAATACCTAAGGTGGAAGTATTAAACTTATTCATGGACAAATAGGTTTTTTGCCACTAAATTCGCATTGCAAAATTTTAGGAACTGGTCGACAAAGAGAATTTTTCGTCGAAGAAGTTTATTAATACCAGCCTTTGTGGTTTTCAATAATAAAGGTGCACATATCAGCTTTGTAGAGTCAACCCAACAGTAATTAGCTATAATATACACTTTGGTTGCTTTTCACTGATCTAATTTATCTTAAGGGGGTGCGGGAGTAGGGGACAGGCTTGGGGGGGACTGGGGGTGTGTGGGAATAGGGGGACAGGGTTGGGGTGGGTAGAAAGCCTGTCCCCTATTCCCACACCCTCCTAACCCCCCCCAAGCCTGTCCCCCTACTCCCGCACCCCCCCCCAAGCCTGTCCCCTTATTCCCGCATCCCCTTAAAAACTAATAATGGGCCACACAGGACATTTGGTACAAAGATGGCACAAGAAAATATAAAAATATAAAGGAAACAGGAATGTGGAACTTACCAAGAGCACAATAAAGGAGGAATAGGTAAAAACTGAGAAATATAAACCTAAGTAGAATGGGTATACACAACGAGGTCAACACAGGTCAGAGCCATAGAAACCCTCATAATTCTAGCCTTAAATTTCATATACGTCAACCTTCGTGATTATAGTTAAGGAATGAGGACTGTACCAGACCTTAATTAAACACCTTGTAGTAACTAAAATACCTCCCCAAAATAAACCGTTCTTAAGGGGGTGTAACGTAATAGTGTTGGCAAATTTGGAGCAACCAATTCCTCCTAATTATTCCAAACAACAGGAAATCATTATTTTTTGTTAATTAATCTGGCCCTGTTTCATGGCATATTAAAAAGTAATCAGTAGCCTTCCATTATACCAAAAATATAGGACTCCCTTACGGCAAATTTGGAGCAACCGATTCCTCCAAATTATTCCAACCAACAGGATACCATTATTTTATGTTACTTAATCTGGCCCAGTTTCATGGCTTATTAAGGAGAAATCAATCAGTAGCCCTCCAATATATACCCCAAAAATATAATTAGGACTACCTTAACTGTACGTACATAAAATATATACATATATATCTCCTTATGTCTGTTTTTCCTCTCACCTGTTCTTGGTATACATGGCCTCTATTGGTACAGTCATGATGGTGTCGTAGCAGAAGCAGCAGGGAACATTTAGACCATAATTTTCCTCAAAAACCCTGTAATAATAAACTTGCAATATCTTTTTCCAGCTGTAAATACACTGGGGTTGCTTCTGACGTATAGAACTACTATCATAGAACCCGTTTATGTACTGGATTTCTGTGTTGCATTTTTTTTTTCCAATAGTGCCCTGTATTTCATTATCTTTGTACTGTATCGTTGTTTTGGTATGATTGTTGTCTTTTATCTGGTGTGTAAATTTTGGGTTTGTTTGTTGTTTATTGATATGTGTACAGGAGATCCATAACGTAAAGAGGGAATATTTTATCACGGACGTCATAATATTATTTGGCTTTCATATTTGGCAACATTTTATGGGGTATCAATATAATAATCTAATAAAGCATCATTTATTAAAGAAATTATGCAGCTGAAAATAAATGCAATATTATTTAAAATATCTGCATAAATGTTCATAAAGGTGTTTGTTTTTTTGTTTACCCTAGAATTGGCAGGTGGCGCCACCAGCACTATATTTTCAGTGACGCCAATATCACATAATATTTGCCACTATGGGCTCTCTTTTATATACCCATGTCATTAATTGGAGAGCTATTATTTGGGAATCTCATTATAATTTGTTTCTCTAACTATATCAAACTCATGTGAAAATGGTAAAAATACAACATATAATAT
This sequence comes from Petrolisthes cinctipes, assembly GCA_033782935.1. Classification (NCBI taxonomy): domain Eukaryota; kingdom Metazoa; phylum Arthropoda; class Malacostraca; order Decapoda; family Porcellanidae; genus Petrolisthes; species Petrolisthes cinctipes. The sequence continues at coordinate 307,273 of JAWQEG010000971.1, forward strand.
CCTAATATAATACATTTGGCTTAGGGGGGTAATAAACTTTTGGAACAACAGAGTGCCTTGATTATTTCAAAGTATGCCAGGAAATAGGACCAGATTAACAACAATAATGGTGGCCTGCTACTTGGAATAATTTGCAGGAATCAGTTGCTCTAGACATACCAACACTGTTCTATCCCCATATTATAAGCAAAGTACTATTGGGCTATTTTTGCCGTGGGTATTGGCTATTTCCTGGCTACGATTTGGCGGTAAACTGAAGAAATCTAAAATGACAAGTTGACAACCCTGCTCAGTCCAAAACAACAAAATGGTCTGTGAACACCTCTGTACTCGGCCTCTCCACTAGGGCCTCGCTTTCTTTGCTCCCCCCCTCAGGATTACTACTACCCCGGGGGCCACACATGCATTTAAAGAAATGGACGACAGCGGTGAGGCCAGTGTTAGTGCTACGGAGGACACTAAAAAGGTAATAATAATAAAAAAGCAACAACAATCCGATGAGAGTGGTGAGGCGCTGCTCCGAGATTTCCCTTCCTCAAACAACACCCGCAGTGGAATTTCCAAAGTCAGTCTTCGTTTACCTTTTAAACCCGAGTCCTTCAAGGCTCAGTCACTGCTAGCCAGATTCCACAGCTCGAGGAAGTCCGAGAGTGGGATTAAAAGTGAGATTAAAACAAGTAGTGGTAGTAATATCGGATCTGGTGGTGGTGGATTGGGGTTCGGAAGGGGATGGAAAAGGCAAAAGTCCCCTGGGAGTAATAATTTCGAGACTGTTGGAGCGGACTCTGAAAATACGTCAGCCAGTCTTCCAGATGATCTCAACCAAAAAGTGAACGTGATAGTTAATGGAGGAGGTGGTGACGGTGGTGGTGCTAGTAGTGCCATTGTTGATGACAGTCGAGACGGTAGTGAAGAGTTAGTGCCGCCCATTTCGAGATGTTTATCGGAAGAGTCTGGCTTTAGCCCCATGGGTTCGGGTCAGAGAGTCTCAGACAGTTTATTTGGTACTTGGCCAGGTCGCCCGAGGAAGCTTAAAAGTTTGAAGAAAAGGTTACTGACATCTACACCCAGTCAAAATACTAATACTAATAGTAAGTCTGTGGCTAATACAAAGGACCAGTGTAGTGAAAAGATTGACGGGGATAATGATACACAGGCAACATTAAAGCAGGATGAAGAAGTCAGCAATCCCAGAACCCGGAACAACACCACAGCAGAGATGGTTGATGTGTCGAGTCAACAAGTGTCGCTGGATGCTTTGCTGGAGTCTCTACCACTTGTCTACAACCCGGCAACTAAACAGCTGTGTCGGGGATTGGTCAAGAAAGGTCATCAGGATTCTGCAGTCCCCTCCAGAATGCCAGGCAAAAATATAGGGACTTCTGAGGATGATTTTCACTTGGAGCTCTTGCATAAGTTAGATTCCAAAAAAGATAAGTCAGAAATACAAGCTGAGGAGGAAGAATCTCTCAAGGAATTCCTGTCATCAAATTCCGAATCCACTGAAACTCCCACGGTTCTAAAGCCATTAGAGATTATTCAAGAGGCCGATGAGAATGGAGAAACCATCAAGTTGATTGACAGCAGTAGCGCCCCACAATCCGGAAATGTCAGCGGTAGTTCCTCGCTGGAGCGGGGCACGTATGAGAGTGTACGCAACAGCCTTCAGCGTATCGGCACCAGCAACTCCCTCTCCATAACGGATGCTAGTTCCTTCTCCAGCCTCTCCAGTTCCAACACCGAACTCTCAGTGTACTCGGCCTCAGACAGCGCCGTGTGTCTCGCCTCGCATCACTCGGACACAACTTCACTCCGGGATTTTGCACTCGGTGATAATGATGGCAAGAGTAAGAAGAGGGGCATTGCTGACTTTTTCTCACGGTTAGTGTCTATTGCTCATGTTACATTTATTGCATTTCTATTCGCTGGTATGCATTAATTTGATGGTAAGTTTATGATTATTATTTTTATTGGGTGACTATAATCTTATTTGATCAACAGTATATGTTTTATGATGTATGGTAACCATATCTTACTGTTCTGTACTGTATATAATTGGGTAGCTGTAATTTTTTGTATAATTTTATTTGTGTTATCCATGAGATAATGTATATATTTTAAAGGCTTATGGTATTTCATATCTTATATATATAGTAAGATCTATATGTAAAGTTTTTATCCTATAACTTGTGAATGTATTTAACCTCTAGATGTATTCCTAGAATAGATGATTGATGTAGTACAGTATTTATTTAGAATGTTATATAGATCTAATCCCGTACAAAACAACTCTACCAAGTGCTATAATAAATAAGATGGTGTGAAGTGCAAGTGTGTTGATATGCTTCCATATGATTCAGTGAAGGTCAGAGGAGATCATACACTAATGACTCAATGCCACACCCAGTCAGTAAGAGTAAGTCTGGGTTGAGCTACTATACCTATCTTTCTTTACTCACTGACCCACATTATGACTGTATACATTGTCCCTTTCCTCCTTCATTTCACCTCTGAGTAGGCTGTACACAAATAGGCCTACTGAAAGAGTCATAAATCCGTATATCTTCATTTGCCGGTTTCCCTTCCTTTAGGTACAGTACTACATTGTTATTTCCATTCATCCAGGAGTTGCCACACACACGACCCTTGTATGTACCTCAGTGTTTCGCAGCATCTCTACACACACACACACACACACACACACACACACACACACACACACACACACACACACACATCAGTCCCCCTCTCTGTTTGTACACTACACTCAGCTGTTCCCCCTCATACACACCTTGTCCTTACTCTTACTTCAATTAACCTTCCTCCCACACCCTATAATCCTCACTTTCACCTTTCAATCCCGTGCCCTTCCTTTTCTAAGTTTTCTGTTCCCCATTCCACACCCTTCATCCCATCTGTACACTCCCATACCCACATCCTGTCCTGAGTCGCCTTTATGGTTTGATGGTGAACTTGTGAGAAAAATGGTTTGCATGAGACTTGAATGTTTCTTCTGTTTGATTGTAAACCACGAAAACTGGTGTCAGGAGAAACCTTCACGTCTCATTTACAACATAATCATTCTCAATTTGCACCAGTGTACAACCAGAGAGGCGACAGAACTTTAGACCATGACTGTACACTACCACCACTGCTTCACCCTCTCTATGTCCAGTCCTCCCCTCTATTATATACCCCCCAACTCCCCCCCCCCCCCACATCCCGGTACCCACTCCCTCTCCTCCAGCCCTCCTCATTCCTTCATCCTCTGCTGTAACCAAACCTTCAGCTTGAAACCTCTTCCCTCCGGTCTCCCCCTCTTCCCCCTCCCTCTCCCTCCTCTACTGATATCGTTCCCTCATGTGACTGCCTCCGTGCCTCGCCTCTCCCCCCCCTCCTCCCCCACTAAAGGGAGAGAGGTTGCAGGCGCCTTCCTCATCTCCCTCCACATACACCAATATTTTAATAGTTGTTGGTCATTTGAGGGCGATTTTTATGTAGCCTGTATAGGCTATACATTTTACATAATGTGGGTAATGGACGTATATACTTTGTCATTATTATCTAGGCACACTATTATGTTTCAAGTACTTTACATTTTCGCGAGGTAGGAAAAATAATAAGGGTGATGGTGTGAGGAGGCAGGAACTGGGGTAGGAGGAGGAGGAGCCTAGCTTAGTTAACCTTGCCAAGTACAGTGGTGGACAATAATGATTTTTTTCCTTGCTAGGAGCCTGGGACGGGTTTGCACGTATGTTGTGCAGCAGTGGGAAAAGTCGCGTGTAACCATGGCTATTTATAGATAGCCTGAGGTGTCTTTTGAGTTGTAGGCAAGAACATTGATATAGTGTTGACGATGGCGTGTTACAGGTACGATGGCTCTGTAGTGTGTCTATAGAGTCATCGTGCTATAGTACCATGCCATCGTCAACACCCACCACGGATATTCTTGCATACGGTCCTTTATTTTATACCATACTGACTACCGTGACTTCTATAGAGAGTGTATTACCAACAACAACAATATAGGCTATTTATGGTATATGGTTCTATGTTGTTGAGGGCATTGCCAATAAATTAAACAAGTAGGGTATGACTTGTGGATGACCCAAATACCCGCCACTCTATTGTCTAATAATATCACCTGCATTTAGAGAGAGAGAGAGAGAGCTGTATTTGATAGAGAGACCTGTATGTTTGAGAAATACCTACGTGTGTGTGTGTGTTTAGACTATTTAGTCTGCTGCACGTCTGCTGAGTGCCGGCTCTTCACACACGCCCTCAACCACACAGAGGAAGGGGCTCTCGAGAAGTACCGAACCGTATTATAACGCCAAACGTAAATAAACCTAATATTAAACAATAACACAAATGCTCGTGGGGGAAGAAAAGGTAAGAGGGGTTGAGTACCTTGCGTCACATATCTCGTCACGCATACCACAGTCAATGCAGTCATTATTAACGTACTGGTACCCACTCCTGCAGGGTCTCCAGAATACTCCTCTATCTCTATGTCTCAACGTGAAGTGTGAGTCCCGCCCTGAGTAGCCAAGGCAAGTTGAGCTGGGAGAGATGATTAGATGACCTTGGACTCGTGTTTATAATTCCCATATACAGTACACACACACACACACTCTCTCTCTCTCTCTCTCTCTCTCTCTCTCTCTCTCTCTCTCTCTCTCTCTGATAAAGTACACAATTAAAATAATATTGTATTGAGGCTTAGGTACTGTACATAACAAAGTTTCGCTCCGGCTTGGGTCTCTTGGAATGTAACCTTGAGATTGGCTTATTGTTGATTTTATCGTGTGTGTTTGTGCCTGCGAATTTGTTTTGTTCCTTTGATTCATGTACAGTACGTGAATGTTTGTGTGTTTTAATTCACGAATGAGTTTTTATTTTTGTATTCATGTACTTATGTGTGTATGTGTTGATATCTGCGATCGTGTGTGTGTGTCGGCTACTTTGGCAGGCATCCATCAGCAATGAGTGTCGTCTCCCACCCTTTGCACCCCCTCCTCCCCTGAAGGAAGAGATTTAGCAGGCTGTCTCCACGGTTCCACAGGTGTCAGCACACCGGAGAGGCGTCAGCTGGGTGTGATGGTTGTATCTTCAGTCAACATATATAGGCTATTGGTTTCCCTTCATATTTATGTCTGGTTTCTCCGTCTCACTCACTCCCTTTACTGTCCAACTTCCCAATGCAAGAGTTAAGGGGATATTCTTTTGTTGGTGAATTGTAAGATCTCTGATTCCTCCAAATTATACCAAGAAACAGAACCCTTATCAGTACCATTGAGGGCGTCTGTTTTCAGGCATAGTTATATAGAAGGAATCATAAGCTTTCCAATTTGCCAACAAGAAATTCTCCCCTTTACCGGCACTGTGAGTCTTTCATATACACAGCTGGTCAACTCAAGAACACTCACTCTATTTTCATCCATCTCTCCCCCCATACTACGACTTGTCCTCATTCAAACGTAGAGAGAGAGAGAGAGAGAGAGGCAGGCAGCTGGGGTTCATTTTGTGCTCCATTGACCACGTGCAGCCGTGACCTGAGATGACCTGATAAAGTGACCGCCAGGTGTATACAAGTATGTCTAAGGTGCGGCATATAATTGGTGGTCCCAGCCGACTGTTGTCACCCCGAATCCCTGGTCGTATATGTGTGTGTGTGTGTGTTCAGTTTAAGGTATAGATGGATGTGTGGGTATATGTGTAAATGTAAGCAGTTACCCGGTACCAACTTTCATATCTCGAACACACACACACACACACACACACACACACACACACACACACACAGAGGACAGAAATATTCATGTGTTGTGTCGGAGATGTGATACACAGTTGGTACACAATTCTGGGCCTAAGTTTTAATACACGTGGGATGACTCGGGGGGGGAAAACACGTGACAATTTCTCTTTCTAGTTGGGGTCTATACTGGACTCTTTTTTTACCTAAAGTTTAAGCCCAGCAGTTTATGAAGAGTTATATGAAAGCGGCGTGTGTGGAGAGAGAGAGAGAGAGAGAGAGAGAGAGAGCAGTTGAAAGTGGAGGTTGCTTGCGTTGTTGTAGGCAAGATTGTAGGATTGTAGCCTATGTGGTTGACGTGAGTGTGTGTGTGTGTGTGTTGAGATAATGACAGGATGGTGTAGGAGCCTAAACTCTCCTCCCCATCCCTTGCCCAGCATCCTTTCCTATTAGAACTCTCTCTCTCTCTCTCTCTCTCTCTCTCTCTCTCTCTCTCTCTCTCTCTCTCTCTCTCTCTGTGTGTGTGTGTGTGTGTGTGTGTGTGAATGGCCCCTTTCAACTTGTATTAAATTCATTACCTCTTTCTCCTCCCATACCAGCCAGCATAACATATAGCCTAGCCTACATACACATACCCTTGTCTACTATTTATTCACTGTACTACCAGCCCGCATGCACCCATTCACCTCATTCACCACTCTAGTTACGGTACATAAAATACATACATACATACATACATGGACATTCATCTCATTCACTACATAATTGCGGTACATACATACATACAAGGACATTCACCTCATTCACTA